>CATQJA010002707.1:827500-1177500 GCA_958295435.1 Mesorhabditis spiculigera
AAAAGCTGTCGTTTGGTTGCCAGGAAAGGCGTAAAAATTCTTAGATTGCGCTTTTTGTAAAAAACCCCCTGGTCAGAACAACATCAGAAAATCCGCCCATGTTGCAAAAACATTAGTAACTGATGGAAAAATTTCCAAATTACGAAAAACGAAGAGCCGTGCCGGACTCGCTTTTTCGAGAGCTTTCGATGGATACCTAAATCGTAAAAATCGGACAGGTCTGGGGCCGGCTAGGGGGGGGGGGGGGGGGGTTTGGGACACCCTGTATTCGAGCAACTTGCAACATTTTTTTCTTGAAATTTTTTTTGCCATTTTTTATCAAAAAAAAACATTGAAAAAACGAGAACAAGAAAGACGGCAAAAGTCCCGAATACGCAAGTTGACCGCCGCTTTTCACAATGTTTTTTTGTCTAGGATTTTGCTCCGGCTATACGGGGGTACTGGGCTGTTAGCGGGGGGGCACTATTTTTGATTTTCCCACCCATATCCTGTTGAAACTGTATATTGTATTTGCATCTTTTTATTGGCGTTTGATTGGCAACAAAATTTTATAATAAAAAAATATATTCCGAAATTTTGTAAAAATACCGCAAATTTTGAATTTTTGAAAATTTTTGAAACATTTTTAAGCAATAAGTCAAAATTTGGAAACTTTTTAACGGTTTTTTGTGTGTGCTTTATATCCGAAAACGGTGTAGAATGGTATGAAAATGGTTTCAATTTCGTTACAGGGCCCCTGCAGATTTCTCCCCCCGCTATCAGCCCAGTCCATGCTATAAAAAACACGCTGTAAACAAGCAAAAATAAGAGCAATACGAAAAAGAAAAACAAAAATAATACAAAACCCACGAAAAGAATGGAAAACTGAAAAAAATGACTGCATCCGCTGGCACCCCCACCTGCCGTTAATGCGGCGGCGAAGAAGCTGCCGTAACCCATCAACTCGACGAGGAGGCACAGCCAGAATGTCCACCCCCATTCGTCGTCCTCCCCCCATTGGGGAATCACCTGCAAAATGCCCTATTCTGGCCCCCGATTTTCATGTCGTAATGTCGAATACTTTGACTGGGCTCCCTCTAACTTTGTCATTTTTCGATCGAGAGCCATAATATTTTGCGTGTGGCTGAACTGGCATCCAGGCTACAAGCTCCATTGGTTACTTTTCGACTATAAACTACAAAACAAGGCTGCCGGGCGACGGACCCAGGTTCAACCGGTCAACCTTTTCCTGCTTGAAAACTTGGCCCCAATTTTTATAGGAATCGCTGTATTGACAGCCAGATCAACGAAAAATAACCTTTAAGGCATCTACGGTACCCTAAATCGTCAATAGGACCCATTCGGAAAAAGGGCCTAAATCGTGATTTTCCCGTTTTCCCGCCCCTTCAATTCGATAGTTAGAGGGATCGGGTAGATGATAGTGTTGGGATGTGGTAGAACTCATTCTTCTCTTTCGAATAGATCATAACAATCCTCTACAGTACCCCCAAATGTCTACAGGAATCTAGCCGAAAACGGAAAAATTGGATTTTGCGATTTTTTCAAATGGGCATAAGTTTTTGTAGTTTGTAGCTAGAAGTCAAATTCTTTGTGAATAGCTAAACTGACAGGCAGGCTACAGACTACAACTGCTACGACAACATACGACATATACCGTACGCCGTCAGGCGGAGGACATGGGTTCGACCCCCCCGGACGCGACTAGTCTTTTGCATTTTGCTTTTAAAGTCTACTTCTTGGCCGGAATGGCTAAACTGGCAGCCATTCTACAAAATGCACGTATTACAACATACCGGCTCGATGATGATTACATGGAAGGGATAGAGATGCATTGAAATCCATAGCACGATAGAAGCCGTCGATTGCCAATTGTACAACGAAGCCTAAAGAAAACGGATTACGACATGAAATTAAGCAACTAAGTACAGGGTGTCCCATAAAAAAGCACCCCTCCGGCATTTCGCCGTATGACATCCCAACAGTCCCAAAATTGGACTGGAGGTGTATCAGACTCTAAATAACCACAATCCTGAGTTATAGCCCGATCGCTACAGTAGTTTTCGAGTTAGCGTCAAAATACTGTTTTTTTTTTACGCGGTTCTTCACAGTTTTTCGGCTATCTTTTTGGACTTTGCATCGATTTGCATCGACTTTCGGCTGCGAATCCCTAATTTCGCTTAATATCGGGGGTGACTTTGCGTTACAAAAATTGTTGAAATCAACGGTTATTTCACTAATTTTTATCAGAAAAAAAAAAATCTCTAGGGGTAAAGCAGGCTTGCCGCTTCATTTTCACTTAACATCCAAAGGGTCGATTTCGGCGAAAACCATACGAAAAACGGATAAGAAAGTATATTTTGGTTGAATCCCGAAGATTACTGTAGGGCGGGCTGTAAGTCAGGATTGTGGTTATTTAGGGTCTGATACACCCCTGGTCCAAATTTCGGACCGATCGGATGTAATATGGCGAAATGCCGGAGGGGTGCTTTTTTATGGGACACCCTGTATACCCGGCGTTTGCATTGGAAAGTATTCCGGATGAGGTCACGACGGAAGAGATGACGACGAAGGGTACTGTAGAAGGGCCACCAGATACTGAAAGGTCTGTAGTCTGTAGCCTGCCCGCCAGTTTAGCTAATCCAGAAAAAATTAGAGCTCTAGCTACAAACTACAAAGATTCAGATCGATCAGGGAAATTGCGATAATCTTAGTTTTTCCGATTTTCCGCGGGATTCCTGTTGACATTTGGGGGGGTACTGTAGATGATTGTTATAATCTATTCGAAAGAGGAGAATTAGTTCTATCACATCCCAACACTATCACCTACCCTATCCCTCTAACTACCGAATTAAAGGGGCAGGAAAACGGGAAAATCGCGATTTTGGCACGTTTTCGAATCGGTACTATTGACGTCTAGGGGTACTGTAGAGAGGTTTTAGCAATTGTATCCTCTAGTCTGGGTGCCAGTTTAGTCATTTCTATCTCTCTCTCTCTCTCTCTCTCTCGCTCTATCTCTCTCTCTCTCCTTTCTTACGGTATTTTCGGCATCCTTCTGACTGTCCACCCGAAAGTCTTCTTCTCCCGCGGTCCCACAGAAGCACTTCTCCGCACCCGTTTCGCCGTAACCTGCAAATTCCAAAAAATATCGCCATCGTATTCAGAAATTGTTTTTCATTCGCACGTGCCCTTTAACTTTAACCGGTTCTTGTGTATTCCCGGGGGGGGACCGAATTTCCGCCCAAGCCTAGATTTTTTATATAAATAGTGGAAGTGTTTCTAAATTGTCTATAGCTATTCCCAAGCATAAACTCTTTACAAAATTTAATTAAAAACTTAAATTCTAGGGCGAAAAATCAATGTTTTCGCCCCAAAAAATGACCAAATTTGCGACTTTTTCAAGCGTTTTTCCAACTTTTTCAAAAGTTTTTCCGATTCAAATCGGCTTAAATTTTGGCTAAAAACAATGTGAAAACACGTTATATTTGGTTACTATCCCCACCAGGGACGACAAAAAAAGTTCGGTTTGCCCCCCCCGGAAATACACAAGAACCGGGACACCCTGTATATGCGGCAATTGGTACCTCTTTTTTGGGGACGATTTTTGGCTTCCATCCGGGCGAGATTGAACGCTGTCGTTGCATCGTCCCGCCTGAAACAAAATTGGTGCGTCGGTGCTGGACTGTTAGCGGGGCGGGGGGGGGAGACTTTTTATTTTTCGACCTATGATATGCATATTATGCATTTTTTAGTGTTTTTTAGTAGTTTTTCATTGGCTGGAAAGTTATAACAAAATATTTTTGCAAAAAAATTTCGTAAATTCGAAAATTTTTGGCCCCTTTTTAGTGATTTTTGTGCATGCATTTCGTGCCAACGCATCAAACCCACAAAATCTTTCATATTTTTTTGTATTGTTTTTTAGCAGGAAAAATTAAGAGGAAAAAATAAATAAAAGAATAAAAGAATAAAAAATACAAGAACCTCTCAAATCTCTCAAATTTTTTTTGGCCTTTTGCGCCTCAAGTTCGATTCGTATTTATCGTAAACGTTTTGCTTTTTTACTAAATGAAATATTTTGCACCGATAACCCGTTCAAAACCTAAAAAGCAAAGTTTTAGCCAGCGCGAAGATTCGAACCCGAGGCAAAAAAAATGTGAAAAAGTTGGTAGGCAACCACACTACCAATACGCCAATGCAACCTGTGGAGGAGGCCTTGGCGGAAGGTTATGAATAGCGCCTGGCCCAGCCCCCGAAAGCGGCGTGAACCGAGGAAATGTGCTCGAAAACTAGAAAAAAGCGCAAACTTCAAATTAAATTTTCTAAGATTCCTTTATCGATCAGCACTTTTTGAAAACGCAATCTTGTGCTGAATTTTTTTCTCTATCGAACTAGCTAGGTCCCGTCCCGAAACTCCAAAAGCACCTAAAAGCGGCTCCTTGTAGGCAAAAGCTATGGCGTTGGTTGATGGGCAGGGTGAGGGGGCGGAGGATGCCGGGATATGCAAACAAACAGGTCAGAGAGAGGAGAGAGACAGAGAGAGAGAGACAAGAGAGAGAGAGAGAAAGAAAGAGAGAGCGAGTCGTTTGTCTACCGGCACCCAAGACAGCGCCGGTCTCTAATAACATCGTCGTTGTTGGACCGCGCGGCAGGGACGTAGCGTAATACCGCCCCCCTCTACCACCGAAATCGGCCGGGGCCCGAAAATTTCATAGGGGGGACCCTTATGATTTTTATTTTCTCAAAAAAAACACCTCTAAAAACTCAACTTTCAGCGCTCGAATCTCTGCGAAAACAATGGGGTGTCATGGGTGCCCTCAAAGCCTTACTATTCCTCTAGCCCGAGCACCCCCATGGCTGACCCGTAAAGCTGTGTCCCAATGACAGTTTAACACATCGAGCGGCCCGAAAGAAGTCTTATGACGAGAGTGGCGGGCTAATGGTCTCTGCTAGCATGCCTAGGCCCAAACTGGCAGGCAAAGTACAGACTCCAAAGTGGAAAATGGTCTCTGCTAGCTTGCCCACGATTTAAAAGGGCGCTAAGCGATTTTCCGACGTTCACAAGCGGAAATGGGCTTTATGACGAGCGAGGGAGGCTAGTGGTCTCTGCTAGCATGCCCAACCTTTAAACTGGCAGCCAGACTACAGACAGACTCCACCTTTGCAAATAGTCTCGGCTAGCTTACCTGGAAACTAAAATCGGGAAATCGGGTTTTGGCCACTCTGGGGCAAGCTAGCAGCGATTATTGAGGAATCTACAAGCAAACGAACAAAGTTTCTTCTTGGAAACGTTAAACTGGCGTACAGGCTACAGACTCCAACTTTTATCTTGGGCCACAGACTACAGAAACGCGACTAGGCGCAGGACCCGGGTTCGACCCCCGCCCGAGAAAAGTAAAAAATGACAATTACAGTAGCTAGCAGGGCGGAATTACCAACCGATGGACCGAGGGGAGGACTTATTGATCGGTCGTCATTTTGAGCCATTTGTACTGCCCGGCGACCACCATCTGCTTTGTCGGTTGACGGGGGCAGCATTTCCCCGGACGGGCGTGCTCATTTCTGGGTCGTCGCTGCGGGAAGGCAGCTGAAATTGGTGCGTTTTATTGCAAAAACCTTAGGAAATCGAATTTTTGGAGTCGTGCTAGTTTTTTGCAGCTAGCTAGGGCTCTAATTCTTTAGGAAATAGTTAAACTAGCCAGACTGCGAGACTGTGAGAGAGAGAGAGAGAGAGAGAGAGAGAGAGAGAGAGAGAGACAGAGCAACGCCCCGGGCCATCTAAGCATCTAGGCTATACATGGGTCGACGCTTGCATGCGCCGCATAAGCGTGGCTGGCCACGCTCTTCCGGAGCGTGGAGGACCACGCTTATGCGGCGCTTTATGCGTGCTTTTTCACGCGCGCGATTTAACTCCAGATGCAAATCAAAAATTTAAAGGACATATATTTATGATTTCGATTTGCAAAAATGAAATGCCGATACATAACTATCAGGGTCATCTTTAAATTTTGATAAATAAACAAGATAGATCGTCATTCAACTTCTTGTTAATTAAATTCTCGAAAACGGATCGATTTTTGCTTTCATGTCCCTTGTAAAACTTTGATTTTGCATTTTTAGAAGCTTTGCATAAGCGTTTCCGGAGCGTGGCGGGCCACGCTCATTTCGGCGTGGTTTATTAAGAGGCACGCGCGCCAGCGTGGCTCTCCACGCTCCGGAAGAGCGTGGCCGGCCACGCTTATGCGGCGCATGCAAGCGTCGACCCATGTATAATCTAGGCCACCGCTTCGTAGGCCACCCGACCGTGGCCTCGGGGAGATACCGGCCTATCAGCCGTCTCTAACATCGTCCTCGTTGGACCGAGAGTGCTCCAGTTTCGTGAACTCCCAAGCTGTCACCCAGGCTACAAGCTGCACGATTTTCCAGCAAATCCACCGCTAAAAACTCAAGTTTCAGCGCTCCAATCTCTGCCAAAAACATTGGGCGATACCGAGCCATCGGGCACTGGGTTGCTAGCGGGGGGAAGGGGAGATATTGATCGGGGGAACCTAATTTTTGTTTTTCCACCTATTCGACCCGGTAAATAACAATATACAATTTCGAAATGGCCAAAATTTTGGCATTTTAGGGTCATTTTTCACGGGCCAAAAAGTCGTCGAAATTTTTTGATTTTAGGAGAGTTTTATATCTAAAAATCGTTTAAAATGCTATAAGGACCTTTGTGACATGGCCGTACGTGATTACGGAGAAAATTTTGCCCCCCGCAAAAGATCCAGTGCCGCTAGCGTGTGACCATGCGAGCGTGGCTATCGAGCGACCCAGTGACCGTAACCCGCCCCTGCCCAGGTGGACGGCGCCCCTCCTTTCTCTGCGTCTCTCACCCCCAATCCCCGAATTTCACAAGATTTCATGTTTTTCGAATACTTTTCATAATTTCTAGATATTTTTAGCGTTACAAACTATATTTCTGTTTTCCAGAAGATGAGCATCTTCTCGGGACGCAGCCGCTTCCTCGGCTACGAGACGGACGTGATCACCGCCGTCAAGCAGCTCCCCCGCGACATCTTCTACCTCACCACCAATGGACGGTAAGATAATATGATTTTAGAACCCTTATAGCGGAATATAAACCATTTTTGTATGTTAGTTTACACAGTTTTAGGTATAAAAATTCGAAAATTTCGGGCTTTTTGTTGATAAATGCATCAAAAATGACCACCGAAGGTCATAATTTTCGAATTTTTCGTATTTGTAACTTTCCAGCAATCAAAAACCCTGAAAAACGCGATAAAAAAGATTCATTATCTTTGACAGACTTTTTATAGCTCTGATTTAGAATCATCGACACCGAGGCGTTGGATGGGCTGGGCAAAGACGAGCCGTTCAACGTCGTCTTCCGCCTGCCGGGCGGCAAGGGCGGATTCGGGGCCCTCCTCCGCTCCTTCCGCGTCAACAAGAGCACCAACAAGGACATGATGAGGTTCATTTCTCAAATCTGATCAATTATGAAGCGTTTTTGGGACATTTTTCGGTCCTTCGGCATTATTGGGGGAGATGGGCTTTTTTTTGTCAGTCTAGAAATGCAGCGTAACGTAATAGAAACTCTCTTAATGGTGTTTTAGTTAAATCTAAGTATACTTCAACTATAAGGACTATCTAAGCACTTTAAAAATGACTGCCAACCTCAAAATCGGCCATCTTGACTTGAAAAATATTTTGTTGTGTTTTTTAAGGAAAATTTGTAGATTTTACACGTTTAGGAATCGTCAAAAGCGGTTCAGAACCACTTCTACGATTTTTAACCCGTTCTTTACAGGAATCTCGATGGCCGTCGCCTTGGTGCTGTGGAGAAAGAGAAGAAGATCCGCAAGTGGTTCGAGAAGAAGGAGGAACGCGAGCGGTTGGCCGTCGAGAAAAGGTTGATTGATTTCGATTACCCGAAACTCCCCCCATTTTCCAGAAAGGCCAAGATGGCCAAGCTGAAATCGAAGGCCCCGCACGACTTCAAGGAGTCCGAGCAGTTCGAGGAGGAGCGCAAGGAGCTCGAGGAGAAGGCTGAGGCCGCCTTTGAAGACGGTAGCGTAATTCTCGGCCTGAAAATGTATTTCTGCTTTTTTAGCCCTGAAAAACCTGCTCGAATCGACGGACGCTGGCGACGACAAGAAGAAAAAGAAGCAGAAGACGAGCCAGGAGCCGCAGTCTTCTTCATCTGATGACTCGGACTCCGATCCCGAAATGCCCGGCACCAGCGGGTAATTTTTAGAGTGATTTTGGTGCAAAAACATTCAATGCCGAATTTTAGATGAAAAAAATAGTCTTTTTGCGCAAAATTGAAATTCTCAGATTTTTGCTGAGTTTTTAGGATTCTCTGAGTTTTCTGGAGCTTCAAATATGGCTGGATTTTGGTAAAAATGGTATAAAAAATACGAAAATATGGATTTTTCGAGAGTTGTAATTTGGTTGAAAATTTTAGAATGTTTTCCCGGAAATAGATACAACTGAGAAAAACGGATTTTCTATCCAAAATCGCCTTTTTGAGCAAAATTTCAATTCTCAGATTTTTTCTCGGGTTCCTAGATGTTTTTCGCCCGAAATATGGCTACATTTCCGCGAAAAGACGTGATTTTCGTTTTTTCATTTTTTAGGACGAGATTCTAGTCGAAAATAGATATTTTTGGTGTTTTTAATGAAAAAAAGTTACGTTTTAAAATAGTAAAACCCCTGGAAAATAGTTTGCCCCCCCCGATAATGCAAAAGAACCGTTTTGTAATACGAATTTGCAGGTTCTCCTTCGGCAAGAGCAAGAAGCGAAAGGCCGTCCACTTCGGGGAGGCCGACCTGGGCCCGTCAGCCGCCAAGAACAAGCGACAAGAGACGGTGACGGTGACCGTGGTTGAACAGCCGAAAGTCGAGGTGAGACTAGCTCCGGTACTTTGGCATTATCAGGGGGCCAGATCCTTTTTTGAAAACCCCAAAAAATCCGTATTTTTGCTCGAAAATCAATATTTTTGGTCAAAAATCGATTGTTTTCGCATCAAAAATGTGGCATAAAAACATCACATTTCTATCTGACTTTTATAAATATTTTATATATATTTTTGAATAGATTTTTATGGTCATTTTGATTTTTCTAGATCCAGATTTTATTGGGTAAATTTTAAACAGTTAATTTTTTTAGAAACCCATTGTCAAGAAGCCGGAAGTGGTCGTCGAGAAGGCCGAGAAGCCCCAGCCGCAAGCAGAAGCCCCAGCCACGAAAAAGGAGGAAGAGACTCCCTCGCCTCCCAAGGACTTCCCGGCCGTACTGCTCGACGACTTTGCTGACGCCGCCCAGCTCCAGGCCCTCGGACTCCACCATCTGAAGCACGCGCTGGAAGGTAATTTTTATGTTGCAAAGCTTTTAAGAAAATTTCCTTGTTTTCGTTTTTTCGAAAATAAAAAAGCATTTTTCTGATTTTTGAGTCGTATAAATCGGATTTTGTAGCAAAAAAGCGCCTCTTTTACGCATTTTTAGCGTCTGCCCGCTTTTGTGACAAAAAAAAACATATTTTTTGAGTCGTAAACTTTGTAAATTAAGCAGTTTGTATGGTTTTAAATTTGCAAAAACCGGATTTTCTAGGCAAAATTGACGTTTTTACGGGCCGGGGTGAATATAGTTAGAAACAACGCGAAAAAATTGGCCTTTTTGAGTCTACATAGATGATTTTTAAATGCTTAATAATTTTAATAAAAAAATTGGCAAAATTTTGATAATCAAAAATTTCAGTCTTTTTTTCAGCGCGCGGCCTGAAGTGCGGTGGATCGTTGGAGGAGCGCGCGGCGCGTCTCTACTCCATCAAGGGACTGCCCGCCGACAAATACCCCAAGAACATCCGCGCCGCCGCCCGGCCGAAGCCAGCCAAGAAGTGAAGCCAAGTCTGCCAAGCCCGCCAAGCCGCCCCCGTCGGAACTTTCGCATTATCGGGGAGGGGGGGGGGCTTTTTCAAAAACCAATACCGGAATTGTTTCTAACATTTTTTTGCTGTTCCTAGACGTAAAAAAATTACAAATTTGGTTGAAACGGCAAAAAGATATGATTTTTCGACCCGAAAATTTGGGCTAAATTTCTGTTTTTCTTTCACTTTCTGTTTTCAGTTTTATGCCCCCCCCGATACTGCGAAAGTACCCCCGGTCGGCAGGCGCTGGATTTGAACATTTCTGGTCGTTGTCCTTTTCCCATATACATTTCCGCTTGGTTTAATCGTGTTTATATTTATTTAATTATGTTTTTTCCTCGCGCCCCGCCCCTCGAATAAATGGTTACAAAGTGAGAGCGTGTTTTTTTAATAATTTTACTGGCTTTATATTGAGCCCGATGGTCTCTTGAAACGGTTGTATCGAAGTAATACGGCGATTTTTAAGCTTCTAACGCTTTCCCGCGTCGAAAATCGCCCCCAAATGTCTATTTTAAGGTTTTTTTTAATGAATGAAAGCAATACGCCAATTTAGAAGTTGCGATTTCGTCGAAAAACTAGTTTAAACGAGTTTTTTAGGCTTTTACTGGCTTGATATCGAGCCCGATAGTTTTTGCATCTGTTTTTATTGGGTATTTTAAGCCTTGAGATGCCTTTCTTAACAGATTTTTCTTGTTTTAGGAAAATAACAAAAGCAATACGACAATTTTAGGGCTTCTAACTCTTTTTGAGCGCTCATTTCCGCGCGCGTGGCTTCGAAAATTCGTGGACATGCTTATTTCGATGTTTTTATGAATTTTACCGGCGAAAAATGCAATAATACTTGAAATTTGGGGCAGGAAACTCGTCAAAATTGAATTTTGAAGCTTCTAGAGAATTTTCGGCGCTGATTTCCGTGTTTCTGGCGTTGAAAAACCTCACAAATCCGTATTTTAAGGGTTTTATGCAATGAATGAAAGCAATCCGCCAATTTAGAAGTTGCGATTTCGTCGAAAAACTAGTTTAAACGAGTTTTTTAGGTTTTTATTGGCTTGATATCGAGCCCGATGGTCCCTTGAAACGGTTGTATCGAAATAATACGACGATTTTTGAGCTTCTAACGCTTTCCCGCGTCGAAAATCGCCCCCAAATGTGTATTTTAAGGGGTTTTTTAATGAATGAAAGCAATACGCCAATTTAGTGCCAACTTCTAATTAGAAGTTGCCATTTCTTCGAAAAACTAGTTTAAACGAGTATTTTAGGCCTTTACTGGCTTTATATTGAGCCCGATGGTCTCTTAATCTGTTTTTCGGGTATTTGAAGCCTTGAGATGCCTTTTTTTTGAAAGATTTTTCTTGTTTTAAGGAAATTACAAAAGCAATACGACAATTTTAGAGCTTCTAACGCTTTTTGAGCGCTCATTTTCGCGCGCGTGGCTTCGAAAATTCGTGAACATGCTTATTTCCATGTTTTTATGAATTTTACCGGCGAAAAATGCAGTAATACTTGAGATTTGGAGCAGGAAACTCGTCAAAATTGATTTCTGAAGCTTCTAGAGAATTTCCGGCGCTGATTTCCGTGTTCTTGGCGTTGAAAAACCTTGCAAATCTCTATTTTAAGCGTTTTATCAAAAGAATGAGAGCAATACGCTAATTTAGAGGTTACGATTTCTTCGAAAAACTAGTTTAAACGAGTTTTTTAGGTTTTTACTGGCTTGATATCGAGCCCGATAGTTTTTGGATCTGTTTTTATTGGGTATTTTAAGCCTTGAGATGCCTTTTTTAAAAGATTTTCGGTTCTTTCGCATTTCGCAAAGCACAAAAAGTCCAAATTTTGCCCAAAAACGGTAATTTCTAGTAGTTAGTCTAGTTCGTTTTGGGAGCTTATTTACCAATTTTTTTGCGCGTTCGGCGTGCGTCTCGTTGCAGGGTTTTTGGCTAGTTTTTATGCTAGTTACGAATTTAGCAAAAAAAACCCTGGAAAACCGCTCAATTCTCTACTCTACGCTTGATTTACTTTGATTGATTGATTTACCGCCGGGAATGCCTAGTAACTTGATTGAAACTATTTGAAGCGTTTTTTGTAGCCACCTTCCGCATTTGTAGCGTCGAAAGCTGCTCAAAATTGTTATTTTGATGAGTTTATGGAAGCACGACGCTAAATTTGAAGCGACAATACCTTTCAAAGATTAGTTAAAACATAATTTTAGGGCTTTCAGGCTTTTTTTCCGCGCTCATTTTCACGTGGATAGCTTCGAAAATGGATATTTTTATGCTTTTCCTCGTTTTTGGAGCTTTTTTGCCAGTTTGTTGCATTCGGCGTGCGTTTCGTCGAGATTTTTTGCGGGGTTCTAGGCTAGTTTTTATGCTGGTTGTGAATTCGGCAAAAAAACCTTGGAAAACCGCTCACTTCTTTACTTTACGCTTGATTTTACTTTGATTTGGCCGGCTGGAAATGCGTAGTAACTTGATTGGAACTATTTGTTGCGTTTTTTGTGTGAAATAAAACTATATTCGAACTAGAAAACTATCTAAAAGTATCAAAAGGTCGAAACATTGCTCAAAAACGCCGATTTTTAGGTGGAAAAGGCTTTATTTGGGTTTTTGGACGATATTTTTGTATTTTTAACACGAATTTCGAAAGTTTTCACGTTTAGCAAAATTAAAAACCGTTTAGATACGCTTTCCCTGTTTCTTTAGCAAAATTCGAGCCTAAACCCCTCATTTTCCGACAAATCCGTCCATTTTTCCTTTTTTCCGCTTCGTTTTTCGCTGTTCTCGGCATGTTCTGCTACCGCAATCTTCCACTGTACTTGTTCCAGATGACGGCCAAGACTGCGGTGAAGCGGAAGGGCAATGCCGAGGCCGCCAGGCCCGCCAAGGTATCATTTACAGCTTTTTCGGCTTCAATCTCGCTTTTTAGGCCACCGAAAAGAAGCCGAAGCTCGACGAGGGCAGCGACGCCGAGGAGGAGCAGGACAAGCCGGCCAAGACGCGCGCCCCTCGCCCCGTTGATGAACAGCAAGTGCTTCAGGGAATCCAGGGCCAGGTATTAAACATTTCTAAAGTTTTCCCTGGTCATTTTCGGGAATTTTTTGCCGGTTTTTGATTGTCTAGACTCGACTTGGCTTCAACGGCTTTGCTTTGCTTACTTTTGGCTTGAGTTAACTTGGCGTAGCTTTGGCGAAAGCTTGACTTGAACTTCCGCTATTTTCGGCTTCGTTTTGGCATACCTAAAGCTTGCTGAGCTTAGCTTAGCGCCCCGACTTGGTCGGGAAGCTCGCTTTAACTGACTTTCCGGCGTGGCTTAACTTTTCTTAGCGCGGGCTTTGCGTGGCTTAGTCGTTGGCTCGGCTTGGCTTGGCGTAGCTTGACTTATCCTACTTAACTTGGCGTAGCTTGGCGAAAGCTTGACTTGAACTTCCGCTATTTTCGGCTTCGCTTTGGCAAAGCTAGCTTAGCGTAGCTTGACTTAGCCGGGGGCTTATCCTACTTACTTTCGGCTCAGCTTAGCTCAAAAATTCCCGAAAAATGACCATTCAAGCGTTTCTATTATTGTTTTTTTTTGCCGACAAACACCCCTTTTTAGGCGCGCGCGGCGATGGTGGCGATGAAGAAGCACGTGGAGCAGAAGGACCAAAAGTCCCTGTTCCCCGACATTGACCAGGCGGCCGAGCTGCACGTCATCCTCAAGAAGACCCCCGCCCAGTGCCCCAGTCTTCGCCACAAAATGTGAGCCGGGCTTTGCAGTTTTGGGGGCTTTCGCAATATCGGGGGTGTACGGTGTATTTCCAAACTGTTTTTTTTTACAATTTTCAACGTAAAAAATCCAAATTTCATTGAAAAATGGTAAAAATTTCGGTATTTCGACGAAAAATGGTCGATTTTGAGCAAAATTTCGACTTTTCAGATGGTTTTCTAGTTTAAATCTAGTTTAATTGTGCTTTTTTCGTTTTGTTTACCCCACCCCCGATATTGCAAAAGGTCCAGGGGTTTTTTTGAAAATTCCTCTTATTTTCAGTTGCCTCCCGCACACGGAGCGCACGCTGAAGAACACGCGGATCCTGGTGATCCTGCCCGATCTCGATCGCTCCCAGGAGGCCAGGGTATGAGCATGAGCTTTTGATGGAAAGTATTGCCCTTCTTTGCAGTATGATCAAGACGTCGACAAGCAGGCACGTGAATGGGAGCAGAAGCTCGAGGATGACCACGGCATTCGCGTCGGCACCCACGTCACCAAGGTGCCGCTTTTTGGCGGGCGTGGGCAAAAAATTATTTGGGCTTTGGCTTGGCTTGACTGGGCCGTGGCTTGGCTTTTAGATACGCTTGACTTAGCCGGAGCTTGACTTTGGCTTGGCTTAGATTTTGGAGCGGCTTGGCTTAGCTGAGCCGTTTTATAGCTATTCTTGACTCCCAGAAGCTTAGCTTAGGCTTTAGATAGGCTTGGCTTAGCTGAGCCTTTCTATAGCTGCGCTTGACTTCCGGAAGCGCAGCTTTTCGATACGCTTGACTTGGTTGGCTAGGCCGAGGCTTAGATTTTAGAGCGGCTTGGCTTAGCTGAGCCGTTTTATAGCTATTCTTGACTCCCAGAAGCTTGGCCTAGGCTTTAGATGGGCTTGACTTGGGCGGAACTTAACTTTGGCTTGGCTTGAAGCTTTACCAGAAGCTTAGCTTTTAGGGTGGTTTTGCTGAAGTAAACCCTTTTTATAGATGCGCTTGACTTCCGGGAGCTTAGCTTTTAGATACGCTTGACTTGGTTGACTAGGCCGAGGCTTTGCTTTTAGAGCGGCTTGGCTTAACTAAGCCCTTTCTATAGCTGCGCTTGACTTCTGGAAGCTTGGCTTAGGCTTTAGATAGGCTTCACTTGGCCGAAGCTTGGCTTTTAGATGCGTTTGACGTAGCCGACGCCTGACTTTGGCTTGGCTGAACTTACCAGAAGCTTAGCCTAAACTTTAGATAGGCTTGACTTGGGCGAAGCTAAGCTTGACCAAGTCGAGGCTTAGCCTTTGGAGTGGCTGCGCTTACCTAAGACGCAATTTGGATCGAAAATTGATCATTTTTGGGGGGAGAAAAACCGACATTTTCTGTAGTTTTCGTCAAAATTTGGAAAGTTTTTGCGTTTAGGGACGGCAAAAAAAAAGAGAGTTTAGAAACGTTTGCGTGATTTATATTAGAAAAATTGCGTGCTTGGGAAAAATTCTCTACCCCCGATAATGCAAAAGAACCGCAGCAACGATTTCGGCTTTTCCAGGTGGTGACCAAGCGGCAGCTGGAGCGTGAGAATCGGCAGCCCGTCCAGAAGCGCCAGCTCTCGCGCGCCTACGACATCTTCTTGGTATTGAAATTGAGCGTTTTTCCTTAATAATTTCATGTTGAGGTTGACAGCCGCGTGGCCAAATCGGTGTACACCTTCCTCGGCAAACCCTTCCACATGAACAAAAAGTCGGCCGACTTTTTTTGGCTTAATTTTTTAATTTTTCCAGATCGCCGCAAGAATTCAAGTACGGACGCCCGCTGGCCGACGCGATCCAGCTCGCCCTCAAGTCGGCCTATTTCTACACGTTGCCCCGCGTCGAGCGGGTAATTTTTCGTGACTTGTTTACATCCGTTTTTCCTAAAAATGATTTTTTTTCTGGAATTTTCTAGAATTGTTTTTTTGGACGTTTTCGGGCTTGAAAATTACAATTTTTTTGTGTACAGGTCTAGAAATGCATAGTAGCTTAATGGGAAGCATATTAATATTATTTTTAATACAATAAACTATTTCAACTAGAAAGTCTAGCTAAAAACGTTCAAAAAAATTTTTCGTGACCTTCATTTTTTCCCGAAAATAATTTTTATTGCCTGAATTTCCTATTTTTTTATGAGCTTGAAATGTTATAAAACTATTCGTCGATTCTATTCCTAAACAAAAACTGCAATTTTGGCAAAAAAAATAGAAAGAATATGGATTTTTTCGACCAAAAATGGGCAATTTGCAACTAAAAAAATTTATTCTTTTTACGCTTAAAAATAGTTAAATTTTGCTGAAAACGCTATTCGAATTTCTAAACTAGGAATTTCTGACAGATTTTCATGATGTGTTTTTTAATACAATAAAACTAAATTTTCGACTAGAAAATCTAGCTAAAAAGTTCAAAATTTCTTGAAAAAGTCGAAATTTACGGAAAATTCGATATTTTTTGCCTTTTTCACGGTTTTTGCCGTATTAAAAACGAGATTAGAAACGCTTTTGCTATTTATATGTGAAAAATTGAGGCTACGAAAAATCTCCCCCCCGATAACGCACCAGAACCGGAAGAATTCATTATTCCATTGCAGACGCACGTCGAATTCGGGCACTTTGGCCAGCCGAACTCGCAGCTCGGCGAAAACTTTGATGCCGTGAGTTTTGTCCGATTTTTCCTAGCGATTTCCCCTAGTTGCTGGCGGGCGTTGTGAAGCACACCCCAGGTGGATTGGCCAACATTCGCGGATTGTACATCAGCCCGCCCAGCTGCACCCCCTTCCTCCAGGTCTACGGCGATGATGGTACGCGCTTTTTTGGGTTGGATCAGCAGAAAAAAATTGCTAAAAGCTTCCCAAAACGTTTTAAAGTCGAAATTTGGCCAAAATTGACTGTTTTGCGTCGAAAAATCGATGTTTTTGTCTTCCCAAAACATTTTAAAGTCGAAATTTGGCCTAAAATCGACTGTTTTCCGTCGAAAAATCTATTTTTTTTTTTGTATTTTGAATGCAAATTTCTGCGGTTTTACGTTCAGGAATAATAAAAAATTAAAAACTTTTGCTATTGATTTTCCGAAAACCCGGGTTTTTGGGATCAGAAAAACAAGAGTATTGAAAGTTTTTTTGTCTTTAAAAGATGCATTTATTTTTTTAAAGCTTCGGGGAAAGTTACAATTTTTTTACCGTCTCGAAAATGGGGCTTTTGGTGAAAAAACAACAGATTTGGCGCTGCTTTGTGCTTTTCGTGGTTTTAGGGCCCGATCAGCGTTGAAAAATCGAGTTTTCGACTCCAGGAAATTTTTTAATTTTTAGGGGTTTTTACTTTAAACTAATTTTTGTAAAGGAAGATTTCCTCCAGGTCTACGGCGGTGATGGTACGCTTTTTGTTTAGGTTGGATCAGCAGAAAAAATAGCTCTAAAAGCTTCCCAAAACATTTTAAAGTCGAAATTTGGCCAAAAATCGACTGTTTTGCGCCGAAAAATCGCGGTTTTTGTATTTTGAATGCAAATTTCTACGGTTTTACGTTCAGGAATAAAAAAAAATTAAAAACTTTTGCTATTTATCTTTTGAAAAATCGGATCCTTGGAAAAAACGAGGAATTTGCTCAAATATCTAAAAAATAATTTCTGTGCTGTGGTTTGGGGTGATTTTTTTTGATTTCAGGCGCCGCTTCGGCTGTCAGCATGAAGAAGCCGCTGAAGAAGGTGCAGCCGACCATCGTCGACGAGTTGACCACCATTCCCGACGGGCTCAAGGTACGTCCTTTCGGCTGATTTCCTCCAATTTCCGCCTGGTTCAGGTGTCCGTCCTCCCGTCCGGCAAGACGCGCGTCATCCGCGAGGCGGACAACGTCGCCGTCCTCTATCCAACAAGTCAGCATTTTAAATTACATTATTTACAAGTTTAAATAAGTGTAAAAATTAGCTTTCAAGTTTTATAGAGTTTAGAAATGACAATTATTGAAAAATTTTATGTTTAGAGTTATTTACAAGTTTTATACCATTTTTAAAATTTGTTTTAGAGCTTTGAAAAATTGAGAAATTAAAAATTTTCGAAAGTTTACAATTTTTATGATTTATAACCATTTTCAATAATTTTTTACAATTCCATTAATTGTCTCTCTTTAGCGGCCGATGAATGGGAAGCGCGCGACGACCTGAAGCCGACGATCAACCCCGAGCGGGAGGCGAACAAGCGCGCCAAACGCCACGCCAAGATCGAGCAGGACAAGAAGAGGAAGAAGGCGGTCAGTTTTTTTCAGAGTTGAGAAACGTTGCGTAATCGATTATGGTTTTTCTAAAATTCGAAAATTGTCTTTTGACTTTTCTAAGCGTTTTTTAGATGGCGTAATCGATTCGGGCTATTTCTAAATTCGAAACTAGTCATTTTTAATAATTTTTCATTGCGTAATTGATTCTGGCTTTTGCTATGATTCGTAAATTGTCATTTTTGCATTTCTAGGCGTTTTTTAGATGGCCAATCGATTCCAGCGTTTTCTAAATTCGAAAATAGTTCTTTTGTAGCGATTTTACGTGGCGTAATCGTTTTCAGCTGTTTTTGTAAATTCGAAATAGCCCATTTTTGAGCGAATTAATTGATCCCCGAGCCTTTTCCAAATTGTTATTATTGTTTTGAAAGGTGTATTTTAGCATTATTTTAATTCGAAAATAGTCATTTTTTTATCAATTTACATAGCGTAATCGATTGTTATGCTCCTAATATTCGAAAGCACACATTTTTGTCGGGAATTTACATTGTGGAATCGATTCTAACGGTTTTTAAATCCCATTTTTAACGATTTTCCCTGGCGTAATCGATGTAGCTAGTTTTTTCTGCTTCGAAAATGCCAATTTTTAATCGCTTTACATCGCGTGATCGCTTCCAGCGTTTTCTAAATCTAAAAATACCCATTTTTGACCATTTTAGGTGGCGTAATCGTTTTTAGCGTTTTCTAAATTTGAAAATACCACTGTTTTCGATTTTTTCACGGTATTTTACAACCCTTTTTGCAGGCAAAGAAAGCGGGCGGCGCGGCGGCGTCGGGCAAGTCGGTGGTGGCGAACGCGGCGGGGATGTTGGTACCCGCGACGGGGGTCGAGCCGAAGAAGGAGGAGGTCAAGGAGGAACAGGTTCGACTTCTTCGCTTTTTTTAGATTTTTCTCTTTTAGTAAAATTTAACTAGATTAAAAAAAACTATCGAAAAGTTAAAAAAAATTTTTGAAAGGTCGAAAATGGCCATTTTCGCTTTTTCATTTTATCTTTCCATGTATCTGTTTTCTTCTAGGTCGACTACAGCGCCGCGGAAGCTGTTGAAGAGCCGGACAGCGACGTCGAGCAGGTCGAGCCGCCCCTGAAGAAGGCCAAGAAGACGGAAAAGGTGCCCCTAAACGCGAAAATTTTGCAATTTTTTTAGGCGATAGATGTTTTTTACTAAAATTACTATTTTAAAAATTAAAAAACGTTTAATTTCCAATTTTTTAGGCGAAAAAGGCGACGCCGATCGCGCCGCTTGGGGAGGAGGAGGGCGGCAAGAAAAAGAAGAAGCTGAACAAGCCGGTGAAGAAGGGCAACAAGGCATCGCCGGCGATCCAGAAGAAGAAGAAGATGAACAACAACGGCAACAAGGACAAGAAGACGAAGACGGCCAAGGCACGCTAAGGAGCCGAGAGAAGGAATCTAATTCGTTGTTGTCTCTCTCTCTCCCTCGCCTCTCTCCTCTCTCGCTTTCTATTGAGAGAGAGAATTGTTGATTTGTTACATTGTTATTGCCATCGAATTTGTTGCTTTGTTTTTGCCTGATTGTTTTGTCGAATAAAGAGTTACCCGATATTTTGGAGGAATTTGCGGAAATTGGAAAAATACAGGATATCCTGATGCTTTTAACGTTGTGAATTTCGAAGGGGATATTTTAGCTTTTTCTAAAATACATTTTAAAATGTTTTTGGATAGCGTAATCCATTTTAGCTTTTTCTAAATTCCATTTTTCAATGTTTTACATTGGTTCTTCCATTTTAGGTTTTGCGAAAACTCGAAAATATCCATTTTTATTCATTTCACATAGATTAATTCATTTTAGGTTTTTCTAAAATTCGAAAATACCCATTTCTAATGATTTTCTATAGCGTAATCGATTCTAGATGGCTTTTTTGATTCGAAAGACGCATTTTTAATCAGTTTAAATGGCGCGATCCATTCTAGCGCTTTTTCGGGTTGTTTTGGCGAATAACGAGTTACCCGGTTTTGAATTTTGGAGGAATTTGCGGAAATTGGAGGCAATACAGGATATCCTGACGCTTTTAACCTTGCGAATCGCGAACGGGGATATTTTAGCTTTTTCTAAATTCCATTTTTAATCATTTTACATTGATTCTTCCATTTTAGGTTTTTTTAAAACTCGAAAATACCCATTTCTGATGTTTTTTCGATAGCGTAATCGATTCTAGCTGGCTTTTTTGGTTCGAAAGACGCATTTTTAATCATTTTAAATGGCGCGATCCATTCTAGCGCTTTTTCGGGTTGTTTTGGCGAATAAAGGGTTGCCCCTAGTGTTTTTTGGTTTTTGGTTTTTTGCTAGCTATTTCTAAAGCCAAAAACAGCCGTCTCTGACGATTTTCTATAGCGCAATCGATCCTAGCTAGCTGTTTCTGGTGGCGAAATACGGATATCGAATATTAGGTATTTTTGCTTTTCCTAAAATTCATTTTTAAATGTTTTACATCGTGTAATCGCGTTTAGCTTTTCCTTAACTTCGAAAATAATCATTTTTATTCATTTCACATTGATTCTTCCATTTTAGGTTTTTCTAAAATTGGAAAATACGCAGTTTTGACTATTTTCCATAGCGTAATCGATTCTAGCTGGCTTTTTTTGATTCGAAAGACGCATTTTTAACCGTTCTAAATGGCGCGATGCCTCTTTTTCGGGGTTGAGCTGCAAATGAAAATACAAGATATCCTGACGACAATTTCGAATGGGGGTAATTCACAATTTTTCGGCGTTCTTTTTCACCAATCATTCTCGATTCTTTTCCACCAATTCATTATTTTTTTTTGCAGGCCAATGTCATTACCGTGGTACTACCTGGAGCACGCAACGCGACGCCAATTGTTAAAGTGAGCTTTTACGCCGGGGGTTATTAAAGTGCTTTTTGGCCTCCCGCGTTTATCGATTAAATCCCGTTTTCTAGAGCGTACTACTGGACGTGCTTTCTCGCGTACCCTGCCTACGTCGCCGTCAACTACCAGAGGGCCATCCCCACCAAACAACAGGTATCTTTCACTTTGATTTTGTGATGCCAGGGTTTAATTATCATTGTTTTTTTCTTTTTAAACTTTTATTTTCTTTAGATTTCCTGCTGATTAGTAGCGTAGAAAAAAATATAGCATTTTCCGTACTATTCAAGTTGGGGGGGCAAAATTTTTTTAGGTCATTTTTGGGCTAACTGAACGGTTTTTCGCGGCTAATTCAGCGCAATAGTCAACTCGTAAGCTAAGCTAAACCGAAGCACAGTTAAATTGAGCTTGAACAAAGCTAAGCTGAAGCCAAAAGCAGTGGAGCTGTGACGAAGCCACCTAAGGACAAGGTGCTAAGGCTTCGGCTAAGCCTAAGCCTAAGGCCAGGTTAAGCTAGGCCTTAGCTAAGCCTAAACCTAGGCTAAGGCCTAAATCAAGCCAATACTAAGCTAAGCTAAGCCTAAGCCAGAGAAAAACTGACCAAGTAGCCTAGAAGTGACCCAAAAAATTTTGCCCCCCAACTTGAATAGTACCGAATTTTCCAGTTTGACATTCAAAACATTGCAGATTTCGAGGAAAATTTTGATTTTTTAGTCATAAACCGCTTTTTTTGCAGTTTTTAGGAATTTTGGAGTCGATTCGGTCATATCATATCCTTTTTTTACCCGTTACGCGTCTACGGTACAATTTAATATGCTTTATAAATTTAATTCTAGTTCGAGAATCGACTTTTTTTTGTTTTTACAGTTTTTAGGTTTTTGGAACCAATAATGAATCAATGGAATATGCCTTAAAAATTTTATTATATTTGGAAAATCGATTTTTTTCGATAGAAAATTCTAAAAAATCGGAGTTTCTTGCCTTTTTTGAAATTTTAAAATTCGCAATATCGATTACGCTATCAAATTCCCCATTTTTTTGCAGGTGCTCGGCACGCGGAACCTGAAGGAGTACGTGGCCCCCGCCGAGTTCAAGCCGCACCCCCAGGATTTCACGCCGAAGAAGCTGTACAGGGAGGAGGGCGACGCGAAATGACGAGGAACCGACGACGTTTCGCTTTGTAGTTTGTAGTTTTGCGCCCGTATTTTGTTTTGATTATTCGCGTTTTTTTGCTGCTCATTTTCGCGAGTGTCGATTGTCATTTGGTGTTGTACGTATTTTGAAGGGATAAATCGCGCAAAATATCGCCTTTTTCGTTGTTACAGTAGTATGCCATTTTTAGATTTTACTAATTTTTGTGTAGACTTTATTTTGATGCCTCGTCGCCGATGACTTCTTCGTGCTGCACGTACAAATCCTCGTCGCTGCACACGAGCGCCTGCAAAAAGGCGGCTTTTTGGTACTGGGCTCTTAGCGGGGGTGGGATTTCTCCAAAAATCGCTGCTAGATTGCCCGAAAATGCAGAATCCCAGTTTTCCCCAAAAATCTTTGCTAGCTTGCCCGAAAATTGAAAAATTCTGGCGTTCCTGAAGGATCTTTGCTAGATGCCCCAAATTCTCAAAAATTTCGGCTTTCCCCAAGGATCTCTGCTCGTTGGCCTGCTCGAAAATTGGCCAAATTCCGCAAAGAACCTCTGCTAGATTGCCGAAAACGACCGAATCCGGGCATTCCGAAAGGGTCGCTGCTAGCTTGCCATGAGATGGGAAAAATTCCGGCTTTCCCGAAGAATCTCTGCTAGCTGGGACCCCCCAAAAAATCGATAATTCCCGCCCGGCGTACCTCGTCCGTAAAGAGGAATTGCGTAGCTTCGGGGTGCTGCCGGAAGTCGTCGAGCTGTTCAAAGGGCGGGAAATCGTAGCCGACCGTCTCGGCTTCTTGTGGCTCGTAATTCTCCAAGTAGCTGCAAAACTCCGGAATAAAAATATGTAAAATAATATGTAAAAAATAGCCGATTAAAATACGAATAATTCGATAAATCCGAAAAACTACCGTAACCCAAAAAATTCTATTAATTTTAATTTTTAACGAGCAAAAATGGGTCATTTATTTGAATCATCTTTTTTTTGTAATAGAACTAAATTAAGGAAATGTTGAATTTTCTTTTTTAATTGTTTGATTTAAGGTAAGTTTTTATTGTTCAATCGATTTTTAATTTAGTAACGAATTAAACGGCTTAATAAATTAAAGTTAAAAAAATTTTTATTTTCGTGTTTTTAGTAGTAAAAAATAAATTAACGAATTAAACTGCTTGACAAATTAATATTAAAGATTTTTTAATTAATTTTTTTAGTATATAAGTTTACTTTTATCAAAAAAAAACTAAAAATTTTAGTTTTTGAAAATTCAAAAAAAATACCCGGGTTCTTGCTGAAAATATTGTTCATCTTCTTCTGCTTCTTCAGGCCGCCCGTCGTCGTAAGGTAGTAATTCCGCATATTTTCTTTTTAATTGCCTAAAATTTGGGGTTTATTCATTTAACAAATAATAATAAAAAATGTTGCAATTTCTTTCTTGAAAAATTAAAGTTTAAATAAATAAAAACGATTAAAAATTCGATTTTCTATTTTTTCGAAAAATTAGATTTTTTATTTTTATTCTGGCAAAAATTTAAGTTGCCATAAATTTTAAATTACTAGAACATGAGAGCGATTTAAAAATAAAGTTTATTAAAAATTAAAAATTAAAATGAATTAAAAACATTAAAAATTAAAATTCAAAAATTAATTAATTTAGCTAAAAATTTAACCAATTTGTTCTTGTTGATTTAATTAAATTTTTAATTTAATTTCTTTTTTAAAAATGTCAGGAATTTCGAAGAAAATACCGTAATCCGTTTGCCGCGTCGCCAGCCGGCAGTAGAACAACTTTACTCGGCGATGACGTCGCCACGATTTGGTAAACCTGGAAATGGGGCTAATTAGCAGGGGTTCTTTGCGGTTTTTTAGCCCTATTTAAGTAATATTTATCTAACGCCCAGAATCGCAAAAAAAAAAGAAAAATTTGAATTTTTTAAAATCCAAAATTTGATTTTTGTAAATTAAAAATTTCATTTTTTTGACAAAATAAATTTTTTTTTGCATATTTTTGGTTTTATTTCCGCGCTACCGTACCCTCTTCTGGCGAACGGGCAGCAGCGGGCCGGCGACGTCGACCTGCTCGCAGTTGACCATCAGCCGGCGCCGTACTTCTTGCTTCTGCGCCGCCGTCAGGTACTCGAGGCCCTGGGCTGAAAATTCAGGTGGCGAGGATTGTAGTTTGTAGCCTGGCTGCCATTTTAGCCATCCCAGCCGAAAAATCAACTCAAATTTCAAAAAGCAAAAAGTTGGCCGCGGCCGGGGGTCGAACCCACGTCGGTCGCCTAATAGAGTTTTTTAGTTTGTAGCCTACATTTAGAGTTTTTAGTCTGTAGCCTGGATGCCAGTTGGCAGATTCCCGAAAAAATTCGAGTGCTAGCTACAAACTACAAAAAGTTAGACTCAATCGAAGATTTTGCAAAAATTTTTTCCGGATTTTCCGGTGGATTCCTGTTGACATTTGGGGGTACTGTAGATGATTGTTATGTTCTATTCGAAAGAGGAGAATGAGTTCTATCACATCCTAACACTATCATCTACCCTATCCCTAGATCTAGCCACTTAAAGGGTCAAGAACACGAGAAAAATCGCGATTTTCACACTTTTTCCGAATTAGTCCTGTTGACGCCGGGGGCACTGTAGTTAGTTTTTCACGATTATATTTTATCGTCTGGCTTCCAGTTTAGTGATTCCAATAAAATCGACGTACCAATAAGGACTCTGGGCTCTCCCTGGATGCGTACCCCATCACCGGTCAGTCCCGCGTGGTTCCGGATCACCTGAAAAGGGGGAGGGATTAGGGACCAAAAATCAGGGTGCGATGCGTAAACTGACAGCCAGACTACAGAATACAACTCTTAGAGTATGGCTACAGACTCCAGAAAAGCTACCAGGCGAACGATCCGGGTTCGACCCCGCCGAGGTTTAACTTTTTGCTGTTTGCGTGTTGAATTCAAATTTTGTTGGGAATTGCTAAATTGGCGTGCAGACTACAGACTACAATCCTTAGAGCGAGGCTACAAACGACATAAAGCCTCTAGGCGCATGACCCGGGTTCGAACCCCGCCCGGAGCATAACTTTTTGCTTTTTCAATTTAAATGCATTTTTCGATAGGAATAGCTAAACTGGCATCCATACTACGTAGTGCAACCCTGCCAATGGTCTCCGCTCGCCGCCGCCCCTGTACCTTGACTTGTGCCCTCGAGGCGATCGAGTCGACAATGTCCTTTCCGTGGCATATATGGGGATGGGGCGGCCGGTCGGGGTCTTCCATCAAAATATCCCGCACCACCAGAATACGCGGGATCTTCACGTGACGGTAGCGCCCCTGAAAATACAGGATTTCAAAGATAAACTACAAAAATGAGAAAAACGCCAAATTTTCGAAAAAATTGGTTTTTTGTAGTCTGTAGCTTAGGTTTAGCAATGGTCGTTTGTAGTCTGGCTGCCAGCTTAGCGACAGCTGCAAAAATTAGAGAACTAGCTACAAACTACGAATTGTTAGAACCATTCGAAAACCTCGCAAATATTCGGGTTTTTGTAGTCTGTCGCCTCGGTCTAACAATTGTAGTTTGTAGCCTGGCTGCCAGTTGGGTGATTGCAAAAAGAATTGGGAGTCTCGCTAGAAACTACGAAAAGTTAGACCCCAACGAAAATTTGACAAAAATCCAATTTTTCCGATCTTCCGCGTGATTCCTTTTGACATTTGGGGGTACTGTAGATGATTGTTATGATCTATTAGAAAGAGGCGAATCAGTTCTATCATATCCCAACGCTAACATCTACCCTATCCCTAGATCTAGCCATCTAAAGGGGTCAGAACACCCCGAAAATCGCGATTTTGGCACTTTTCCAAATCTATCCTATTGACGAATTAGGGGTACTGCAGATATATCAATTGTCAGTTTTCGCTAACCTGGCTGCCAGTTTGCGCATCCCCAATGAAATCGGCCTTCAAATTACACTAATCAAAAAGTTACGCCGAAGCGGGGCTCGAACCCGGGTCGTTCCCCCCCTGGTAATTTTCATCATTTTTTAAATCCTGACTAAACTTACGAATTTGCGTTCCCTCTGCTTCATCACGGAACACTGTGTGCACATCCACGTCACGTAGCCTGAAAGAACGGAGCGAATTTTCAAGGGACTCTGAAGCCAAAAAGGGGCGTGGCCTCGCTGTGGATTTGACTTCCCAGTCCCTTTAAAATGAGTTTCCACCGCTAAATCGCTTTCCCCAAAGAATCCGTGCTAGCCTGCCCTTGCCTCCATCAATTTCAAAGCCTTTAAAGGGACTCGGAAGTCAAAAAGTGGGCGTGGCCTAGCTGTGGATTTCTGGCTTCCCGGTCCCTTTAAAATAGATTTTCCACGCTAAATCGAATTGCCCAAAGGATCCCTGCTAGTCTGCCCTTGCCTCCATCAATTTCAAAGCCCTTAAAGGGACCGAGAAGTCAAGCAGTGGGCGTGGCCTTGCTGTGGATTTCTGGCTTCCCGGTCCCTTTAAAAGTAGCGTACCTGGCATATGTGCATAATTGTGTACCATACACCACTCGTAGACACGATTCGCATGCAGTCGACTCATGTAGAACATTATCTAAACGGGACCCGTTTTATCGATTACGCCATGAAAATCGCAATTTTTAAAATTTTTTTTATAAATTATTAACACTAATTTTTTGGAAATTTAATCGATTTTACAACCTCTGCTAGGCAGTCAGAAATATAAAACATTAAAAATGACAAAAATCAATCAATTACGCGATGAAAATCGAAAATTGGCAGAAAATCTGGAATTTTCCTAAAAAATGTTTTCGAAAACTCGAATTTTTGGTTTTTTTTTTGTATTTTTGCTAGGGACTTAAGCGTCAAAAATCTCAAAAATGACATATAACAATCGATTACGCGATCAAAATCGAAAAATTGGAATTTTCAAATTGTCCAAAATCGAAAAACCTGCCGGATTGCGGGTATTTTTGCTGGTCATGTAGATGGCACGGCCAAAGTCCTCGTAGACGGCTTTTGGCGGCTGAAAATGATCTTTAAATAATAATTAAATAATCGTTTTAAAGGGACCGGGAAGCCAGAAATCCACGGCCCGGCCACGCCCCTTTTTGGCTTCTTGGTCCCTTTAAATGGTTGGACATTGATGGACGCACCGGCAGGCTAGCAGGGATCCTTTGGGGAATTCGATTTAGCGCTGGAAACTCATTTTAAAGGGACCGGCCAGCCAGAAATCCGCAGCCCGGCCACGCCCCCTTTTTGGCTTCCTGGGTCCTTTAAAACCACAAAACCGGCTAGGGAAGGGCAGGCTAGCACGGATTCTTTGTGGGAAACTCCCCGGAGCAGAAAATCTATTTTAAAGGGATTGGCAAGCCAGCAATCCACAGCCCGGCCACGCCCCCTTTTTGCCTTCCGGGTTCCTTTAAATGCTTGGAAATTGATGGAGACGAGGGCAGGCTAGCAGGGATTCTGTGGGAAATTTTGAAAATTCCCAAAAATAATTTCATTTTCCAAAAAAAATCAAAGTTCCCGTTTTTGAAACTTTCGAAAAATATTAATAAATTTATTTTTTTGGTAAATTTTAATGTAAATTTCTGGAATAAATACGGTACCTCTGCGGGGCGAACGGGCAGAGACGTCGAGGGAATCGCGTCCGGTTCCGCAAAATCCGGCACCCCGTCCGCAAAGCTGAAAAACGGGTTCTGTTCTGTTAGCGGGGGGACCCAAATTTTGCCCAGTGATTCTCTACGGCCCTCTAGCAAAGCAAATAAAATAAAATTTTTGACTTTTTGATGAAAAATGTTTCAAAAATTATCAAAAATGTCCAAATTTTCGAAGTTTCAAAAATTTGCAAGTTTTTTTGCACTTTCTAGCAATCAAAAACTAAAAAAAACCCGAGAAAATACGTCGTATATTATCAAGAGGCAGATATGGGCGTAAAAATAAAATTAATCCCCCCCCCGCTAAGAAATCAGTGCCGGGCCCGGGAGAACTAGGGGGGAAACCACCTACAAATCGTCGAGCAGCAGCCCGCCGGCGTCACCGAGCAGTCCAGCGTCGTCCATTCGCCGAAAATTGCTTGCAAAAGGCTAAAAAACAATCGAAAAAAGGTTACAAAATTTCTGATTTTTTAAACTACAACCATTGCATCAAAAATCAAAAAAATTCAGTTTACAGGCCCAAAAACTCTCAGAAAGGAGCTAATAGCCTAGATAAATTTTAAAACGAGAATAATCGGTTCTTGTGTACAGGGACGTAGCGTAATACAGGCCCCGGGGGCCCGGGCCCCGCGGCCCCCGAAATCGGCCGGGGCCCGAAAATTTCATAAGGGGGGACCCTTATGTTTTTTATTTTCTCAAAAATTTTGCTGCCTGCGGCGCTATTTTTGCACGTTTTAACGGCTATTTGTAGAGCTATGTAACCTTTTTTTCAAAAATTTTTGCCTGCGGCACTGTTTTTTCGGCACTGTTTCGAGTTTTTTGGAAAAATTTTTTCGGGCCCCCCCCCGAAATTTTTTTCTGGCTACGCCCCTGCTTGTGTATTCGCGGGGGGAAACCAACTTTTTTTTGTCGGTCCTGGTGGGGATAGGAATCAAATAGAAAGTGTTTTCCATTGTTTTTAGCAAAATTTAAGCCTATTTGAATCGGAAAAACTTTTTAAAAAGTTGGAAAAACGCTTGAAAAAGTCGAAAATTTGGTCATTTTTGGGCCGAAAAAATTGATTTTTCGACCTAAACTTAAATTTTTTAATTAAATTTTGTAAAGTTTTTATGTTTAGGAATAGCTATAAACAATCTAGAAACACCCCCATTAGTTATATAAAAAATCAAGGCTTGGGCGGAAAAAAGTTCGGTTTCCCCCCGCCTATTTGAAAAGCACCCAAACTACAAACATAGCATCAAAAACCAAAAAATTTCAGTTTTTAGACCCAAAAACTCTCAAAAGGAGCTAATATAGCCTGTATAAATTTTAAAACGAGAATAATCAATTAAAAATAGCTGCAATAAGATGAAAAAAACAAAGGAATCCGAGATTTTGGGTTGTTTTCGATGAGGAGCCCGGAAAAACGGGCGATATCTCGTGAAATAAAGACTGTAGACAAAAGCGGACCGCAGACTCGGAATCCTCGCAAAAAACTGGACTAGGTGAAGCTTTTAAAGCCAGGCTTAAGCCCGGGAGGCGGGCGAAACAACGGACTTTTCCTTTGCCGGGGCGCCCCCGGGCCGAGGGGACGAGAGAGCACAGGAACAGGGCGGAAGGAGTACTGCCGCGGAACGCCCCCCGCTCCCCCCCGGCCAGTTTTTGCCTGTTTTCTTTCTCAAATCATAAACATTTCCGGTCAATCCAGATTTGATCTGGTGCAGAATTTCATGCTGATTCCGAATCTGTAATTGGAATTTTGAGATTTCCTATATTTCTAAAGTTACAAGCGATTTTTGGGACCAAAACGGCCCAAAAAGGCGGCACTGAGGGTGAAGCGTTCAAGTAACGCTAGTTTATTGTAGCCTGACTACCAATTTAGCGATTCCCCAGAGGATTCGGTGCCAGCCACAAACTAGAAAAAGTTGCGCAGCTTTGGCAAAAATCCAATTTTACACATTTCCGCTAGATTCCTGTTGACATTTGGGGGTACTGTAGATGATTGTTATGATCTATTCGAAAGAGGAGAATGAATTCTATCACATCCCAACACTGTCACCTACCGTATCCCTAGATCTAGCCAATTAAAGGGGCAAGAACACGAGAAAAATCGCAATTTTCACACTTTTCCAAATCGGTCCAACTGAAGATTTAGAGGTACTGTAGATGTTTTAAATGACATTTTGGGTATTCTGGACGCCAGTTGAGGCATTCTCATCAAAAAAATCGAAGCAAGCTTCAAAAGCAAAAAGTTAGCCAAGGCCAGGACTCGAACTCGTGGTCTGTTTTTCTGTAGTTTGTGGTTTTTCTGCAGTCCATAGCCGCTCATTGGAGCTTTTATTTTGTAGTCTGAATGCCAGTTTAACAACTACCATCAAGATTTGCATAAAAATTTCGGATTTTGGGGTTTTTTTTGGGAACGATAGGTCAAATCGTAATGTGGCGCCTTTCGGAGCGGTTAATCCATCTGGGCCGTCCCAAATTCAGGTATCTGCCAGATAGAGATTCCCACCCAACTGATTTCAGACGGCCCCTGCGCTTCGCGCGCCCCGTGTCGACGAGCTGTCCGCGCGGCGAGGGCCAAAAGGTACCAACCGTACACGCCATGCAATTCGCGCGAAAACTAATCCACGAAATTCGCGATTTTCGCGGTGGTTTTTGGTGTAGTTTGTAGCCCGTCTGCCAGATGTTCGATTTACGCAGTTGATTCTGATTTCCTAAAGCACCTCTGCTAGCTGTCCGCCTCCAAAGACTCGGAAATGCCCGATTCGGCCCTCATAGCGGCAAAAAAAGCGTTGAGGTGTTCTCGCCACCGCCGGATGTCGCGAAGCGGGCCCACATCGGACAACTCGACGAATATCACCGCCTGTATCGGCAATCGATTGAAGATCCCGGGAAATTCTGGCGGAACATCGCCGAGGAATTGCATTTTGAGAAGAGGGGAGACAAGGGTGCGTGCATTTTCGCAAAAAAATTGCTGCTAACACCCCTCCAAACTTTTGCATATTCTGGGATTACCTTAACTGACACGTAAACTACAGGCTACAAGCTTTGTTTTCAAGGCTACAAACTACAAAACAAATCTCTGGGGCGAAGGGCTCGGGTTCGATCCCCGACCGGGGTGGAAATTTTTGCTTTTTGGGTATAATTCATTAATTTTTGCGCAAAACATCTACCTGCCAGCCAGACTACAAAATACAAACATGGCCCCGAGGCTACAGACTACAAAAACGCTATTAGGCGAAGCCCGGGTTCTACCCGCCGCCGAGGCGTAACTTTTTGCTTTTTGGAATTTAACCTCCCATTTGGATTGGAACGATCAAACTGGAATCCAGACTACAAACTACAAACCCCCGCTCAGGCCTCGAGTCGAACATGGACTACCGGTTCGCGCCCGTCTTCGCCCGGTTCATGGCCGGCTCGACGACCAACATCGCGTACAACTGCTTGGAGCGGAACATCCAGCGCGGGTAGGGAGCAGATTGGCGACCAGACTACAGAATACAACCCCGAAAATGAGGCTACAAACTACGAAAATCCTGCCAGGCGAGCGACACGGGTTCGACCCCGGCCGAGGCGTAACTTTTTGCCTTTTGAACTTTTTGCAGATCTTGCCTTTGGAATCCTTAGACTGGCAGCCAGACTACAGACTACAGCTTTTAACTGGAGGCCACAGACTACAAAACCGGTGTTGCTTGTTGTTGAACGCCTTGGTGTTGAGGTTGGGCGAGCGTGTGGCGTACTATTGGGAGGGGAACGCGCCGGCCGACCGCCAATCCATCACCTACGCACAGCTACATGAACAGGTACCTAAACCCACGTCTAAGCCTCAGCGGTTCTGGACTGTTAGCGGTTGTTATCTTGTTGTTAGCTGGTGTGTGTTGTTACCACCTTTTCTCAAAAACTCAATCCTGAAAATTCGGCATTTTGCTGATTTTTATGGTTGTAGTTTGTAGCCCGTCGGCCAGAAGGACGATTCGCAAAAGCCAAATCGTTTTCCTACAGAATCTCGGCTAGCTAGCCTCCTTGAAACCCCGAAAAACGGCTATTTTTGGCTTTTTTTTGGTTCTGGGCCGTTAACGGGGGGGACCACTTTGTGTTTTTCCACCTATTTCTACCAGTTGATGATATATAGTCTATTTTATAGTGTTTTTTTGTAGTTATTGATTGCTAGAAAATCGTATAAAAAAATTTTTTTAATTCGAAAATTCGGAAATTTTGACTTTTTAAGAATGTTTTAAACATTTTTCACCAAAAATCTAAAAATCCCTTTAACCGCCCCACTTGCAGGTGGTGAACTTCTCGGCGGTGCTGCGCGGGCACGGCGTCAAGAAGGGAGATGTCGTCGCCATCTACTTGCCCATGGTCCGCTGGCTTTTTCGCGTTTCCAAAGACTTTTCCGGTTTCTGTAGTTTATAACCTGCACGTGTACTTGTACTTTGTAGTCTGGCTGCCAGTTTAGCGATTCCAGTCGAAAAACAAGCTGCATTATGACAAAAAAGCAAACCGTAACGACTCCTCGAGGGGTCGAACCCGGGACGCTCGCCTGATGGATTCTGTAGTTTGTAGCCTGTACGCAATGCTTGTACTTTGTAGTCTGGCTGCTAGCTTAGCCACCCCAACCAAAAAGGCCTTTCAAATCCGAAACAGCAAAAAGTTACGCCTGGCTGGGAGTCGAACCCTGGTCGCGCACCTGGTAGGATTTTTGTAGTTTGTAGCCGATAGGTAATGGGTGTAGCTTGTAGTCTGACTGTCAGTTTATCCATTCCCCCCAATTCCAGGTGCTCGAGCTGGCCGTGGCGATGCTGGCGTGCGCCCGAATCGGTGCCCTCCACAGCGTCGTCTTTGCCGGCTTTTCCGCCGAGTCGCTCGCCACGCGCATCGTCGATGCAAAGTAACGATTGTAGCATGTAGTCTGCCTGCCAGTTTAGTGATTCTCGATAGCATTAGAGTTCTAGATACAAACTACAAAAAATTATACCCAATTGAAAATTTCGCGAAATTCCAATTTTTTCTGATTTCCGCTAGATTCCTGTAGACATTTGGGGGTACTGTAGATGATTGTTATGATCTATTCGAAAGAGGAGAATGAGTTCTATCACATCCCAACACTATCATCTACCGTATCCCCATATCTGGCCACTTAAAGGGGGCAGAACACCCCGAAAATCGCCATTTGTTCTTTTCCAAAGTACTCCTACTGACGTCAGGGGGCGCTGTCGAGTATTTTCAAGCTTGTACTTTGTAGCCTGGAGGTCAGTTCAAGGATTCCGACAAAAATCCGGTCCCAAGAACCCAAAAGCTAAAAATTAGGCTGCGACGCTGGTCGAACCCGGGCCATTCACCCGATAGCTGCCTGTAGTCTGTAGCTTCGAAATAAATTTTGTAGTTTGTAGCCTGAATGCCAGTAGAGGGGTTCCAATAGAAAAATGCGTAGAATTTTCAAAACGCGAAAAGCGAGAGCCGGCGGGGTGTCGAACCGTCGCCGCACGGCTCGTAACCGGTTCGTAGTCTGTAGCCTCGATCAGAATGTTGTATCCTGCCTGCCTGCCAGTTTAGCCATTCCCAACAAAATTAGAGTTCTTTATTCGCACAGTAAAAAGTTGCTCCGCCCTCGTTGCAGATGTGGGGTGATCGTGACGGCGGACGGGTTCTTCCGCGGCGCGAAGCGCGTCGCGCTGAAGCCGATCGTCGACGAGGCGCTGCGCATTGCAAAGACCGAAGGGCACAACGTTACATCGGCGATTGTCGTCCAACATTTGCGACGCGTCACCCCGCCGGAGGGGCACGAAATCGAGCAGGTCGGCTAGTGTTCGAGTTCTGTAGTTTGTAGCCGCGGTCTCTCGACTTTAGTTTGTGGTCGGGATGTCAGTTTAGGGATTCGCTTCGGAAAATCGGTAAAAATTTCGAAAAGCAAAAGGTTAGCCCCGGCCGGGGGTCGAACCTGGATCATGCGCCTGGCAGATTTTCTGTAGTTTGTAGCGCCAAAATAAATATCGTAGCCTGTGGCCTGGCCGTCAGTTTAGCGATTCCCGGAAAAAGTTACACAAAAAATCACTGCAACATGAGCAGGAGATCCCGTGCGGCGACGGGCGGCACGAGTTCATCTACGACATCGAGATGGACAAGTACAGGGGCGTCGAGTCGCCGGTGGAGTGGGTCGACGCTGAGCAGCCGCTTTTCGTGCTCTACACCAGGTACACAGCGGGGGCTGACTAGCAGAGATTCTTTGTGAAAATGAACTTTCGCCAAAAAATCGCATTTTAAAAAATCCTTCCTCAAAATTAGCGATTATCGTCGTGTAATTAGTTGTAGTTTGTAGTCCGTCAGCCAGATAGCCGATTTACGAGATAGGTATCGATTTCCTAAAGCACCTCCGCTAGCTAGCCGCCTCGAAAGCGCTTTCGGGAAGCGTTTTTCGGAAAATTCTTGAGCTGGCAAGCGAGCAAAGAACCTTTGCGGAATTCAGCGGTTCGACGGGCAAACCGAAAGGCATCCTCCACACGACGGCCGGATACATGACCTACACGTACGCGACCGCCAAGTACAACTTTGACCTGCACGCCGATCGACCCGAAGATGTCTACTGGTGGGGGGAGGGGGTGTAGCTTGTAGTCTGTAGCCTAGAACGGTAGTCTAGTTTGTAGCCTGGACGCCAGTTTGCCGTGTGCAGTCGATTTTGTAGCTTGTAGAATCTAGTATGTCGAATTGTAGTCGCCGTACCTAGTAAGGCGATTTTCGTAGTCTGTAGTCCAAAGCCGTTTCTGTGGTCTGTAGTTTGTAGCCTGGCCGACAGTTTGTAGTTTCCAAAAAATTTTATAGTCTGTAGTTTGTAGTCTGTCGAGTTGTAGCCTGTAGTTTATAGTCCGGGGCCGGCAGGCTACAAACTACAGGCTCCAAACTACAGGCTACAAACTACAGGCTACAAAATACAGACTCCACTCTCTGCAGGTGCACGGCGGACTGTGGCTGGATCACTGGGCACTCGTACCTCGTCTACGGCCCGCTCCTCAACGGCGTCACGTCCGTGTTCTTCGAGGGCATCCCATCCCACCCTGACCCCTCCCGGCTGTGGCGCGTCACCGAGCAGTACGGCGTCACCCGTCTCTACACCTCGCCCACCGCCATCCGCGCACTAATGGCCATGGGCGATGAATGGGTGCGGAAACACGACTGCAAGGTTGGCGGGTTCTATCTAGTGGCGAGCACAGCTCCGTCGACTTCGAGGCGTTCGGCCTGAAACTTTTCACACATATGTGGGAGACCACGACGCACGCTCACGCAAATTTTCAGCCAAAATTACAGTAAGACGACCGAGATATTGCAAAAACCTACAGCCCCGGTGCACCAAGCTTTGGACCACTGTAACTCACGCGGATTACGGTATTTTGAGCTGAAAATCGGCACAGATATGCGACTAGGTTTTCCGCCTGTATATACGAAATTTCAAGCCAAAATACAAAAATACGAGCGAGTTACGGTAGCCTGATGATTACGGCAGCGAGCGGCGACAAACTTGGCTGTAATTCGCCCGTATTACTGTATTTGTGGGTGAAAATTTGCATAAATATGCGCCGCCGTCTCCCGCATGCGTGTGCCAAATTCCGGCCCGAACGGCTCGAAGTCGATGGTCCTGACCGACCTCCTTGCAGTCCCTGAAAATCCTGGGCACCGTCGGCGAGCCGATCAACCCGGCGGCGTGGCTGTGGCTGCACGACGTCGTCGGCGAGGGCCGCTGCTCGGTCGTCGACACGTACTGGCAGACCGAGACGGTAGATGAACATCTGTGGCGCCAGGGAGGGACATTTTCAGGGTGGTCACATGATTGCCCCGCTGCCGGGCGCCGTGCCCCAGAAGCCCGGCTCGGCGACGTTGCCCTGCTTCGGCGTGCAGCCCGTACTGCTCGACGACGCCGGCAAGGTCGTTGAGGTGCGGTTCCTCAAAGGGGTTTTTCGGTGTTTTTTCAAAACGCAAAAAAGCTTGACGCCGCGCGGAATCGAACCCCGATCTCGTGCCTACTAATTTTTCTGTTGTCTGTAGCCCCAATGTAAAGGTTGTATTTTGTAGTCTGGCTGCCAGTTTAGGGATTCCAGAGAAAAGTCGGAAAAAATTCCTAAAAAGCAAAAAGTTTGACGCGGCCGGGACTCGAACCCGGGTCGTTCGCCTGGAAGTTTTTTTTTGTAGTTTGTAGCCTCTAGGAAACCGTTGTAGTCTATAGTCTACCAGCCAGTTTGCCGATTCCAGGGCCCGGGCGAGGGCAATCTGTGCTTTGGGCGTGCGTGGCCGGGGATGCTGCGCGGCGTCTACGGGGACAAGGAAAGGTCAGGGGGTGGGCAGGCTGGCAGAGAGCATTTAGGACCAACTGCAGACTACTGTAGCTCTGGCCAACTAGCAGAGACTCATTGCAGATTCCTGAGCACCTACATGAAGCCCTTCCCCGGGTATTACTTCACCGGCGATGGGGCGAGGAGGGATGAGGATGGATATCTGTGGATTACGGGACGGTAGGGCGGAAATAGCGATTGTAATTTGTAGTCTGGAAGCCAGCTTAGCTAAAACTACAAAAATTAGGACCCTAGCTACACACTACAAAAAGTTAGAAATTTTCGCAAAATCCGTTTTTTTTGTAGTCTGTCGCCTCCGTAGTCTAGGTGTAAAAAATTGTAGTTTGTAGTCAGGCTGCCAGTTCAGCTATTCCAAAACGAATTGGATGTCTGGCTACAAACTACAAAAAGTTAGATCTTTCAAAAATTTGGCAAAAATTCAATTTTTCAGATTTTCCGTTCGGTTGCTATAGACAGGGCGGGGTACTGTAGCTGCTTTTAGGGATTGTAGCTTGTAGCCTGACGGTCAGTATAGCGATCCCTATCCGAAAACAAGCTAAAATGCCAAAAGACAAAAATATCTAACCCGGCCGGGGTTCGAACCCGGGGTCGGGCTCCTGCCTGCCATTTCTGTAGTCTGTAGTCCTGTGGGAAGGGTTGCAGTTTGTAGTCTGGCAGCCAGCTAAGCTATTCCAAGAAAATCCGAACCCCGATTGAAACGCGTTGCAGCGTCGACGACCTGATGAACGTGGGCGGGCATCTGCTGAGCACCGCCGAGATTGAGGGCGCCCTCACGCAACACCAAAAGGTTTCTCCTTCCTAGGAGATCTCTGCTAGCCTGCCCGGCCCCTTCCCGCTTCCATTCCTCAAAGTTCCCTGCTAGCATGCCCCTGGAAATTCCGAAAAGAGGCAGTAAAGCCCAAAAAGAGTAGATTCCGAACGTTTTCTAGGAGGCTAGCTAGCCGAGATTCTTTAGGAAAATTATTTTTATTTCGAAAATCGGCCTTCTGGACGACGGGCTACAAACTACAACCACAAAAACCACAAATTTTCGGAAATTATTTTTCAAAAACCACCAAAAACCGCATTTTTCGATGTTTAACAAAATTGCCCTCCATTTTCCCCAAATAATCTTTGCTAGGTGTCTCCTCCAATTCCGCAAAGAATCCCTGCTAGGTTGCCGAGGCAGCCGTGGTGGCGGCCCCCGACCTCGTGAAGGGCAGCCAGCCGTACGCCTTCGTGACGCTGAAGGCCGGCCACGAGATGGACGACCGACTGCTCGCTGAACTGCGCCAAATTGTCGGTCATATTAATTGGAATGACTGAACTGGCAGCCAGACTACAAACTACAAGCTTTACCTAGTGGCTACAAACTACAGAAATGCCACCGCGCGCATGACCCGGGTTCGAATCCCGGCCGGGGCGGTCTTTTTGCTTTTTGGAAAATGAGTGAATTTTCGACTGGGATCGCTAAACTGTCAGCCAGACTACAAACTACCCGCTTGAAAAACTCGAAACTAGGGGCACCTAGGCGTCAATAGCAGTACGACCGAAAATAACAAAAACTGGATGGTTGCCAGATTTTCGAATAACTTGTTGTAGTTTGTAGCTAGAGGTCCAGTTCTTTCGGAAATCGCTAAACTGGCAGACAGGCTACAAACTACACCTGTTTACTTCGAAATTTTTCAGGTGCGCGACAAGATCGGCGCGATTGCCCAGCCGGGCACCATCCAGCTGGCCCCCGGCCTGCCGAAGACGCGCAGCGGAAAAGTGGGCCGCCATCAGGCGACTTTTCCACAAATGGCCTCTGCTAGGTGACGCGGCGGATTCTGCGGAAAATCGCCGAGGGGGCAGATGGGGGATTCGGGGACACGACGACCCTCGTGGATGAGACCGTCATCCAGCAGTTGATCAACGGCCGCAACAAGACGTCGTGAAGTGGGGGAATTGCGAGGGGAATCGGTGAACTGGCTGCCAGGCTACCGTATGCAACCCCGAAAACCAGACTACAAACTATAGAAAAGCTACTGGACGAACCCCCTGAGTTCGACACCCGCCCAGGACGGGCTTTTGCTTTTTGAATCCTGGGTAGCGTCTTGCATTTTTTGGATTGTTAAACTGGCACCCAGTTTACCCAAAAATTGGATTGAAATCACCTACAGTACCCCGAGCGTCATTAAGATCGACTCGGAAAATTATGAAAATGGCGATTTTCGGGGTGTTCTGCCCCCTTTAATTGGCTAGATATAGGGATAGGGTAGATGATAGTGTTGGGATGTGATAGAACTCATTCTCCTCTTTCGAATAGATCATAACAATCAGCTACAGTACCCCCAAATGTCAGCAGGAATCAAGCGGAAATCACGAAAAATTGGGATTTCGCCAAATTTTCAAAATTGTCTAACTTTTCGTAGTTTGTAGCTAGAGCTCTAATTCTTTCGGGAATCGCCAAACTTCCAACCAGACTACAAAATACAACCGTTTAATCCGGGCCAACTGGCGCTAGACTTTCATTGCGTAATCGAATAATTTTCGCGAAATTTTCGAATCGGTCTAACTGTTCGTAGTTTATACCTAGGGCTCTAATTTTTGAGCACTAGCTGAACTGGCAGTTAGGCTACAAACTACAATCGTCGTTTTAGGTATATTTTTAGTATTTGCTTTCCAGGCGACCCTCTACCGACACCACCACCACCCCACCCGCTTCTACGAAACGCCCCAAAATTACCGTACCCACCCACCCCCCTCCGCTATTTCCGCCCAGTTTAAGCTGTTAAATTAAGCCCCGCCCTCCCTTGTTCTGTGTCTCGAATCAACCGTTGCTGTTTGCCATGAGAAAAAATTACAAAATTAATAAATCGTTCGCTTCAGGTTACGCCCCGTTTTTTTGCACGTTCTGCGGCATGTAGCCGGAATATTCCGCTGCCAAACCCCAGACTGGCACCCAGATTACAGACTACAAGGGTTAGTTGGCGCTACAGACTACAGAAAAGGCCCCAGGCGAACGACCTGGGTTCGACCCCCGGCCGCGACAAAACGTTTGCTTTTTTGCGTTTCCAGCTCAAATTTTGATGCCAATCCCAGAACTGGCCGCCAGTCTACAGACTACAACTCGAACCTTAAGGCTACAGACTACAGAAAAGCTTCCAGGCGAACGGCCCGGGTTCGAATCCGCGGCCGCGGCAAACTTTTTGCTTTTTGCGTTTCCGGCTCAAAGTTTGATGCCAATCCTAAAGCTGGCAGCCAGGCTACAGACTAAAACCTGAAGCTTCAGGCTACAGACTACAGAAAAGCTTCCAGGGTTCGAATCCCGGCAGGGATGTTACTTTTTGCGTTTTTGGGTTCCTGGCTCAAGTTTTGATGCCAATCGCTAAACTGGCACCCAGACTACAGACTACACAGGTTAATGGGCGCTCCGAAAAAGACAATCCAAAATAATTTATTTCAATCATCAAAAACCCTATTTTTTTCGCCCGTCATCGACCCGTCGAATGCACCACCCTCATTTGTCACTTCTAAATTGCAGTAAAACTCTAAAAAACACTTAAAACTACCAAGTTCTCGCTCAACACTCCGCAAATCGCGGCCGGTGGTGAGGATCGAGAGGAAAAACAACACCGCCGCCAGCCCTGAAAATTGTCTAAATCCTTAAAAACCCCTTTAAAAATCATTTTAGCGCTCTAAGCTTTCGCGAATCCGACCAACTGGACGACGCTCTTTCTAATGCCACGAAAAAATAGGGACTTTCTACCCGAAAAATGGTTCTATCCCATTATCGGAGGGGGATTTAATTTTGGCAAGATTTCAGGACCTTTTCATGCATAAAAGATCTCATTCTTGGTCACCCAGGGGTAATCGACCCTCCTCTTTCCGATGTAGCCTTCAAAATTTTGCCAAAATCCGAGTTTAACAAGTTAAAGGCGGTTTTTTGCGTTTTGCCGGTGGACGCGGGCCCTGGTTTGGGGCGCTAAAGCGTGCCCTTTCGTCGATAGGCGCCTCGTGGAGCCGTCGCCGCCCGGCTCTCGCTTTTTCTAACCGCCGAAATTTCAGCCGCGCTTTTCCTTTTCTCGGTTACTTTGCCCAAATTTCGCTTAAAAATTTCCGAAAATTGTCTTGAAAGTATAAGCGAAAAATTCGCTATGAGACACTGAACTTCTGCAGATTTTCGGCCAACTTTCGACCCTGGAAACGGCGTTTTTCGAAATTTCGCCTTTTATCGAGCTAAACCAGAATTTTTGCGTTTTTTGAAACGTAGACTAGACGCTCAACTTTGTAATGGAGATTTGTAGCTAAATATGCTAGGATATTACTGCTGGATTCCCGGATATTTTCGCTTTTTCCCGCCCGCGTAGTTTTGAATTTTTATCTTTTGCTACTTTCTCTATTTTTCTTTTTGGATTGTGTATAGATTTCGCTTTCTAGCCTCTAAAAACGCCATTTACGCTTTTCTGGGCCCGTCGAACCCACCCAAAACGGCCACCGGCAAGTAGAAGGCCTTGACGAGCGAGTCGAAATGGGCCTCGGGCGTCGAGCCCCGCCTGACCGCGTCGGAGATCTGGAAATTGCGAGATTTTGATCGTTTTGGGCCGATTTTTAGGTCCTTTTTGGTAGATTTTCGTTTTTTTAGGTAGAAAACGTTTTTCCGAGACATTTCCTGCAAATTTTGCCTTGTTTTGATGATTTTCGCTTTTTTTCAGCTAATTTAGACTTTTAAACAGCTTTTTGAGCGCTATCCTAGCGGAAGAAATGATTTTTCCTGGTTTTTTTTAGGGCGTAAGAAGTTCCCCGGCGCTTTTCCTTGCTAGATTTTGCCTTATTTTGATGATTTTAGCTTTTTAGGCTAATGTCAAGGCTTTAAAAAGATTTTCAGCGTTAGTATCGCTAAAATAAGTAGTGTCTTTAGGTAACAAAGATTTTCCGGCGTCCTCTCTTTGCTGAATTTTGCCTTACTCTGATGATTTTAGCTAATTTTAACGTTTGAGCAGCTTTTTAACGTTGTTCGAGCGGAAATGGATAGATTTTATGCGCGATTTGGTTGCACCTTTCAAGGTTTTAGCTTTTTAGGCTAATGACAAGGTTTGAAAAGGATTTTCAGCGCTAATCTAGCGAAAAGAATAGTTTTTCATCTTTTTTTTGCTGTTTTCATGCTTTTCCTGCTTTTCTTGATTTCCGACGATGATTTTTTTATCGGTTTCTTTTTGCAGGGTAACCCGACAAAGGTGGGGCAGGATGCTCGTCTACAGGCTATTCAAGGCGGCCCCGCTGTGCAAAGGTTTTTTCCACTTTCAAAACTTCAATTTCCAATTCCAGGGCTCGAGCGTGCCGTCAACCGGTCGACGCTGATCGTGAACGCGCGCTGCTTGGCCGTGCCGGGCGGCAAGACCAACTTCAAGCGCGACAAGCCCCATCTGAACGTGGGCACGATCGGGCATGTCGATCACGGAAAAACCACCCTCACCTCAGCCATCACCAAGGGTACATTTTTAGCTTAGAAAAACTAAAAATTCGTCTAGTAAAGGAAATCTGATTGTTTTTCAGGTTTTTTAGTCGTTTCTAAGGCTATAAAAACCCAAAAAGTTTGGAAACAACTGATTTTGGTGCGATTTTTGACCATTCTTTGCAAGTTTTCTTAATTTTTGTGTATCTTGTAGGGCCAATAGCAATTTTTATAGCTTTTCTCGTTGTTTTTAAGGCCATAAAACACCGGAAACGTTGGAAAAAAGTGATTTTGGTGTGATTTTTGACCATTCTGTGCAACTTTTCTTAATTTTCTGTAACTAATAAGTGCATCGCGTTTTTATAAAGCTTTTCTCGTCGTTTCTAAGGCTAGAAAAACCAAAAAAAAACGCATTTTCCCGAAAACGCTCAAATTCTTGGGTTCTTAGTACTTTTTCGGGTTTCTAGCAGCTTTTCAGGGCTGGAAAACAAGTTTTTTGCGCCTAAATCGCACGAAAAACTTCTAGAATGAAAACCTTGCGGTTTTTTTCGTGAAAAATCATAAAGTTTTCGATTTTTTTGGGGTTTCTTGATGGTTTTTTGGCTTTAAAAACTTCGTATTTTTTTTGAACGTCCTATTTTTGCAGTGCTCGCCACGAAGAAGGGCGCCAAGTACCGCAAATACGAGGACATTGACAACGCGCCCGAGGAGAAGGCTAGAGGCACGTTTTTGGGGCCAATTTCCAGTCTTATGCTCTGTTTTAGGGATCACGATCAACGCCTTCCACCTGGAGTACGAGACGGCGAAACGGCACTACGCCCACATTGACTGCCCCGGGCATGCCGACTACATCAAGAACATGATCACCGGCGCCGCCCAGATGGAGGGCGCCATTTTGGTGGTGGCTGCCACCGATGGCGCCATGCCGCAGGTATCGTTTTTCGGATTTTTGTGTCGATTTAAGCTATGAAAAATGCGCTAAAAAGCTCCAAATTGTTTGATTTTATCGCTTTTGTTTTGCGCTTTTCCGCTTTTCGCCATCTTTATTAATCGAATTTAAAGCATTTTTTGATGGTTTTCAAGGCTAAAAACATGAACATCCAATTTTTCGGCCAAATCGAGCATTTTTAGGAATGTTTTTCATCTCTCGCGTTCAATTTAAGCTACGAGAAAGGGGCTAAAATTCTCCAAAGTATAGAGACTGCTTGGAAAAGCGTAAAAACCCCGAAAATTATTCGATTTTATCGATTCTGTGTCAGAAATTTGTGTGATTTGGCTTTTCCCCTCTTTTTTAATTGATGCCTCTGTTTCCTATTCCAATGTAAGGCATTTTAATGGTCATTCTGAGGCAGTTTCGCGTTCAAAATTTCCGTAAAAAATGAAAAATTTCGGTTTCTAGGCCCAAAATTCGTAATTTTCGCGTTTTTTTAGGCTTTCGGACCTTCTGAAACTGGTATGTAGGTCTGAAATTGTATGTAGACGCCAGCGCAATGTGCCGTTTTCGACAATTCGGGCGCAACTTGGCACAGTGCTGCAAAATTCTCGTTTCTAAGCCGTAAAAGAATAATTTCCGGGTTTTTGGGGCCTTTCCCGGTTTTATTTTTTCTTTTATTAGCAAATGGAGAATTAGCGAAAAGCCTACAGGACTTTTGATAGCTTTCAAATATAAATTAGTACAGTAAATGTATAGAAAGTTGTTAAATTTGAGGATTTTCGGGGCCAGGAATTGACGTTTTTGGTGTAAAATTGCGTTTTAAAAATGTCTACTTGGGTTCTACTTTCAAAACCGATGTGTTTTAGACGCGCGAGCACTTGCTGTTGGCCAAGCAGGTCGGCATCCCGCTGCAGAATGTCGTCGTCTTTTTGAACAAGGTATACTGTAGTCTGAGTTTTTTTAAAAATTCTTTTCCGTTTTAGTCGGACGAGGTGCGGGACAAGGAGACGCGCGAGCTCGTCGAGATGGAGATCCGCGAGCTGCTCAACGAGTTCCAGTACCCCGGCGATGACGTTAAGGTACATTTTTTATTTTTTAGAAAAAGGCTACGATATTTTTAAGCTAAAAACTTTATTTTAAAATGCTTAGTACATTGATTTTTTTAAATATTGTACAAATTCTCGTTTTTAATTTGAAATTTGACTTTTGTAGGTTTTGCTTTTTTAAAAGTTGCGGTTTTTTTAGAAGTTTTTTCTGCCATTTTTGGGGTCAGTTTAATTTAGTTTGAAAATGATTTTTTGAATTCCTCACTGGATTATTTTTTCCTTTTTTAATTAATATTATTACGTGCAATTTTTTTTTGGTTTTTGAGGGAAATTCCCGTTTTTAATTTAATTTATATCTTCAAATTGAAAAAAATTTGATAAAACTGAATTTTTAATGTCTAAATTGTAGAATTTTTAGTGTTTTAGTCTTTCAAAAAAAATCAGAATTTGATTTTCCGATTTTACGCCCCCGATTTTTTAGGTAATCTTCGGGTCGGCGCTGTGTGCGTTGGAGGGCAAGGAGCCGGAGCTGGGCGAGCAGTCCGTACAACAACTCCTCGACGTGCTCGACAATGACTTTATCATCCCGGAGAGGAAGACCAACGAGGAGCCCATGTTCGCCGCCGAGCACGTCTACTCCATTAAAGGTGCTTTTTGCCGTTTTCTGCCATTTTTTAAAAGCCATTTTCTGCATTTTTTGCATTTTATCATAAATTCATCGACTTTTTCGTTTTGCTTGCTTTTTAGGGAATTCCCATTTTTAATCGAATTTCATTCTTGGAATTGTAAACGATGAAACTGAATTTTTTAGGGTCTGAGGGCGAGCTCGGGCTCAGAATTTCATTAATTAATTTTCCTGGTGTTTCGCTTTTTCTTGCCATCTTTCGTAGCCGGCCCATGCCCTGTTTGTGCAGATTTTTGCGGCTCGTGCTCAAAAATTGGCAAATTTCATTAATGGCTTTCGAATCGATCGTAGCGCCAAATCGGAAAATACCGGAACCAAAACGGCAAAAAAAATTACGTTTTCACGGAAAATCGCGATTTTCGCAATTTGGGCGATTTGTGCAGATTTTTGCGCTGAGGACGAGCTCGTGCTCGCAAGTCGCAAAAATTATGTATAGCCTTTTCCGGTCTGGGAGGCGTTTTGGCAATCGATCGACGCGAGCAAAATTTTGATGAAATGGTCAGGGTCTTTTCCTGCATAAAATTCTGTTTTTGAAAATCATGAGCTTTCCGCAAGGTAATGAGTTTCATCGGGGTTTTTTCCAGGCCGCGGCACCGTGATCACGGGCAAGCTGGAACGCGGTGTGCTGAAGCGGGGCGACAAGATTGAAATTGTTGGATGCGATCGAGAGGGGCTGTCGTCGGTCATTTCTGGTGGGTTTCTCTCTCACTCTCTCTCTCTCACTCTCTCTCTCGCGCTCTCTCTCCCTATCTCTCTCTCTCTCTCTCTCTCTCTCTCTCTCCCCAGTTCTGTTCTGTTAGCGGGGGACTGCTTTTTATTTTTTCGCCTATACCTGTGTTGTAGGTGTGGTTGTGCGTGAGTTCTTGAGTGCTGGCTCAATCCAAGGGGATACCTTGCGAGAGAGTCGTTTGACACCTGAATTGATTTGGACGAAAGAAGAGAGAACAAAGTATTTATCTAAATAACGGCAATAGCCTAAAATAACACAAGCAGCCGGACAAGACGGGCGAAGTGGAAGGAATGAAAAAGACACGCACAAAAAAGGGTTTGTGCCGGGGGACGGGGAGGGCGCACACAGGGCGTAGTGCAAAGGGTGCGCCGTACAGGCATCGCGTAATTGAATCAAAAGACTTTCTTCTCTTGCTTCCGCAACAACCTGAAAATCCTGTAGATGATATATAATGTATTTTTAGTGGTTTTTTTTGCTTTGGAATTTTTGGAAAGTTATAAAAATATTTTTGAAAATTTTGTAAATTCGAAAATTTCGACTTTTTGGTTATTTTTCATCAAAAAATCGAAAATTTTTATTTTTTTATATGTTTTTTATAATTAAAAACCAAAAAATGCTATAGAAATGGTTTATATTTTTTTATCGAGTTTTAGAGAATCACCGGAAAAAATTTACCCCCCCCCCGCTAACGGAACAGAACCTGTTTTTCTCCGTCTCTCTCTCTCGCTCTCTCTCGCTTTCCCGTGACCTGCTCCACCCCGACGTTCATCTTCTTTAGGCCTCGAATCATTCCACAAAACCGTCGACCAGGCCGAGCCGGGCGATCAGCTGGGTGTCCTGCTTCGTGGCCTCGGCCCAAAGGTATCCGATTCCCCCGCCAATCCCTCTAATCGACAAATTGAGGATGTTCGCCGTGGATGTGTCCTCCTCCCTGCCGGCCACAAGCACAAGGTCACCGACAAGGTCAAGGCACAGGTGAGCAGCGCCCGCTTTTTGTTGAGACACCTCTGTTTTTTCCAGCTGTACGTGCTGAAGTCGTCGGAGGGCGGCGGGAAGGTGCCGATCGCCAACTACTTCAACGAGCATCTCTTCTCGCTGACCTGGGACACCGGGGCGTTGGTCAAGATTGTCGGCAAGGACTTTATCATGCCCGGCGAGAGTGGAGAGTACGTTTTTTGCTAGCTGGGTTTTTCGGTTCTGTTCTGTTAGCGGGGGGGCCTTTTTTAGTAGTTTTTGCTTGCTAAAAAAGTATAGAAGCTATTTTTTTTAATGGTTCAAAATTCGAAAATATCGACTTTTTTTGTCATTTTACAGACATTTTACACCAAAATTTAAAAATTGTATTTTTTTTCCATTGGTTTTGTATCTGCATTGACGTTGAAATTAAAGTCTTTTTAATAGTTTTTAAATGCTATAAAATTATAGAAATATTTTGGAAACTTGGAAATTTCGAAAATTTGATTTTTTTAGATATTTTTTATAGGTAAAAAACGATGTAAACTGCTCTAAAAATGGTTTAAATTTTGTTATGGGGCCGTAGAGAATCCCAGGGGAAAATTTGGTCCCCCCGCTAGCAAAACAGAACCGATTTTTTTTTCTAGCCGGCGCGTACGCGTCGCGTGTCCTCGCGCCGCTACGGAGATGCGACGCGCCCGCTCCGCCAATAGATACTTCCATTTGTATCCATCTTTTTCTAGGGTGGAGCTGATGCTGAACGCGAAGATGTTCATCGAGCCGCAACAGCGCTTCACGATTCGCCAGGGGTCGACCACCATCGGCACCGGCGTGTTCACCGACTGCCTGCCCGCGCAGACTGACGAGGAAAAGGTACTTTGGTTGATTTTTGAGCCTTTTTGGGATATTGAGGCGTGGCCGAGTGGTTAGCGCGTTGGCCTGTCACCCGCAGGGCCCGGGTTCGACTCCCGGCCCGGGAAAATTTTTTGCTTTTGGAGTTTTTAGCCGATTTTTGTATGGGAAAGACTAAAATGGAAGCTAGGCTACAAACTACAACGCTTATAATGGACTACAGACTACAAAAACTGCCAGGCGAACGTCGCGGGTTCGATCCCCGGCCGTGCCAAAATTTTTTGCTTTATGGATTTTGAGCTTGTTTTTGGATGGGAAAAGCTAAAATAGCTTCAAGGCTACAAGCTACAAAACCTACTAGAGGCTACAGAGTACAAAAGCTGCCAGGCGAACGACCCGCGTTCGACCCCCGGCCGCGCCGTAATTTTTTGCTTTTTGAAATTTTTGTCAAAATTTTTGATTTTTCCATTTTTTAAGCTCAAATTTTTCTTTTTTCAGGACCTGAAAGCCCGGAAGAAGCTGATGAAGGCTGAGGCGGAACGACTCGGCTTCAACCCGTACGGAGAGGGAGCCGAGAAGAAGCTGAAGCTCGACCTCACCACAGCACCCAAGGATAACCCCATGGCCAAGGCGTTCGAGGCGGCCGACAAGTAATCGGTCTCTATCTCTCTCTCCCTCCCTGTCTCTATCTCTCGCTGTCTCTGGTCTCTCTCTCCCTCCCCCTCTCTCGTTTTGCTAGTTGTAGTGATTGTCGCTCTCTATTTATTTCTAGGTTTGTTTTGTTCATTTTTGTTTGTCGTTTGCGTTGTTTTTTTTTTGTGGTGTGTCGAATCGCCTCCCCCGGATAAATCGATTTTCGTCTCAAAGGAACGCTGCTAGCTTGCCTCAAAGTGTCTCTGCTATCTATTTACCTTCCTGGCCGGGCTGCCGATTTTATACACGCAAAAAATCTTTTCTAGCCCGCCACCAGGGTTATTTTGGTAGATGGACACCATCCCGAAAGACCCATCGAAGAACCACCCGAAAATTTGCATGCGAAAAGTCATCTCTACTATAGAAAAAGGAGCTATTTTTCTATGCTAATGAAGTTTTCGCATGCAAATTTTTCGGGATGGTGTCTTTCGGGATGGTGTCTTTTCGGGATGGTGTCCATAATTCGTTATTTTTCGAAATATCGAAATTTACGGTATTTTCGCATTATCGGGGGGGGGACTAAATTTTTTCTAAGGATCCAATTTTTCTAATATGGTTTTTTTATCGTCTTTCTTTAGTTTCTATTTTTGCAACCGATTTTTTACGCGCAAAAATCTTTGCTGATCGGCCCACGATTTTTTAAATTTAATTCTTTTCTATTCCGAAAAATGAAAACCACGATTTTGTGCCTTACAAAAATACCAATTTTCGCCCAAAAATCTTTGCTAGCCTGGCCACAATGCTCAAGGAATCCCTGCTAGCCTGCCCGGCGCGTCCTATGCCCTTCAAATGCGCATTTCGAATTTTTCCGTCGAATTCGCAAAGAATCTCTGATAGCTTGCCCCCCGTTAACTCACCGCCCCGACGATATAGGGACCTGTCGCGTCTCCCAGAATGGCCGAGATCAACGCCTGCCACGAGTTGGCCGTGTTCCGCCGGCTGGGCACGATCACCGACTGAAATTTGGGCGGCGCGTCATCGAGCAGGTCAACCCCCACTTACCAACTGCAAATCGACGACCACGGCAAGATTACAGCACGCAGCCGTGATCCCCACGAAGAATAGGGCCTGCAAAAATGTTCCTTGGTCTTTTGGCCGAAATTCCTGAATGGTCTCTGCTCGCTTGCCCGGACCCGGGTTCGACCCCTGGCGGCGGCAAAATTTTTGCTTTTTGAACACAGGGCTCTAATTTTTTGGAGAATAGCTTAACTGACGGCCAAACTACAAGCTACGCTTCCTTGAAAAGGCTACAGACTACAAAAACTCCCAGGCGCAAGGCCCGGGTTCGGTTCCCGGCCGCCCCAACTTTTTGCTTTTTGGAATTTTTGTTGATTTTTCGATTAGAATGGCTAAACTGTCATCCAGACTACAAACTACAATTTTCAGAAAGAGGCTACAAACTACAAAAAGCTCCATCGAACGACCTGGGTTCGAATCCCACCCACGGCTAACTTTTTGCTTTTTGAGGCCTGAGCTAATCTTTTTCGTTTTAAATCATTAAACTGGCATCCAGGCTACAGACTACAACTCTCCAAAACTCACATATGCGACCGTAAGATGATCCTTCGCCATCGGGAACCCGACGCCCATGGCCGGGATGCAAATCAACGCGCCGACAGTGCACACCCACGCATCCGCCGACTCGGTTTGTAGTCTGGAGCACAGCCCCTTTCCCGTTTTCATCCACTAAAAACAAAATAATTCGAAAATAAGCGAAATAGATTAATAAATCGTAAAATAATCAATAACATCAAAAAATCGATTACGACATGAAAAAATCCCAGAAAATGCGATCGATTACGCTATGAATACTTTGGAGTTTGGAGCACGGGCTCGCATCCACGGATATCAAAAAGGAATCAAAAATAATCGGGAGAAAAGCGATACGCCCCGAAATTTTAAAAGTAACCGATTTCGCCACGAAATTTAGGAGGTTCAATCGATTACGCAAGGAAATTGGTGAAGCTTCGATAGATTACGCAACGAAAGGTAGAACAAAAACTTGCATAGGCAATTAGGGAGCCGACGACGACGCCGAGCAGTCCAGAGATGAGGGTGATGGCGCCTGTCACGAGGGTTATGCTGGAAATGGACTACTTAGACGGGGGGCAGACTAGCAGAGAGCATTTAGGAAGTGTGGATCGATAAACTGGCAGCCAGCTGGGCGAATGGCAAGCTAGCAAACCCCACTAGTTGCCGTAATCGGTTAGATCTCGCGGTTTTCTTGATTTTTCGGAGAATTTGCTAGCTTAATCGGTCCTGGAGGGCCGGGTAAGCTAGCAGAGTCCATTTAGGAAGTTCGAATCGGTAAACTGGCAGCCAGCTGGGCGAATGGCAAGCTGGCAGAGACGATTTAGTGCCGTAATCGATTAGTTTTCGCAATTTTCTTTGTTTTGTCAACATCCATCGCGTAATTGGATCCCAAAAAGCCGGGCAAGCCATCAGAATTCGTTTGGGAGGTGGGAATCGATAAACTGGCAGCCAGCGGGGCTAGCTGCAAGCTAGCAGAGACCATTTTTGAAGTCATGCTCACTTATTCTTCTGATCATCCGTCAATTCATCGCTATCGCCCAGCCCCAACTTGGCCGCCTTCCCGTGCTCGATCAACGTCGGCGCCCACCTAAAAAAAGCGACTTCCGACACTTTTAAAGGGCCATTGAAGGCAAAAATTCGCGAAACGGCACCTACCACTCGAGAGATCCGGTGAGGAACATGACGCACGTCAGCCCCAGCGTCGACAGAATGTACGTCGGGCTTAAAGTGCCATTTGTGGCCTCTTAGCCCTTCAATTTTGTCTGTAATCGCCGAACTGCCAGCCAGACTACGGGCAAAAAATTCTAATTTTCCGGTTTGACTCAAGCAAAGCCATCAGGCGCACCGCCCGAGTTCGATCCCGGCCGCGGTCAAATTTTTTTGCTTTTTGAAGTGCCGTCTGGAATTTTTGTGGGAATCTCTAAAGTGGCATCCAGTTCACCGAAAACTCCGATTTAAATCATCTACCGTACTACCCCGAGTGTCAAAAGGATCGTTTTGGAAAACTCGTGAAAACGCGATTTTCGGGGAGTTCTGCCCCCTTTAAATGGCTAGATATAGGGATAGGGTAGATGATAGTGTTGGGATGTGATAGAACTCATTCTCCTCTTTCGAATAGATCATAACAATCATCTACAGTACCACCAAATGTCAACAGGAATCCAGCGGAAAATCGGAAAAATTTGACCTTTCGCAAAATTTTCGAATGGCTCCAATTTTTTGTAGTTTATAGCCAGAACTCTAATTTATGCGGGAATCGCAACACTGGCCGGCAGGCTACAGGATACACTCACTCGATTCGAACTACAAACTACAGAAAAATTTTCCGCGGCACAGCTCGGGTTCGAACCCCGGCAGGGAACCCCAGCTTTAGGCTTTTGGAAGTTTGAACTATTTTGACGCAAATCGCAAAGCTGGCAGGCAGACTACAGACTACAACCGTTTTTCAAAACGTACACCTTGATAATCTGCATGCAATCCCGCCAAAACGATCGTTCCGGCCTCGTGGCTTCATCTTCTTGACGGCGGGGCTCTCGGAGCAGGACAATCACCAGCAGGTCGATAATAACGCCTAAAAATCCATGCTTTTCCACAAATGGTCTCTGCTAGTTGGCAGGAAAGACATACCAATCATCGCCGTGAATCGAACACCCCACTGCCAATGGCCAAGGGCTGAACCCATTCGAGAACCACACAAGAACCCCAGACCGCTGTAAAATCGCGATTTAAAGGGATGGGCAAGGCAAAATCGGGCTTTAAAGGGACCGAAAAGACAAAATCCACGAACCTCCCTACGGGAATCATAAAAAAGAACATCATCAGCGCCATACTCCGCTTCGTTCCGGTGTACAGATCGGCTAAAAAGAAATCTATCGGAAGTTACCATTGTAGTTTGTAGCCTGGCTGCCAGTTGCACGATTCCCCCAAAAAAAAAACGCGCCTTAGCCACAAACCATGTACAAAAAATTAGAAGCATGATAAATTTTCGCAAAAATCCAATTTTTCCGATTTTCCGCTAGATTCCTGTTGACATTTGGGGGTACTGTAGATGATTGTTAAGATCTATTCGAAAGAGGAGAATGAGTTCTATCACATCCCAACACTATCATCTACCGGATCCCTAGATCGAGCCACTTAAAGGGGGCAGAACACCCCGAAAATCGCGATTTTCGCACTTTTCTCATACAACAATTTTGGCCTCAATTTCGCCAGGTATCGCGATTTTTTTCGTGGAAATATTGAAACTGGCATGCAAGCAGTAATACTTTGCGAAATAATCCTCAAAAATCATTACCGATAATTGTCGGGGCCAACACGGTGCAGCTCGATTGGCCGACACCGGAAAGACCGCGCGAGATCAGAAAAAGGGCCCATAACTAAATTTTCCCTCATAATCTCTGCCAGCCTGCCCCGACCCACGTTATTCGGGATTATTGACGAGACGCCGACCAGTAGAATCCACAGCGTCACCGTCAGGGACAGCAGCCACTTTCGAGACGTTCTAAATGGGGAAATTTTCGAGAACCGGGCGTGCTAGCAAAGGTTTTTGGACGAAAACTGGAAGACTGGCAGCCAGACTACAAGATGCAACCTTGAAGCAGAGACTACAAACTATAAAAACGCTACCAAGAGCGCGACCCAGGTTCAAATCCCGGCTGACGCATCTTTTCGTATTTAGGATATTTGGGTGATGTTTTTAGTGGGATCGCTAAACTGGCAATCAGACTACAAAATACAACCTTACGAAACGGACTACAAACTACAAAGCGCTACCAAGCGCACGACTCTGGTTCGAATCCCGGCCGCGGCTAATTTTTTGCTTTTTGAATTTTTGCCATCGGCTGTACTAGAATCATTAAAATGGCAGCCAGTCTACAGACTACAATCGGCATTTTGAGACTACAGACTACAGAAAGCGATCAGACGCGTGACCCGGGTTCGAACCCCGGCCGCGGCCAAGTTTATTGCCTTTTGCATTTTGTTTCTCTACTAATATCCCTCTACTAGAATCCCCTAACTGACCGCCAGACTACAGACTACAATCGTTATTTTGAGACTACAGACTACAGAAAGCGATCAGGCGCGTGACCCGGGTTCGAATCCCGGCCGCGGCTAATTTTTTGCTTTTTGAACTTATGGGAGGATGCTGTTAATCGAATCGCTAAACTGGGAGGCAGACTACAGGCTACAATAGTTACTTTGAGACTACAGACTACAGAAAGCGATCAGGCGCGTGACCCGGGTTCGAATCCCGGCCGCGGCTAATTTTTTGCTTTTTGAACTTATGGGAGGATGCTGTTAATCGAATCGCTAAACTGGGAGGCAGACTACAGGCTACAATAGTTACTTTGAGACTACAGACTACAGAAAGCGATCAGGCGCGTGACCCGGGTTCGAATCCCGGCCGCGGCTAAATTTTTTGCTTTTTGGAGTTTTGGCCAATCTCTCTACCAGAATTGCTAAACTGGCAGTCAGACTACAGACTACAACCGCTAATTTCCCCAAATCGTCCCTGCTGGCCCGCCCGGGCGGCAAGATGCAAATTAGCATAATTCGAAAAATTTTCATCCGGAAGCGGATCGAGGCTTAAATGCATTTTCGGGGGTATAAATATCCGTGAAGAGAGGGAAACGGGTCCGAAAGCGCCTTTTCTACTGTATTCTCTCTCTCGACACGTCGTCTTAAATATTACCCGGCTTTTCGCTTAGAATTTCACGAAAAAATCATCATCACCTGCCCTCCCCCCGCCACAGCCATGCCAAAAATTGAGGATGCCGTCAAAGTAATGCTTTTTACGTATTTTTATTTTAAACCAAAACCTGAATTTTCGAAAAATAAAAAATTTTGGATTTTCAAACTTTTAAAAGTTCAAAAAAATCGCATTTCTTACATTTTGTTTTTGATTTTTGATTTTTTTTAATTTTGTTGATTTTAATTTTTTAATTGTCAAATTGATAGGGAGGTGGCGAGAAGGCGAAGAAGAAAGGATACGATGATGTGGAGATCGATCTCGACGACGACGACGACAAGAAGACCGCCGGCAAATCCAAGAAATCCGAGAAGAAGGAGGCCAGCAAAAAGGTAGTTTGTAGTCGGGATGCCAGTTTAGCGATTCCCACAAAAATTACGACTTGAAACTTCAAAGGCAAAAAGTTTTGCCGCGGGCGGGGGTCGAACCCGAGTCGTTGGCCTGGGGGATTTTCTGTAGTTTGTAGCCTACAATTAGAGTTTGTAGTCTGTAGCCTGGGTGCCAGTTTTACGATTCTGGGAAGAAATCCGGTTACAGCTCCAAACCACAAAAAGTTACACAGATTTTAAAATTTCTGGTATCGCGCCTTGCGCGTTTTCTGCGGTACCATTTTTCTGTACTTTGTAGCCTGAATCTCGTGATTGTAGTTTGTAGTCTGGCTGCCAGTTTAGGGATTCTAACGGCAAAATCGGTAAAATTTTCAAAAAGCAAAAAGTTTTGCCGCGGCCGGGGATCGAACCCGGCTCGCTCGACTGGGAGACTTTATGTAGTCTGTAGCCTCTAGGAAACAGCTGTGGTCTGTAGCCTGGCTGCCAGTTGAGTGATTGCCGAGCTCTATGCTTTTTTTGCAGCAAGACGGCAGCAAGAAGAGCGGCAAACAGGAGAAGGAGGCCAAGCCGGCTGCCCCTGCCGAACCTGCTGCGGCTGCTGCTCAACCACCAGCTGCTGCCGCCGCCCCTCCCCCTCCATCCGAAAAGCCCAAAGCGGCGGAGGCGCCGCGTGCCGTCCCGTCTGGAGCTGCGGGCGGCGCGTCCGCCGTGAAGCCCGTCTCACAAGCCGCTGCCGCCCCACCACCACAAGAGAATGCTGCTGGGGTACGGATGGAGTTTGTAGTCTACATGCCAGTTTGGCGATTCGAATGCAAAACTAGGCTTAAAAAGCAAAAAGCAAAAATTTGTGCACCGGCCGGGGGTCGAACCCGAGTCGTGAAAACGGCGCATTTATGAGATTTGTAGCCTTGAGGAAACAGTTTTAGTCTGTAGTCTGTATGCCAGTTTAGCTCTTCGGAACAAAAAAAAATAGGCTGCAAGTTCAAAAAGCAAAAAGTTACGCCCCAGCCAGGAATCGAACCCGGACACTGTGCCTCGTAGGATTTTTATAGTTTGTAGCCTCAATCTAATGTTTGTAGTCTGTAGCCTACCTGCCAGTTTAGCCATTCCAATCAAAATTTCATCGATTCCCCCCGGGCAGGCTAGCAGAGACGTTTGATTGCAGACGCCGGAAGCGTCGGTGGCCGCGACGCCGCAACCCGCGAAAAAGGAGAAGAACTGCTGCCGGATGATGTAGAGGACAGACGGACGGACAGATTGACAGACAGACAGACAGCAGACGCCTCACTCTATTTCTCTCGCCATCCAACTGTCTCTCTCTTTCTCCCGCTGTATTTGTGCACCACCGAATAAATCGTTGAATGTAGTTGTGTCTGGCGCTGATTTTTGGGGGACTTGTGCCCCTGGCTGGTAGGCTACAAAATACAAGCTTGGAGCCGAGGCTACAGACTATACAGAAATCGCTGACGGGCGCACGACCCGGATTCGGCCCACGGCCGGCGAAACTGCTCGCTTTTTGAAAATTGGGTCTAGATTTTTATCAGAATCGCTAAACTGGAAGCCAGACTACAAAGTACAACCGTTAAAAATTAGCTACAGTACCCCTCGCGTCAAAAGGTGCAATGCGGAAAAGTGCTAAAATGGCGATTTTCGGGGTGTTCTGCCCCCTTTAAGTGGCTAGATCTAGGGATAGGGTAGATGATAGCGTTGGGATGTGATAGAACTCATTCTCCTCTTTCGAATAGATCATAACAATCATCTACAGTACCCCCAAATGTCAACAGGAATCTAGCGGAAAAGCGGAAAAATTGGATTTTGCGATTTTTTCAAATGGGCATCAGTTTTTGTAGTTTGTAGCTACAGCTCTAATTTTTTGGGCACGAGCTAAACTGGCAGCCAGACTACAAACTACAATGGACGCAACCGTCGAAGGCAAACGAGCAGAGACAATTTGCGGATTTTTTGGGGGAAAACCGCGTTTTTTATTTTTACATTCTCGGATAAAATTTTCCGGGCAACCTAGCGGTGACGATTGCGGAATTGGGGTAAAAAAACCGAGCAAGCTAGCAGAGATTCTTGGGGAAAATGGCCAAAAACCGACCTATCGCCAAAATAGCCGAACAGCGGGTTGAAGACAAAGTAGAAGGCGAAATAGACGGTCTGCACCAGGCCCGCCGACGAATCATTCACACCGTAGTACTCTTGGATGTCCTTTAGCACGCCTGAAATGTTGTAAATTAGGTTTGAAAACAATTAAAAAATTTTTAATTTGTTTAAAATCGATTTTGTTCCACTTTTTGTCAAAAATATTCTAAATCTCTTCTGAATCCCGAAATAACGCTTGTAGTCTGCAGTTTGGCTGCCAGTCCAGCGATTCCGATAAAAAAAAATAGACTTCAAACGCAAAAAGCAAAAAAATAGCGGCGGCCGGGTGTCGAACCCGGGCCGGCCGCTTGGAAATATTTTTGTAGTTTCTAGCTTATTTTTAACAACCAGTGGAAAAAGACCGCTTCGCGGCCATTTTCCACTGGACCCCGTCCAGGACCCATGCATTTGAATACATTCTTTTTTTACCCTGCGGCGCTAGAACCTGAGTCAGGGAGCCATTCTTTGGCCTGCGGCGCCAGAGCCAGCATTGTGCTCGAATCTTTGAGCCTGCGGCGCTAGCTACTGGTTTTTCTCCAGGATCTGGCCTGCGGCGCGAGAGCCCGAGCCAGGGGCCTTTTCTTTGGCCTGCGGCGCTAGAGCGAGAGCCAGGCTTAAACCTCGCACACCGAGAGCCTAGAAATATGTTTCGTTACCTAACTACCAAAAAGCAAAAAGCTAAATTCTCACAGGAACCGAACTCACGACCACGTGCGTGGTAGACCGAGAGCTAAGCCACTACACCAAGGGGAACATGGGAAGAGGCGGCGGGAAAGGCCTGTTCTGTCCTAGGGGGAGCGGGGGGGGGCGGCAAAGATAGGGGTGACCAATGATCCCGGAGGGAGGCCTGCTCGTCACTTCACTAAATTCGAATTTTTAGTCTGAATCTGTGGAAAGTTTTTAAAGATAATAAGATGCGCATGATCCCCACCCTTGGTTGCATAAACGGTCCAAATTTCAGCCCGAAATTCCATCAGGGCGTCGAGTTATGGCCTGGACACCACGGCCCGTGACGCGATTTATTAAGCACCTTTCAGAAAAATCCTTATAAAAACATTATTTTGAAGAATTTAGCAAAATCGGAAAATTTCCCACTGCCATGCCAAAAATCAGCTCGAAACTCGGCCTGACGGCCGAGAAAACGGCCGTACAGAAAACAAACATACTTTTCTCGCTTATAGGATAGGATTGTAGTTTGTAGCCTGGTGCCCAGTTTAGCGATTCCCAGAGGAATTGCGGTTCTAGCTACAAACTACGAAAAATTAGAGCAGCTCGAAAATTTCGCGAAAGTTCCACTTTTTCCGATTTTCCGGTGGATTCCTGTTGACATTTGGGGGTACTGTAGATGATTGTTTGGATCTATTAGAAAGAGGAGAATGAGTTCTATCACATCGAACACTATCACCTACCCTATACCTCTAACTATTGAATTAAGGGGGGCAGAACAGCCCGAAAATCGCGATTTTCGCACTTTTCCAATCCATCCCATTGACGTCCAGGGTACTGTAGGTAATTTTTAACGTATGTATTTTGTGGTCTGGCTTCCCGTTCAGCGATTCCGATAAAAATATAGTCGAAACCTTCAAGAAGCGAAAAGTGATGCCGGGGCGGGGGTCGAACCCTGGTCGTTCGCCTGATAGCTTTTTTTGTAGTTTGTAGACTCCAGAAAAACGAACTGGCCACCGACAATCGATCCATGTAGAGCACCATATTGACAAGGCACAAAATGCCGACATGCACCGCCTGCCAGCTCATTTTTCATCCGAGTACTGAAATGGGATCTGCGGAGGGCAGGCTAGCGGGGACGCCTGTGGAAATTGAGAAAGAGTTTGTAGTTTTAGTCTGTAGTTTGGATGCCAGTTTCTGGATTCCAAGAAAGAACCCCGCTAAAATTCAAAAAGCAAAAAGTTTAGCGCGACCGGGGTTCGAGCCCGGGTCGTACGCCTGGTAACTTTTTTTTGTAGGCTGTAGCCCGAAAACAAGAGTTGTAGTCTGTAGCCTGTCTGCCAGTTTAGCGATTCGAACAAAGAAAATGGTTAAAAATTTACAAAATAGGCCCCAGAAATGAGAAACAAATCACATCCAATTACGCGATGTAATTCGGGGGCAGAGAATCGTGCGATTTTCAGCGTATTCGTTCGTTGTTTTGGCGGTGTCTCTTCCGATTTCTGTGCTTCTCTGCCGCCTCTTCACCCTCACTTCACACTCCTCGCCCTCTGAAAATTTGGCGATCGGCTTATCGGCGGAATCGAGACGCGACCGGGGCACAAACATTTACGATGCCCCCAAGAAGAAGTCCCACTGGTCCGAAAAGGGATTTGCCGATTTAAAAAGCTCTTCTGGATGCCAGTTTAGCGATTGGCATACAAACTTACATAAAAATTTGAACTCGAAACGCAAAAAGCAAAAATTGAGCCGCGGCCGGGGATCGAACCCAGGTCTCGAGGATGGGAACTGTTCTGGAGTCTGTAGTCTAATAGTAACTTTTGTAGTCTGTAGTCTGGCTACCAGTTTTTGGATTCGCAGCAAAATTTGAGCCCCAAAAGCAAAAAGCAAAAAGTTAGCCGCGGCCGGGGGTCGAACCCGGGCCCTCGGCCTGGTGGCTTTTCTGTAGTTTGTAGCCTCAAAAAGCCTTTGTAGTCTGTAGTCTATCTGCCAGTCTAGCCACTTCTATCAAAAATCCAACGCAAGTCCCAAACAACAAATTGGCTGCCGCGGCCGGGGGTCGAACCCGGGCCGTGCGCCTGGTGGTTTCTGAAGTCTGTAGCCTCAAAAAAAACCTTTGTAGTCTGTAGGCTGGGTGCCAGTTTGCTGAAAAAAACATCAATTTATCATTTCAAAAAACATAATCATGTAGTATGGTGCATAAAGGAAAAATGTATTTTTAGCGGAAAAGGTGTTTTTTTGGCCGTCGAAGAGAATTTCTTTGAAACTGGCAAATACTAAATTTGCTGTAGTGGATGGATAGTTGTAGTTTGTGGCATTTGATGTCTCCACGCGGCTACCGTATCTCTCGTCACATGTCGTCGACAGCATTCCCCTTGACGCGAATGCCTATTCTCGGGTATGCCCCATGGCATTCCAACTGTAATTGGGAAGGGGTTAGAGAGCAAGAGAGACAGCGAGAAAGGGAGAGATAGAGAGAGGGAGAAAGAGGGAGAGAGAGAGAGAGAGAGAGAGAGAGAGAGAGAGAGAGAGCAAGAAAGGGATAGATAGAGAGAGGGAGAAAGAGCGAGAGAGAAAGAAAGGGAGAGAGAGAGAGACAGCGAGAAAGGGAGAGAGACAGCGAGAAAGGGAGAGAAAGAGAGAGGGAGAAAGGGAGAGAAAGAGAGAAAGAGAGAGGGAGAAAGGGAGAGAAAGCGAGAGGGAGAAAGGAGGGAGAGCAAGAGAGACAGAGACAGAGAGAGACAGCAAGAAAGGGAGAGAGAGGGAGGGCGAGACATAAATATAAAATCTCCCACCAATCAGGCCAGTATAGAATATTATTTGTAAAGCGAGCATCATCCAGTCGAGGAAATTGAAGGCGTCGACGGCATCCTGGAAAGCACTCTCACTCTCTCTGTCTCTCTCTCTCTGTGTCTCACTCTCTCTCTCTCTCGATTACTCACCGAAAACCTTGGCATCCGAAGAGAATCCTCAACATCAGTGGTCCAAATAATTGGACCAATTCTCAACACCCAAAATGGTCCAGTTATGAATGTAGAGAGGCAGCCACCCATATGAAGGCCAAACAGCCATTCCCCGTAGATGTGCCGCTGAAAATTGTCAGGAGTGGCTAATCTCATGAGGCCTAAGCCTAAGCAAACCCTTATGATTTTTTTTCATAAAAATTTTTCTGCCTGGGCGCTGTTTATCACTGTTTTTAAAACTATTTAAACTGCTAAGAAATCCGTTTTTTTTTCTAAAATTTTTCGCTTGCGGCGCTCGTTTCTCGTAGTGCATAAAACGTGTTCAAAAAAATTTTGATCTGCGGCGCGTTTTCTGTGCGGTTTTCCTACCAACCAAAGCGTTTTTAGCAAGTTTTTTGCCTGCGGCGCTGTTCTAGAAGAGATTTTGGAATGTTCTGAAAGGCGGGGGGGGGGGGTGTTCTGCCGCAGCACCCCCTTCCCCAACGCGGCGCGCCTAAGTACGCCGGCGGCGTGTCGGCGCTCTGCGGCCAGCCGCAATCCCTGTGGCCGGGTACCCCAGCCTCCCAGAGGCCTTTAAAGGCCTTTTCAAACCTGGAAAGGGTCGGAGCATTTTGGCAAAATGGAAATACCTGTTCGAGACATTCATACGTCTTCTGTCGATTCCATTCACGTCTCAGCCACGGGCCAAAAAATAAGACCCACAACGGTTTCATGGTGTCTGCTAGAGAACCGTCCTTTTCACACTGTAAGAGAGGGTAGAAAGAGAGGGAGAGAGAGAGAGAAAGAGTGAGAGAGAGGGAGAGATAGAGAGTGAGAGAGTGAGAGATAGAGAGACGGAGAGAGAGATAGCGAGAGAAGGAGAGAGAAAGAGCGAGAGAAGGAGAGAGAGAGAGCGAGAGAGACGGAGAGACAGAGAGACGGAGAGAGAGAGAGATACAGAGAGAGAGAGAGGGACAGAGAGAGAGAGAGAGAGAGAGAGAGAGAGAGCTCTATTCACCTTTTCATAAAATTCCATTTGATCGACGCAACATTCGGGGGATACGTGCTCTGCATAATCGCCACCCGGTTCCGGCAAAGGAAAGTAGCAGACGCCTAAAATCATTTCCATCGAAATAAAAATACAACCCTATAAAATTATTGATGAAAATGAAAGAATGAATGCTATATATTGCATTTCCACCACTAGCAACCCCAAAATTTCGGCTAAATTCGCGAATTTTCGATGTTTTCACGCTTTTTCCCGATTTTAAAGACGCCATTTGATAGAGCGGCAAAAAATCTCCGCCTGGTTTGAGTTTCCGCCAAAAAATAATGTTAAACAAAATAGTTTTGTCATAAACAATCAAAAATCGGAAAATCTGTCACACACGAATTTACTTGTATAAATTTTAATCTTCGTTTTTTTAGCAGATGATAGCTGCCACCTCGGGCTCAGTTAGTGGTGCTCAAAAAACTGTTCTTGGACTTGGTTCTTTGCCATTATCGGGGGGGCAACTGACCTCCCATTAATGCGCCCACAACTCCACTCGCCCATCCGATGGCCGCCTCGATAATGTGCACCCGGTACGGCCACCATGGTTCCAAGCTTTCCCCCTCAAAATCCAATGACACCTGAAATTCCCGGTTCCCGGTGGACGAATTACATGTCGTAATGCCCCCGGCTGCTTGCATAATTTTGACTCAACTTTGTCACCGTGTCGTCCAGATGGCCAATATTTTCTCAGCACCTCAACTGTCGCCCAGACTACAAGCTACAACGGTGCCCAAAAGACTACAGCCTCCAAAAACATATCAGGCGAACGACCCGGGTTCGAACCCCGCCGGCGCCAGTTGTTTTTGCTTTTTGGATTTTGGGAGGTCGAGTTGATGGCGAGACACTGGCTGCCATTCAGAAAGTGCAAAAATACTTTCAAAATGGTCTACAGCACACCGGGGCCGTAAAAAGGCGCGTTAAGGAAAAGCGGCTCACCGTACCGAATGGATGAAATGGGCGGTGTACTGTAGCTGGGATATTATTAGTTGATGGAAGGAATAGAAGATGAATAAATGCATCGACGCCCATAAAATAATGGCTGCCGTCGATTGCCAATAGTAGATTTGCGCCTAGAAAAAGACATCTAAAAGAGCCGGGGGAAAAAGTGCCAAAAACTGAATAAATGAAAAACTATATTATGAATTAATTGATGAAATAGCATTAAAATATATACCCGTGATTTGCATAGAAAAGTATTCCCTATAAGGTCACGGCGATAGATATGACGGCAGAGGGTACGGTAGAAGGGCCACCACATACTGAAATATCGAGAAATACGCTCACTCTCACCCTCTCTCTCTCTCTTTCTCTCTCTCTCTCTCTCTCTCTCTCTCTCTCTCTCTCTCTCTCTCTCTCTCTCTCTCTCTCTCTCTCTCTCTCTCTCTCTCTCTCTCTCTTTTTTCTTACGGTATTCTCGTCGTCATCCTTCTAACATTCCACTCGTAATTCTTCTTCTCCCGTGGCCCCAATGAAGCACTTCGTATCCGCGGCTTCTTTTCCACCACCGCCTAAATTGCATTGTATTTTGTAGTCTGGCTGCCAGTTTCTGCATCCCCATCAAAATTCGAGCTCAAACTTCAAAAAGCAAAAAGTTAACACCCGGCGGTGGTTCGAACCCCCGTCGTTCGCCTAGTGATTTTTCTGTAGTTTGTAGCCGCATCGGAACGGCCGTATTTTGTAGTCTGAATGCCAGTTTAGCGAATCCCGAAAAAAACTGGGATTCTAGAAGAACGGGCAAGAAAGATAGGCGAGCATCAGCGCAAAGCTACCGTACCCCCGGGTGGAAACGGGGGGCGTAATTTGGTGCCAAACGTACCTTTGCCACCGCCCACGGCCGCGGTTTCCATTTGGGTGATGTCGAGCGTTGCCGTTCCCACTTTCCACCCATAAAAATCCCTAAAAATAATAATAACAATCTGCTGAAAGATGGAAATCCAAAAAACCAAACTTTGGCACGCTTCCCAAATCGACGTTTTGGACGCCTGGGGGGTACTGTAGGTGTTTTAAATCGATTTTTTGAGCACCTGGCCGCCAGTTTCGCGATCCCAACAGGAAAACCGACTTCAAATTCAAAACGCAAAAAGTTGGGCCGGGGCGGCATTCGAACCCGGGTCGTTTGCGTACTAATTTTAAAAGGCTGGTAGCCTCGAATTAAAGGTTGTATTTTGTGGTCTGGGTGTCAGTTTGGCTATTCCAATCAAAAGAGCTGCTAAAATAAAGATGCGCCGAGAATTGGCGGGATCCCGGATCGAGCCAAGGGCCGGGGAGGGGAGAGAAAGAAGCGTCATCTAGCAGCTGCCCCCTCCCCTCAGGGCATCTGGCCTGCCTAATGTCACATATAACCATCTGAGACGCCCCATTGATGCCCCCCCCCCCTCCAAGAAATAGAAATTCGACCCGAAATATCGTGGAAAATGACGACGACACGAAGCCGTTCACTGTCTCTGCCACGAAATGTAGGTTTTCAGAGGGATTAAGGGGGCAAACGATCTCTGCTAGGATGCCATCACCAACAACAAATCAAAGAAAAGGGAAAAGAAAAAACGGCGCCCAGATTCTGTTGGACCACGACGGCAATCGATTGATATTGAGTGGATACCGAAAAGATGGTGGTAGGTTGGATGTAGCTCTCTCTCTCTGTCTCTCTCTCTCTCTCTCTCTCTAATATTCCATTTTCAGGCGTCCTCTCGACGGATGGTTGAGACGATTCCAATATCGAACGCGCTTGGAAGCAAACGCATATTTTTGCCGATCTATGGTAAGGGAGAGAGAGAGAGAGAGAGAGAGAGAGAGAGAGAGAGAGAGAATTTCGACAACCAAAAGCCTTTTCAGAGAGTTGCGTAGAGACGGCGGCAAGAGCTTGCGGAATTAACCGAAAAGTGGTTCCTTTGGATGGTTCCTCTCTTTCTCCACCCCCCAATACTTCTTGTTCTCAAGGCGGCCGGCGTCATCGAGCAGGTCAGTGCAACTCGGGGGCATGTTGTTTTCAAGTTGCAGCCTGGCCGCCAGCCTAGCGATTCCGGTGCTTTCGCATTATCGGGGGGGGAGCTACTTTTTCTAGGGATCCGATTTTTCGAAACAGCAGATTTGCTAGAAATTTTCTGCCATTTCTAAACGAAGAAAGAAAACCTCCACTAATTTTCCTAAAAAAAACCCAAAAACATCGATTTTTCGAGCAACAATGGCCGATTTTCGACCGAAATGGCGTCTTAAAATGGTTTATTACGTTTTTAGAAGGTTTTCGACGTGAAATGTTGTTAAATTTTACGAAAAAAACACTTTGAGAAGACTTCCTATTTTGCCAATAAACAATCCTGGACTTTTGGAAAAATCCCTGCGAAAATCCGGTAGAACCATGTTGCCAAAGCAGCACCGTAGTCTGTAGTCAAATTATAACCTTTGCAGTCTGTAGTCTGGCAGCCAGTTTAGCGCTTCCACCATTCTTATACACCACCCCCTCATCATTTGCAGCTGTCGCCTCCCGACTCCGGGAAAGTGTCGAAAGCGGCGCTGGCAGAATTCTGGCGCCTCCACCCATTTCCGCTCTACATCGGCAAAGCTGAATCGTTCATCGCGATGCTCGCCACCATGGCACTCGTCCTCTTTTGCGGTTAGTTAAATCCGGGGAGTCAAAAATGTGCAAAGCGGTACATTTTGCGGTTTTTATCCAAAAATCGCGGTCGAAAGTCGGCGCCCTGCTTTCAACAGTCTCCAAAAAATTTAGCACCCTTCCAAACTACGTTCATAGCCATTTTCTACAACTATAAATAGCTTCAAATGATATAAAAGGGTCTCCCACGCTTTCGAAAAGAGTGTAAACGCTAAAAAGGCCATATCTCCGCCGAATCGTCGCCTATTAATGCGCCGTGCAACGCAAAATGTCCGCCGCGCCCTAAGCTATTTTTCCATGTATTTTTTGTACCAAACAATAATCGTAAATCCCTTTTTATAAAATGGATTTGGCTGGCGGGTATTCAGCTCTTGTGGCGAGAGCGACGCCACGCTCCCCCGTACACTTACGACGGGAAAAGGGACCCGCCTCTCGCGCCGCTACCAAAATCCCCGCGGGCGATTTTAAAACGTTTCCTGTTATTATTTCGCTGCAAAAAATATATTTAAAAAAATAGCTTGGGGCGAGGGGAACATTTTGCGGGGCTCGGCGCACGAATCCGAGGGTTCTGAGCGAAGATATGGGCGCAGGAAGGTGGAACCAAGAAAAACACCTTTTCAAAACCCTTTCTGACATCGTTTTGCGATGTTTTCCTTGCCGCAAAGAACAGCTAGAAACATAGTTTGGCGATGGGCGATAATTCTGAGCTTTCTGGAGGTTGTTGGAGCCTTGTCTTTTTCAGTGATTATGACGATACCGCCACCACGCAACGTCCATTTCGGCGGCAAGAACTGCGAGTGTCTGCGCAATCCGGAGGAACCCGTCAAAGTGCCTGAACCCGAAAAACTGAAAGACGAGTTCAAGGTGCTGTTCGAGGCAATGGCCGCCAATGTTCGATTGTCCCTCCTTGTCAGCTACGTTTTCATTGTATTTCTGTATTGGGCGGCACGGCTGTGATGTCTGCAGCTGGGTTCTTTTTCCCCGATTTATTGTTTCTTTTTGCGACAGCCATAAAATCAATGTAAACGCGGCTGAATAAGCGCCATTTACGGAAGTTTCTAGTGTCAGGTCAACTATTTATGATAAAAAACACACACATAACACATATAGAAGCGCTCACAACTCATGAGGCCACCAGGTACGGGTGCTTAGCCAGCGCAGAATGGCAGCACGGCACCAGCGCCAAAAGATCAATACACAGAATGACTGGAAAATCGCGGGCATACTTAGATTGAACCAGAAACGTACGGCTAGGATGAATAAATTGCCAGTGATCGTGATGGGACCGTTGTGACTTCGGCACAGCTGCATCCTTGGGCACTTTTCCGCAGGCTTCCTAAAATTGAGACTTGTGAATCCCTTTAAAATTGTCTACAGTACCTTTTTGGCCCAGTTGGTATCATGTTTCGGTAGCGGATGAGAAACTTCTTTCGTCATTCCTTCCCCGCCGCTGGCTGCCTAAAATCGAGACTTGTGAATCCCTTTAAAATTGTCTACAGTACCTTCTGCCCTTCTTCATGATGATGCTGTGCAGGTAGTTGATCAGAGATCAGAGACTTGTCCGGCCACCATATCCGGGTTCTCCTAAAATTCAGACTAGCCAATACCTTTAAATAAAATTAAATAAAAATCAAAATTGCCTACAGTACCATGTGTCCTCCTTGATGACGCTGTGCTTGTTCTTGAGCAGCGACTGGTGCGACCACCATCTCGGTCTTCACCTAAAATTCAGACTTCATGAAGAACCTTATAGTAACGACTAACCGCTAGAAATCCTCATTTCGCCTCGCTGACGTCGTCGACTTTGTTGAACTCGTCGCGCCGCTGTAGTGCACAACGTCTTCAAGACGTTCAGATGGCCGGGTATACCGTGGCGTTTCCTTTCTGCCGCTCCTCCCTCTCGCTGTCCCTCTTTCTCTTGTGCTCTCTCGCCGTCGCTCCATCTCCCTCGCTGTCCCTCTCGCTCTCTCGCCGTGCTTCCTCTCCTTCTTCATGCTCGGGGTCCCGCGGGCGGGGAAGCGCCGCATAGTAACGACTAACCGCGATAAATCCTCATTTCGTCTCGCTGACGCCGTCGCTGTCGTTGCCCTTGTTGAACTCGTCGTGCGGCTTCTTCCTGAAAATATTCGTAGTGATTGCCAAAAAAAAGTTTAAAAAATCTACCAAATTTTTGAAGTTTCAAAATTCTGGAGGTTTTTGGCCATTTTCAAACAAAAAACCAAACTTTTTCGAAAAAAATCTACAGAAAAATTTACAGAATTTTATACAGAAAATCTTCATTAAGATCATTTAAAACCCCCAAAAAATCGTGTTTTGAAAAATGGGTCTCAATGCCAGAAAAATTCCGGAAATCAGAAAAAATAAGAATTGAACAACAAATAAGAAGAGAGAGAGAGAGACAGAGAGAGAGAGAGAGAGAGAGAGAGAGTCAGACAGAGAGAGAGCGAGAGCGAGATACAGAAGTAGAGAGACAGCGAGAGAAAGACAGAGATACTTACGTCAACACTGTTCCAAGCCGCATTGATGGATTGGATCAAGCGCTCGCAAAATGTCGGCGGTGGAGTGGGGTGTCGAGCCTCCCGGAGGGCGGCTTGGAGCGGGAGCAAATACTAAATGGAGACGTTATTTTACAACCAAAGGTCATGAGAATAATCCAGTAATTTACCTACCGCGTCCGGGATGCCATGCGCTTTTCCCTTTTGCAGTGCCCTTTCGATTTCTACGTACATCTACAACAAAAAAATAGAATCGGTTCGAGCCCAGGTGAATTGACAATAGAATTACAGTACCTCTTCCATGTGGCGGCGCTGGACTTCCAACAGGTGGCGCGCATGCTGAAATGAGAAATCACCCTGCCTTAAAATTCAAAGTACCTGCTCTTGGCTCGTGGTATAATCGTCCCATACGACGAAAACTCCGTTCTAAACGCAGATCCTTTTCAGACATTTCCAAGAGGGGTATACCTCTTCAATATCAATTTCGGGCACCACTTCGGAATCCGGGAGCGTGTCACGCATCACTGCGTCGGCTGCGGCCACCATCACGGGCGGCATCTCCTAAAATAAAATATATCGTAGAATGGTTGCCTCGCATAACGCACCGGGAGCCAACGGAGAATCCGTTCATGAAATGTGTCGAAGATGATCAACTTGTTGGCCTAAAATTAAGTGTCACTGTCCCTTTAAACTGATCACCAACCTTGTTCTTGTCCTCCAGCATCACGATCGATTGGCCATGAGTTGCTTCCGTATCAGCTGGGCATGTGTTCATTGCAGAATCCTAAAATCATGTGTCACTATCCCTTTAAACTCCAACCAACCTAATCCTTCTCTTCCACGATGCTCATTCTCTTGTGGAAATCTCCTTCAGGATCAGCGGAGCACGTGTTCTCGTTGATGTCCTAAAATCATGTGTCACTATCCCTTTAAACTGATCACCAACCTTATCCTTCTCTTCCACGATGCTCATTCTCTTGTAAAAAGCTCCTTCCGGATCAGTGGAGCACGTGTTCTTGTTGATGTCCTAAAATCATGTGTCACTATCCCTTTAAAAAATACAGTACCTGTGTTTTGCGGATTCGCAGGAGTGATGGGCCGGACCGTGTCCACCACTCAGCCGCCAAACCGACAAAGAGAAGTATTACGGGCAATGTCCATCGCATACCCCTAAACACAATCCATTCTCTAAAGAACCAATTCTCTGCGCACGCATTTCGAGGTATCTCTGTCGGTACGTGGCGAATAAAAAGACACAAATCCAATAAATATCAATATGTCTTTATTCAACAAAACATAAACAATAATTAATTACACATAAAGACACTTAAAACGCATCAAAAAATTTTTAGGTTTTTGGTGGGCGTCGGTAGATGATCAGCTCCTCCTCCGCGTTGCTCGAGCCGCTCAGCCGGCCGAAGGGGTACGGTGCCTGAAAAAGAGAAAACATACAAGAATTCAGAGCCAGGATCCAAGAACCCACCGGCCAACAGCCTTCAACGGTCCCTTAGAAACCGGAAACGCACCTGCTTATGTGCTCCTTTAATTCGCTCCGGCTCAGCTGCTCCCTCTCTCTCGCTGTCCCTCTCGCCCTCGCTCTCTCGCCGTGCCACCTGAAATTGTGTTATTAGTGTGGCCAGTTTCCCCCTTTCCACACTTCGACGCTCCTTTAAAATGATCAATTTTGAATTTTGGCTCGCGCCCTCTCGCTTCCTCCATCTCTCTCACTGTCCCTCTCGTCCCCTTTCCCTCGCCGCGACACCTGAAATTGTGCTATTAGTGTGTGCATCCCCCCTTTCCACACTTCAACGGCTCTTTAAAATGATCAATTTTGAATTTCAGCTGCAAAAAAATCATGTTTCATCAATTGTTAAAAAAGCGAAAATCTGCAATTTTTTGAAAAATCTGCAAAAAAATCAAAAATACGGTTTATAAACATTTAAAAAGCCTCGAAAAATCGATTGGCCCAAAATACTTGAACTTCTCGGCGTCCATCTTCTGGGGCTCGGTAGATGTCGAGATCGACCTCGTTGAAGACATCGGCCCGCGTTCCTCGTCGATCGCCAGTCGGTCATAGCTAAAGTGCCGGAGAAGAAAGAGCATTCGACGACATTAAATTGCTTGTAAAAAGGCAAAAACGACCACCGAAAAAGATTTCAGGCAAAAAATTGTGTTTCAATATCTCATAAAATCCGTCAAAAGGCAATTTCATAATTTTTTGGGAAATTTTAAATTTTTGGTCGACACCGTCCATCGATCGATATCTGACTGCCCGGTCCCTTTAAAAGAATATTAGAACCTACAATTCCAGATTTCTGTTTTTCAGCTTCTTTGTTGCACCGTCGTCGTGGTCGTCACCGTCGGCGCCGTTCACCGTCTTCCCGTGGTCTTCTCGGCCCGGCTTCATCCTCAGCTTCTGCCCGCTTCTCCTTCCCGTCTCGACGGTATCTAAAGTTGGGAAGAATCTTATAGTAACGACTAACCGCGAAAAATCCTCATTCGGCCCCGCTGCCGTCCTCGCCATCCTCGTCCTTGCCGCCCACGCCGTTCCGCTTCTTCCTGAAATGCCAAATATTAAAATACCCATTTTCAGGCGTATTTTGTATTCCCCCGTAGCCTACGCAGTGGGCGGCTATCATTAATGCGCGCCCTCTCGCCGCTACCGTACCCCCAGTACGCGTTACACCTCAATACACCGCCCACAAAAGACGTTCGAGCGCCTATTAAATCCGAAATTTCGTCTTTTTTTCGCGCGTTTCGGATTTCTCGATCAAAAATGGCTGTTTTTTAGCAATTTATCGCCCAAAAAATCTATTTTTGCCCCCGTTTTTCGCAAGTTGCCATTAATGCGCTTTCGCCTCGCTACCCTCGCTAGTACGCACTACAACTACGGACGCTGCGAACAATTTCAATAAAATCAATTCAATAAAATCCAAAAACCCCCGCAAATAAAAGTTATCTTATCTAACAATTTCGCAATTTCGACATTTTTAAAAGCGAAAATCCCCCCAATAAAAGATTTTTTTTCGAGAGGTTTACACTAGAAAATGATACTTTAGAGAGGCTAAAAAAACAAAAAATTCGCCCGAAAAGCCCAGGAAAAGGCGCAACAAAAAGCAAAAGCAATCTTTTATCAGTTTGCCGCACGAATTCCAGCCGCAAAACGACCGCTTACGCTGCGAAAACTTTTTAAAAGCATTTGGGAAGAGCGGCAGGGGAGAAAGAAGGATTTTAAACAAAATTGAAAATCGAAAAAAAACAAAAAACTTAATTTTTTGCCTTTTTAGCGGCCGGATTTACGGGGGGAAGCACGGTCAGATGGCAAAACACTATAGAATCAATTTTAGATAGGTTTCACGTCTTTCGGCATTACTTTTCGCCTTTTTTATTCCAGATTTTTCATAATTTTTAGGCCCGGAAAGGGCGGGACGAGGGCCGTCGCTCTTGATTGGCAGGGTCGACTGTACTGTCGCGTCGGGGAGGGGCCCCCGGGCGCGCGCTCTCGCCGCTACCGTAGCCCAGTACGCGTTACACCTCATTACGCTGCCGATAAAAACGTTCGAGCGGCTATAAAATCCTCACTTTCGTCTTTTTTCGCGCGTTCCGGATTTCTAGATTAAAAGTGATTGTTTTTTAGCAATTTATCGCCTAAAAAATATTTTTGCCCCCGCTTTTCGAACGTTGCCATTAATGCGCTTTCGCCTCGCTACCGTATCCCGCTACAGCTAGTACGCACTACAACTACGGACGCTCGTGTCTAAAAACAACCCTACTGCGAACAATTTTCAAATTTTGAAACTTTTAAAACCCAAAAACCCCAAATAAAAGTTTTCTCATCTAAAAATTTTGCGATTTCGACATTTTTAAAACCGGAAACCCCAAATAAAAGCCATCCTGGATCGCCTCATCGTCCACATCGCGCGCTCCTCGCATGCCGCCAGTCAACCGTCACCATCGTCACATCAGCATCGTCGTCACGGCCCCGGCGGCGAGCTGCTGAAAAGTGTCTTTTGAAAACTGAAGAATAGTAAAAATGAATGAAAACAGAAAAAATGATGCCAGCATTTAATTTAATTGGAAGTAGAAAAGAAGCTGGCCCGAAATTTGGAAAAGCCATTTTTGGCGTTTAGAAGTTTAGTTTTTGAGCGTTTAACTTTTAAAAATAAAAAAGGAATCTAGCAAAAAAAAAACGATAAAAAGAAGCGGCCGGTTGCGGCTTTTTCAGAGGTTTTACAATCATAAATGATACCTTAGAAAAGACAGAAAACAAAAAAGCTGGCGGAAAAGTCAAGTGACAGCTCTAAAAACCCCCCGGAGCCTCCGAGTTCTTTCAAATTCACTAAAAATAGCTATTTCAAAAGATTCTAGCCAAAACGGTAAAAAATTAGGCCAAAAAAGACGATTTTTCGCGACCGAAAAGGCCGGGGGCCGATTTGGAGCCCGAAGAGAGGGGCGTCAGGCGTGGTATAGTGGTCCCGGGCGCTGGTTCCAGACCTAGCCCGCCCGTGGGTTCAATCCCCCTGCTCGCAGAAATGGTGGTTCGCTTTGCGTTTTGCTTGAAAATATTGGACATTAGGAAACAAACGGGTTGGCGCATTAAAGAAAGCTGTTAAAGCGAATTTGGACCTTGAAATTCCAAAAATTCCGGTTTTTTTTTTGGTTTTTCAGTTTTTAGCGTCAATTTTTTGTGGGACTTTTTGGAGATAAGCATCAAATGGTTTTCTTTTATGGGCGTTAGCATTAAAAACGACCAGATAAACAAAAATGTTGTGGAAAATATCGAAAAATGGGTTCTATACCGGTAACAGGGACTATAAAAAAGATCGGGTACTATAAAAAATATCCGGTACTATAAAAAAGATCGGGTACTATAATAAGTATCGGGTACCATAGGAGATATCGTGGACCATTGGCCGGAATTGTGGACCATAGATTCCCCGAATTTTTCGTTAAGGTCCACGGTTCGAATCGTGGACTATAGAATCGGGATTTCAGCCAGATTATGGTCCCCGATTCCGACAGGCGCCAAAAGCTGGGATTTACGCAGCGCAGATGCCTAGAATCGCTGGTTAAGGTGTTTTTACGCAACTGTGTTCACAATAAATATTATTAATACTTTATTTAACCAAATTTAGACTGTTTGCCTTTGAAATGTGGTATGGTTTGAGTTTATGTTTGTTTTTGTTTAGTTTTATGGTTTGTTCGAGTTCCAAATCCAAGTAACTTGGAACCGCTTTGAAAACACAAATAGGCGCTATCTAGGGCTTACGCTACATAGATGGCTAGCTTACAGCCAGGCTTAACTTGGCTGCTCGTAGGCTTCGGCTTGGCTTCAATGGAGCTAATCAGGCTCAGGCATAGCTTAGATTTTCCTCTTAAACGGTGTGTCTTGTAGCTCGTTACCGTCAACGATGTACTGCAACCCTCAGGTGGATCAGCACCAGCCATACCTCATGCAACTTAGAAAGATACGTTAAACTCGTCAAAAGCGCAAGTGTCCGGAACTCGAACAAACCATAAAACTAAACAAAAACAAACATAAACTCAAACCATACCACATTTCAAAGGCAAACAGTCTAAATTTGGTTAAATAAAGTATTAATAATATTTATTGTGAACACAGTTGCGTAAAAACACCTTAACCAGCGATTCTAGGCATCTGCGCTGCGTAAATCCCAGCTTTTGGCGCCTGTCGGAATCGGGGACCATAATCTGGCTGAAATCCCGATTCTATAGTCCACGATTCGAACCGTGGACCTTAACGAAAAATTCGGGGAATCTATGGTCCACAATTCCGGCCAATGGTCCACGATATCTCCTATGGTACCCGATACTTATTATAGTACCCGATCTTTTTTATAGTACCGGATATTTTTTATAGTACCGGATATTTTTTATAGTACCCGATCTTTTTTATAGTACCCGATCTTTTTTATAGTCCCCGTTACCGGTATAGAACCGAAAAATGAAATCTGTCCTTTTTCGTTTTTTTTTTGAAAACCCGACTTTTGGCAAATTTGCATCGCGTAATCGATTAAATTTGGAGGCGTCCTGCCAGGTTCAAGGCTTTGAATTTTTGCAAATTTGAATTTTTTGAAGTTTTCAAAATTTGAATTTACCGGAAAATCGGACTTCCGGCCAATTTCCGTCGCGTAGTCGATTGAAATAGGGAATAATTAGCGTAAGGGGGTGTATTTCGTATTTATCGTACTCGCTTCCTCTCTCCCCTCGTCTGTCCAATCGATTGTTTGATGCGCCACAATGCCTGAGTTACTCCATCTTTTGCCCCCCTTCTCCGTCTACTTCTCCTTCTTTTCCATTATTACAGCATTCTACGCGTTTTTTGGTGGGTTTTTTTCGTATTTTTTAACATTTTGCTAAAGCTAATTTTTAGTTTAAAAAAACGACAAATTCAAAAATTAACTTTTTGTGGAAATTTGGAATTTTTTTGTATTTTTTTACTTGTAAAATACAATTTTAACGCGAAAAAATCGAAAATTTCGGATTTAAAAAAGTTAATTCCCAAACGCTCCCCGCTAGCATGCCCGAATTTGCAGGTTGCGCGAAGAAGACGGCCGTCGCAGCCGCCGCGCGCTCCGAGCACAAACCGCCGGCCGCGACGCCGACGAAACGCGCCGCGTCCGCCTCCCAACCATCCACACCTACCACCAACAAGAACAACAACAACCCGAAAAAGGAACCCAGCAGTCAGGTAAAAATCGAAAATCCACCTTGGCTGAGTGGCTAAGCGATTAGATTATCAGGTGAGAGGCCCGGGTTCGACTCCCCGGCGTGGCAAACTTTTTGCTTTTTGAATTTCTTTATTGGGATGGGTGAACTGGCAGGCAGACTGCAAAATCCAATTATGAGATAGGGGCAACAAAGTAGAACAAAAACTACTAGGCCGACGACCCGGGTTCGATCCCCGGCGGTGCGTAACTTTTTGGGTAAGCGTTTTGAAAATTCATGTATTTATTACTTAGGATGGCTAAACTGGCAACCAGCCTACACCGTTCAAGCCTTAGAAGGTTACAAACTACCAAAAAAGCTACCAGGCGAACGACCCGGGTTCGACCCCCGGCCGCGACAAACTTTTTGCTTTTCGATGTTTTTGCTGGAATAATTAAACTGGTACACAGACGACAAACCGCAATCACCAAAGCAAAACTAGAGACTAGAAAAAAAGTACAAAAGAATATAAAAAAATTCAGATTTTTGAAATTTTCTAGTTTAATTGCCATTTTTTTAGGATGTAGCGGCTGCGGGGCCGGCCGCGAAGACGCCCGAGAAGCCGAAGGTGAAGGAGAAGAGCCAGATGAGCCAGAAAAGCCAGAAAAAAGGAGGAGAGAAGGAGAAGGGAGGAGGAGAGGATGTACAGCAACAACCCTCTGGGGACGCCGAAAAGGAGAAGGAGACGGACAAGGATGAGACGAAAGAGGAGGGAGCACCAGCTGGAGGAGGAGGAGGGAAGGGAAAGAAGAAGAACGACCACAATCTCGCCGAAGGTACGGGGGATTCGATTACGCGATGAAAACTGGGGGCAAATACGCCGAGAAAAATTTATGTAGTTTGTGGCCACTTCGTAGGAATAGTACTTTGTAGTCTGTCTGCCAGTTTAACAATTCTCACCAAGATTTGAGTAAAAAAACGCAAAAAGCAAAATGTTGGACGCCGGCGGGGATCGAACCCGGGTGGTGCGCCTCAGAATTTTCCTGTAGTTTGTAGCCTGAAAGTAAAAGCTGTAGCTTGTAGTCTGGATGCTAGTTTGGATATTGCAAAAAGAATTGAAGTTTTAGCTACGAACTACGAAAAGTTAAACCAATTAAAACAATTTGGCAAAGTTACATTTCTCCAATTTTCCGCAGGAGTCTTAGTGACGTCTAGGGGTACTGTAGAAAGCTTTTAGGGGTTGTATTTTGTTGTCTGGCTGCCAGTAAACATTCTCACGAGACTTTAGCAAAAAAAACGCAAAAAGCAAAAAGTTGGACGTCGGCGGGGATCGAACCCGGGTGGTGCGCCTCAGAATTTTCCTGTAACTTGAAGTCCAAAACTAACGATTGTAGCCTGTAGTCTGGCTGCCAGTTTGACCGATTTTCATTTAGAATGGGGCCTAAACAAGGCGGACGAGGAAGAGGCAAAGACGGATCTCGAATCGGAGCACGAGGAGAACCCGTTGGCCAAGAATACCGGGGCACTCAAGAGGTATCACCCAATCCGTTACGCCATGAAATACGCGACGCGACACGCAACGCGGGAGAATCGATTACGCAATGAAAATGCTTATCGCGACCACAATCCCCAGAAAAATTTTGCCTTTCTGGGTCCTTTAAAACGCATTTTGGACCACCGTAAATGATTCCTAAAGAATCTCTGCTAGCCAGTACAGCGTTGTAACGGATTTTTGGCGATTAAAGGCACCGGGAAGCCAGGAAATCCGATGGGGGTACTCTTAGCGGGGGGAAGGGGCTTTAGAATCCGATAATCGCTTTTGTTTGCAGAAAAGAGGATCGTCAGGGCGGATCGCGACGGAAACGGCAGGGGCACAGCGGAAGACAGGGAAAGGCAAAAGGAGGAGAAGCACCAGCTGGAGCTGCAGGAGCAGCAGGAGCCAAGGAGAAGGACAAGGAAAAATCGCCCGATACGGTATGAGCGGATATTTCCCGGACTTCTTGACGTTTCAGAAAGCGGCGGATGCGCCGGCCGGGGTGCCTCCGCCCCCAGCGGCCCCTCCATCGAGCAAGAGCCGCAAACGGGCACGCGACGCGGCCGCATCGCCCGAACATGACACCCGCGAAGCGGCAAAGGTTCGGTGGGGAACGGCTAAGCGGGCAGCCAGACTACAAAATACAACTCTTAACGGGAGGCTACAGACAACAGAAAAATAGCTAGGCGAACAACCCGGGTTCGATTCCCGGCCGCGGCCAAACTTTTTGCTTTTTGAAAACTAAACTGGTTTTTTTTATTGGAATGGCGAAACTGGCATGCAGACTACAAATTAGAACTCTTAACAATAGGCTATAGACTACAGAAAAATTGGTAGGCGAACAACCCGAGTTCGACCCCCGGCCGCGGCCAAACTTTTTGCTTTTTGAAAAGCAAAGCAGTTTTTCGATTGGAATGACCAAACTGGCAGCCAGAATACAAACTACGACGCTCAGATCCGAGCAACAGACTACAAAAAAGCCCCCAATTTGTAGATGTCGAAAAAGGCGGAGGAGTCGATGCGGATCGGCGACACGCAGATGATGGAGGCGAGAGCCAATAAGAGGTCGGTCCCTCTCAAGGGTTACGGTGGCCACGCCCCCCTTTTTTCAGCTGCTACGTCGAAGTGACGCAGACGAATTCGGCTGGCCGGCGCAGCAAGGACTCGGGGTACGGGAGGAATTGGGCTCTTATCAGGGAGGGGGGCAGGCTAGCAGAGAGCAATTGGGAAGTGGGAATCAATAAATTGGAAGCCAGATAGGCGAATGGCAAGCTAGCAGAGGAAATTTGATGGCGTAATCGATCAGAGACCCTGATTTTCGTCAGTCTTGACGGAATTCCCTAGCGTAATCGATTCTAGAGGGCCAGGCAGGCTAGCAGAGAGAATTTCGGAAGCGGGAATCTATAAAATGCCGGCCAGTTAGGCGCATGAGAAGCTAGCAGGGACCATTTGGGAAACACAAATGTTTTAGCGAGGGCCCGAAACCGCCACGCGACGCCGAGGCAGCCGCCGCCGCCAGCCACAAGCAGACCGTGTCGGCCAGCTTCACCTGAAAGGTCGGGGATTTTGAAGGGAACGGCTACACACTGGCAGCCAGACTACAAACTACAACCCTTATCTCGAGGTTACAGCCTACAGAAAAATTTTTGTAGGCCACCAACCCGGGTTCGACTCCCCGGCCGCGCCCAAGTTTTTGCTTTTTGAACTTTTGGCCCACATTTTGATGGAGATAGCTAAACTGGCAGTCAGACTACAAACTACAGCCTTCACTACGAGGCTACAGGCTACAAAACAAAATTCCTGGCCAACGTCCCAGGTTCGAATCCCGGTCGGGGACAAATTTTTGCGTTTTGAATTTTTTTACCTACGTTTTGGCGGCAATGGCTAAACTGGCAGCCAGACTACAAAGTACAATCGTTAAATTTGCCGATTTTTTTATAGAAAGCTATTTTTTGTGCAAAAAAAAATATTTTTAAATTTTCCATTTTTGGATTTTCAATTTTAGATGTTCATCTACACGCCCAGCGCGCCCGCGCCCGCGTCGTCGACATGTTCATCTACCGCCCCTCCTCCCTCCGCCCGGCCGCCAATCGATCAATGCCAATCAATTTGCGGCCCATTTTTGGCATCCATCCCCCCGGCCTTTTGTGATTGGCGCCTTTTTTAATGTTAACGGGCCCCGCGGAATAAACGATTTGATGTTCATCTACAGCTACTAGAAAATAGCACCAGAATTCGCTATAAAAACGAAAAATAAAAAAACGGGAAAATCAAGTAAATTGATTTTTGGAATTTTCACATTTTTTTGGAGCTTTAGACCCTCTCATTAATGCGCCAGTCTCTGCGTCGCTCATTTTTAAAAGGTCATCTACAGAAAATCGCACCAAAAATTCGTCTAAAAAATCGAAAAACCAAAAAAGACGAAAATCGCGTTTTTTGGATAAAAATTAGCTTTTAGGCGTTTCGTTAGTGCGCAAACTGGTTCATTTAAAAATTTACCAGTGTTGATTCGGCGGCGTAGCCGCCGAATCAACACTGGCCCCGTCTAAGCATTAGTAAATCGTCTACGGCGGGAGCGAGTTGTACCGTAAATTCAAGTATAGCCAATTCACACACAAAGCTTTTATCGAATCGAACGGAAAAAATAGCGGTAAAAGGATGAAAGGGCTTGGATAGATAGAGGCGGGTGGACGTTCGGGCGGGTCCGTGGGTCTCTGGTGGCGGCGCGACTGGCGGCGAGAATAGTGGAGTGGCGAATGGGCTTGGAGTAGGTGTGGGAGTAGAGGGCAGTGGCTGGCTGGACGGTAGGTCTCGAGAGCAGAGATTGAGGGAGAGGGCGCCTATAAGAAAAAAAGGTAAATATGTGCAAATTTGTGGGAGCTACCGTAATGAAAGGCGGCCATCCGGACTCGAGACGCCGTTTGCCGCTAATCAGTGAGCACTTCGCGATACACCACATTCGCCATCTTGTGCCCCGCCGCCAGAATGCGCATCCCGTCGCGAGACTTGCATCGGGAGATGGCCACGTACGCCTGCCCGTGGGCGAAAATGGGCGCGGAGAGATCAAGCCCGACCCGCTCGAACGATTGGCCCTGGCTCTTGTTGATCGTCATGGCAAAGCTTGGCCGAATAGGGAATTGGCGACGTTTAAGGGTAAAAGGAATATTTTTTTCGTATTGACAATCAATACGTGGAATAAGCACTTGTTTTCCCTTCCGGGAGCCCGTGGCGAAACGGCAGAGGAGGACCCGAGTTTGTATCTGCTCAACAATTAACCGAGTGCCATTACACAACCCATTTTGAACGTCCAGGTTACGTAGAAGCATAACAATCGCACCGACTTTCAGGAATAATTCATGAGGTGGGAGGCCGGTAGGGGTCATTGAATTCATAAGCTCAGTGGTGAAGTGATATGCGTCCCTTGGATCAGAAGTGATCGCTTCATCAATGCTCCTGGCAAGATGGAGTTCACCGGGAAGAAGCTCGAGAACTTGATTATTTGTTTCCAGCGCCTGTTGGTTCTTTGGGCATAAGATGGCAGCATCCGCCAATTCACCGCCATTACGGATAATTGGCCCAAAGATCTCATGGACCAAGTCTCCGTTGCTCCGGATCTCTGGCGGTACTTCAATATTTTGATCGGCATCTTTTGGGATTTCATCGTTTCCAACCTTGAGTACCCAGTCTTTCCATTCAGCCTCATTGCCTTGTACGCGCATGTTGCGGGTGAGTGTGAATTGTACAAATTCCGGCCAGATAGTGGATCGACGGAGGCACACGGCCACTTGGTCACCCCTGCTGCCACGTTCCACAACAGGTAGCACTTGTCGGAAGTCTCCTCCAAGCAGGAAGATTTTTCCACCGAAGCGCTGATCGGTTTGGGTAATGTCTTTCAGAAGAGCATCTACTGCCTCTAAGGCATGGCTCGGAGCCATCGGAGCTTCATCCCAGATGAACACATCCGTTGCCGCTAGAAGCCGAGCTTCTTTAGATTGCCTTTTCATTGTGCTTGTTTTGTTGTCTTGTTTCACGTTTAGTTTGAAAGTGGCGTTGACGGTTCTTCCACCTGGTAACAAATTTGCGGCGATGCCGGTCCAAGCGACGCAATCCACTTTTCTCCCCTTTGAGGTTGCAAGATGGTTTATGCAGGTATAAACAAAAGTTTTCCCACTACCCCCTGGGCCATCAATGAAGTAGCATTGCCCTTGCGGGTTATCAATGGCTACCATAACCGCATCGGCTACTCGCTTCTGTTCGTCATTCAATTGAGTGTACAGAGCCTCACCGGCTAGCCGGTGAGCTTCTCGGTCTATTGGAGCGTCATAGCCATTGATTTGCGGGATGTCGAGGCCGAGCACTTTATTGATATCGAGCCCTTGGAACGCAAGCTTGTCAGCCAGATCCCAATAAGCCTTGGATTCACAAACATTAGCTGGCAATCCTCGGTGGACATAGTCCGCCATCATTTCGTCTTTGAATTCGTGCCAGAGTGGTATTCCGTCAGACATTTCACAGTACACCAATAGCATCGCAAAGAAGCTACGCAGCTGGTCAGGCATTTGGTAGTTGGCGGCCTCCAGCATTGAGCGCCGGTTGTGGCCATCGTCCTGAAGGTAGCCGGCTGCCCGGGCTGCCTCCACGTAGGTACGATAAGTGGTGCCGTTTATAGTGCGTAAGTCTTCAAACCCTTCAATGCCTTTTCGGTATAGTAGTAGAACTCTCAATGCATATGCCTCGTGATCTTTTGGAGAAACGTTGTGGATGCGGCCAATGGTGCGGTCTGTCAAGCGTTTGCGCTGGTTCCATTTCTTATTCGACTCGCAAAAGGTATAGAACTCGGGCATCTCGACGTAAAAGATGGTACGCGCGTCAAGTATATTAGCTGGCAAAGCGCCGAGTTCCTCTTCCAGTTCTCGAATATCTTTATTCTTTTGAAACCAAGCAGTTAGCGTAGTATTTTTGAGTTCGGCATTTCTCAATGCATTGTCGGCACGATGGACATCGTAAACGATTGGTTGATAGTCTTCAAGGTGCACGATCAACGATTTGACAACGTCACTCTTTGCGTCCATTTTCATCCCGAGGATGCGATGAACCGACTCATTGGGCCCGACAAAGCGTGCGTCAATGAACTGCTTGATCTCATCGACCACTTCATTTGCATTATTGGGATCATTTGTGTTGCCGTTTGGATTTTGCCGATCTATCCCCATTTGCAGGCAGATTCTTGCGCGGTCTGTGCCCTTGTAGCAATATTTAAAAAGGTATTTCACGACATTGAACCACGCGCAGATTTCGAGATTGATATGAGCATCGAATCGTTGCAGCAGATAGGGGTTATAGGGGACGACGTGCCGGTTGTCAAGTTGAACACCCCCGTTCATAACCGTGCGGCCATCATTTCGGCGCCGGTACTTTGGGTAACTGTCCATACAAACCACCGTATCCTGTTGGTATTGCTTCGGGAATCCTTTGGAACACTCGCCATCTTTCATGCAGGGAGAATCTGGGTTTGCCAAACCACAGGCTCTGTGCATCATGCATTTGGTGACAATTGCGTAGAGGCGGCTATTCGGGTCTTCCGGAAGCTCGGCTTGGATTAGATGGTCAACATCCCCAGCTGTGCGAAGTTTCCAATGTGGTGTAAGCCATAATAGCATGTGCCTGTGTGGCAGTCCCCTTTTCTGAAACTCAATGACGCTGACATATGCCATCAGACGTCCGAGGACGTGCTGATTGCACAGTTCATCGTCTAGTTGTGCCATTTTGAGCATGAAAACCCGTTCGACCAAATCTGGGCGATCTAATGCCGTTTGTCCCGGGTATAATTCTCTGACAATCTCGGCCCAATTCGGGTTCGCAGTGAACGTCAAGAAGAGGTCTGGCTTGCCATAGCGAGCGACCATTGCCATGGCGTCCTGATAGCTGGCCTTCATGTTCCTGGGGGATCCTTGGTGTTTTGCGGAGAGTATGATTCTTTGTCCGGATGGTCCGGTGGCATTGGGATCATTTTGGTGGTCACGAAGACCTTGCACCGTGTCCAACCGCATGGGTTTCTGGCCTTTCCTGAGAAAATCCAAACGATTTTGCTCGATCTTTACCCAGCTGTCCACCAGCCATTGTTGGAATAGTTTACACGAACAATGCAATGGATTGAATTGGTTATTCCGCTTGAATAGATGGTACGCGTAAAAATCCATCTGGGTGACTCGTGTGTGGGTCGCGCCCGCAGTTGGTACGCGATCAAGGGCCGGATGCCAACCAAAGTCTCCTCGAGGGAACAGAAGGGGGTAGCACATAGGATCGCAGTTTTTATCAAGGTAGCTGATATTGCGCAGTCCTTGTTGCCGATCATGAACCACCAAGAGACGCTTGCCTGGGATTTCTTCGTCAGTACCGACGTAAATGGCGGCCACTTCGTTGGCTGTGGCGGCATTATAGCGTCTTAGGTCGTCATGATTGGTTTGTGCAAAAACCATTTTCACAGCCTGCATATCTCTCCCAACTGCCTGAGCGTTTTGCTGTTCTTGTAAGTACACCTCCTGCATCATTTTGAACGCGCGAGCAAAGGGATTGACCCTGGTGAGCAAGTCGTGCAGTTCGACAAAAATATCGCGCTCGCATTTGCGGTTTATTTGACGGCCGGCTAATTCATTGGCAGCGTCTCCCGTGTCCATTATCAAAACTTGCGCACATTGACGCATCTGTCCGTTATCCGGCACTAAGCCGCCCACCAAGTGGACGACCTGGCCATGTACTTTGTATGGGACTGGCCCCGTGCCACGCGGGGTGTCGAGTTTTGCGACAATTGATGCGGTGGCCAATGAACTGTTGTAGTTTCTGATGTGCTCCCTGAACCGTTTTTCGCGCCGATCTGTTCCCGTGAGGAGCTGCCTTAGCTCATCAGGGTAGTCGATGAATATTTGCAGCTTGACCTTGCCTTTGCGGCAGCATTGACTGTATTTTCCCCGTTCATTCGTTTCTTGTTCCCAGTGCAAAGCATTACATTCCGAGCATTCACGATTCATCGATCCCAAATCGTGAAGATCTGGGATTTGATCTTGATAGCGGGCTATGCCTCCGGCGGTAATTGGTTGTTGAGGTTGCCCAGCTCGAACCGGGAAGACCACGTCTCGGGCCGCAGCCAGTCGAGCATCGCGTTGCTGGGGTGCTTCGAGAGCTCTTCGACGCGCGTGCCTGGCTGCATCAGCCGCCAAGCGTACCTGGCTCTCCTCGGGTGTTTCGCCCTGTCGCAGAAATGCCATTCGGTTACTGTTTGCAGCACGGCGCGCCTGGGTCTGTTCTTGCGTCTCTAGCGCTCTTCGTTGCGTCATGAGCTGAGTGTTTGTCTGACGGCGCGCCTGGATCTGAGCTTGCGTCTCTTGCGCTCTGTGTTGTGACATGTGCTGCGTGTTTTTCTGGCGACGCGCCTGGCTCTGTTCGACGGTCTCACGTCTCCGAGCTTGCGCCATAAGCGACGCATTTTGCTGACGTCGAATTTGCGCCAAGTCTTCGGTAGATTCCGACCTGCTGCCAGTAATTGCTCCCTCTCTCACGCCTTGTTTTTTGATCCTTTTCGGGGAACGACCATGACGGTAATTGGTTGTTTCATCACTTTGCTGTTCTGTAGCTTCGGATTGCGCTGCATTTGTCCGATTCTCGTGTGTCCGTTTCTTGTAGCTACGCGCTTGGCTTAATCGCTGGTCTTTTTGCTCTTGTGTCTCACGTGCCCTCAGGTTTCTTTGTTTTTCCTTTTTGGACAACTTGCGAATCCGTGTGGATGGCCCCGGAATATCAGGATCGCTAAACTCCATTTCCTCCACTGCATCTGTCAGTGTTGTGCCAGGAAGAGATAGGTCTAGATTTTGCGACTGATTCAGGCTAGATGATTCACCCCCTATGCCGGTATTGTTAGAGCCCATTCCAAAGATTCGGGTTCCCCCTCTGCCATTATTTTCTGGGTCTTGGACTTCTCCCTGTCGGGATGATCCGCCACCTGTTTCGCCATAAGGGTACCTCCCATCCAGGTCGACGTGCGCCGGGGTCGTGAATACAGATATAGGAATGGGGGCGAGGAATGGGGGGTCGTTGAAGTGGCATCCGTCCGTCCTGGAGTCGTCCCGCGGGTCCGGGTCCATCGCGGCGGCGAACAGCAGGCCGAGGCAGACGAAAAGGGCCTTCAGCTTGCGGGGAGTCGATGACGATACATATCAATGTATCGCCCTCGTTCATTTTATACCGTCATACAGATGTTTATCACGGTCCACTTCCGAATTCAATTGTTCGTTGTGCTATCTTCGGATGGAAATCACATAGTGTGACAATCACCGTCGGCAACTTCGTATGGTCCCTATGGTGCTGGAGAAAAAGTGATCCTCCCACCCCCGCTAACAGGCCAGTACCAAAAAGTTACATAGCAACCTGGCAGACCACTCCGGACCGGATTAACGCCCGGCGAGGATTTTTAAAAGCACATGAAGCCGTATGGAAAAAGGAAGAAATGGCCAAAACCCTTCCGCAATATGCAAATAGCTTACCAACTGGGGCGGGGGGGGAGAGAATTGGACAAAAAGTTGCTTCTAATAGCGAAAAATTTTTTAAAAATGGCTTTGCAACTGGGACTTGTGAAAGTTTTCGATTTGCATGCTTCTCTCCGAATGGGGTCCGGAAAAAATGAAAAACGCCTGCTCTTCACCTTTATATAGGCCATATCCGCATCCGGCGTATGCTAATTGTCCCTAACAAAGAGTGTTTTACAAAAACCTATTTTTAATAACGAAAATCACAATTTTTCATAATTTTTACGTGTGTGCAGTCGATTCCAGACCATGCTAAACCTATTGTCGTTTCTCCCCGATCCAAAAAATCCGTCCCCGAGGCTGTAGGAGCGGAACATCCTAACGGAAGTGCATGCAAATATACACACACACACACACAGACACTATTTTTTTATATATAGTAGGATAAGCTTAAGACGCAAAAAGCAAAACGAAAATCGCACGCTGCAAGCCAGGGGATCGAACCCGCGGGCCGGCTAGGTCTGGAACCAGCGCCCTGGACCACTACGCCACGCTGCTTTGGACCGGAATTTGGAAGAAAAAGATAAAATCATGATTGAAACCATTTTTTAGATTTTTCAAATGCTCGAAAAATTTATCACCAATATTTGCCAGGGAAAGACGGGGGTATTATCGCAGGTGTACTGGAGAAAAGGGCAACAAAGAACAATACAAAAACAGAAAAATACGGGGGATACGGTAGCTAGTGACTAGTTAAAAACTGGGGGAAATGGGAGAGAAATATAAATCTATTCGATTACGCCATTAAAAGAGATCGATCCGATTACGGCAGGAAATGAGGTCTATTCGATTACGCCACGAAAAGAGATCGATTCGATTGGGAAAAGTCCAAAATCCACGCAAATTCCGGGCTATTCGATTACGCAACGAAAATCAGGTAAATTTGATTACGCCATGAAAAGAGATCGATTCGATTACGCCAGGAATGCATGCGAAAACACGAAAAAAATACATAAAACTCGAAAAATCAATTTTTTTGCCATTTTCTAGTCGTCGTCGAGCTGGGCGTTGCGCTCGCGTCGCGGCTGCTTGACCACCTTCTCCAGGTACAGCTCCTTGAACGCCTGAAAACATCAGATCAAAAAAAGGCAAAATTCAAAAAATGGGGGCCTAAACTTATGGCCGAATGGTAAGTCGTTTGCCTGCCAGGCGAAGAGCCCGGGTTCGACTCCCGTCCGCGGCCAACTTTTTGCTTTTTGAATTTTTAGCAAATTTTTTATTAAAATGGCGAAGCTGGCGCGAGACTATAAACTACAACCCTTAGAATCAAATTTTTAGCTTTTACAGGGCCATTGAAGGCAAAAAAATCGACCCGGCTGCGGATTTTGCCTTGCCAATCCCTTTAAAATCAAATTTACTAGTTTTAAGGGCCGCTAAATGCAAAAAAAATTATGGATTTCCTCTTAAAAATAGTTTTAACGTTTTAAAGGGCCGCTAAAGACCTCAAAAAGTGGGCGGGGCTGTGGATCCCGACTTGCCGATCCCTTTAAAATCGAATTTTTAGGTTTTTAAAGGGTCATTGAAGGCAAAAAAGCAATGGAGTTATTTTCAAAACCTATTTTTTTTCCGTTTTAAAGGGCCATTCAAGGTAAAAAAATCGAGACAGCTATGGATTTTGCCTTGCCGGTTCCTTTAAACCCGAATTTTTCGCTTTTAAAGGACCATTGAAGGCAAAAACGCGGATCAAAACACGTACCCAATAATACGCGGCGATGCTTCCGTGTGGATATGGATTGTTGGCGGGCTGTTTCTTGTTCCGTTTGTCGCCTTGTTTATTCGCCCGATACGCCTCCTCCTTGACATATTTGGCCCAATCGAGTACGCGAAGTTCCGGGTATTCCCTGCTGTTCCTGACAAAAAAAACAATGGGGTACAGTAAATGCAAAAAAAATCGGCTTTTCCGAAATTTATTGATTTTCGGCATTTTTCGAAAAATCCCCGAATTTTAAATTTGGAATAAATAAAAATCAACTATCGATTTCTATAGTTCTAATTAACGGAAACTGTAGCCGATCAATAAATGCCGGTATTTTGATTTTATCGAAAACTAGGATTCCGGAATTTCATTTTAACGTAATTTCTATTTTTCGAAAATTTGATTTAATTTAACTAAATAAATAAAGATATTAGTAAATACCGATGGGCCCAGTCGCGCAGTTTGTCGTTGAACACCTCGAAGACGCGGACCGCGTGGCGAGCCTGCAAAAACAGGCGATACATTGCGTAATCGATTCCAGAAAAACGAGGTCAGGCAAGCCATTTAATTGCGTAATCGATTAATTCTTAAATTTTCCGAGTTTAATGGCGTAATCGATCCCTCAAAAATTGGGCAGGCTAGCAAAGACAATTTAAGACCCCGAGGAAGCTAGCAGACAAAATTTGAGGGATTTGAAGGGTATCATAGAATTTAGTGGCGTAACCAATTTTCATTAATTAATTTTTATACATTAATTTTTTTTCCTATTTTCATAGCGCAATCGATTCTGAAAAACGGGGCAGGCTAGCAGAGAAAATTTGAGGATTGACAAAATTTTGTAGCAACCCAATTCCGCCGATTTTAATCGCGTATAGATTTGGCCAGCTAGCAGAGATGATTTAGGAGGCGCGAAAGACAACCAAGTTTTCGAATTGCATATCGTAATCAAAGAAACCTTACCTCGGGGATAGTGGTGAAGAAGAAGCGCAACTGGTCCCGCTGCACCCTCATGCGATGGCCCTCGCGCTCGGCACGGTCGAGCTGCTCGAGCAGTTCAGTGCGGAGGGAGAGGCACATTCTGGAAAAATTAAAATAAAGCCGAAAACTACAGACTATAAACTACAAAAATCAGCTACAGACTATAGACTACAAAACCGGCTAAAAAGGGGACTAAAAACCGCAAAACGCGACCACAGACTCCAGAATATAGGCTACAAACTACAAAACAGGCTACAGAATCTAGGGGCAAAGGGCCCGACAGAGGAAAACTACAAACTACAAAAGCGGCTACAAGGATAGGCTAACACAAACTACAAAATAATCCACGGCAACAATACGGACTACAAACTACAAAAAGGGCTACAATACTAGGCTACAGACTACAAAATCGAGGATCTAGAGGCGACTACAAGCTACAAATGCGATCGGGTCCAAGAACACCCAATAAAATCGATAAAAACATAGCCTATCAACTATAATAATTTTGTTGTGGTCTCTGTCCGTCCGTCTGAAGCCGAATTCAACTCGAAGGGGAAAGGAGCTAGAGCTTAGGTCTCTTCGGATTCGGATAGAGCGTGGTCAGAAACCCCCAAACTGATAAAAAAAACTAAGAAAAAGTTTTAGTTTAAATTATTAAAATTAACTTTGAAAGTGGCTCCTTAATAAAACGAGTGGGGGCCCTCTCCCCGGGAGGCCACGCCCCCTTTCTCTTCACCCCTCTTCCCCCAGGCCCCTTCCCGCGCCCAAATAGCTTTTTAAGTTACTTTAATACTTTTAATACTTTTTAATACTTTTTAATTATGTTAATTAATTATTTAAATCATCTAAAGCCATCGGGAAGGTATTTAGGTAGTTTTTGACGGGGATTTCAGCCATGGGGGGTATTGATGGAGGTGGGAAAGGATGTGGTGGAGTGGGACATGTGGGGTAGCCCGAAGGCCAGATGGTTGCAGTCGCGAAGCGACTGTAACCATCTGGTAAAATAAAATTAGCGACAAACTACAAAACTCCTTACTTTGTGAGCTCCTCAAATCGTTCCTGCCTCTTCTCGGATGGCCGTTTATTCGCCTCCCAATTGTAGCCGTCCAGGTCGAACACCGTCGCTGGGTCTAAAAATTGTCGTAAATTACAGAAAAATATTCAAAAATTCTGATATTTATCGAAAGATTTAAAAAAGTCAGAGCGTTTCCAAAACTAATAAAAACAAAAATAACTCAAAATTCTTATTAAACTAATCGATCTGGGAATAAAACTCTAAACCTCGAATCAAAAGAATTAAGGTTAACTTGACTATTTTTTTGAATTCAAAGATTAAAAATTTTTCGCATTTTGTAAAAGATGTAAATAAAAATTGATTGAAAAACAAATACATAAAAAACTGACTGAAGACAAAGACGACGGCCGACGGAACGTGCGGGTGGTATTTGGCGTTGGCCTTGCGGTAGCCGTCCAGGAGAAGCCTGCAAATAAAAAAATGAATTTTTATAGTCATAAAATAATAATTTAAAAAAAAACGCACTGAAAATCGCGGGGGCCCCTGACGGTGTTGACGACGGTGGCGAGTGTGTCATCATTCCAGAAATGAAGCGTCTGATAGTCGGTGATGATGGCCGTACGGCGGATGTTACATCTTTTGGTGCCACGCCAACCATCCACCAGGATCTTGCGCTGCTGCTGAAAACACGGTAGCTAGACTGCAGACTACAAAAAATTCCGGGAGGCTACAAGCTCCAAAAATTAAAAAAAAATTGGTAAAATCGTTGAAAAAAATCCAAAAATTGCACTGGTTCTGAAAAAAGAGATAGAGGCTGTAGACTACAAAGATTCCGGGAGGCTACAAAATACAAAGAAAAGTAAAAAATCGTTATAATCAAAAAATCCCGACGTCCAAAACCCTGGCTAAATGGTAAGTCGTTTGGCTGCCAGGCGAACGACCCGGGTTCGACCCCGTACGCGGAAAATTTTTTGCTTTTTGATTTTCTAGCGGTTTTTTTTTGTAGAAAATCTAACCTCATCGGTGACGTGGCCGGCGTCAACCTTGTCGAGCCGTTCGAACGACCACGCCTCCGTCGCGAACTCCTCCGCCAGGGCGGCTGGGTGCCTGAAAAAAAGAAGTAATTTTTTATAAAAAAGAAACGAGAGAGTGAGAGAGAGCGCGAGAGAGAGAGAGGGGAGAAAGAGAGCGAGAGAGAAGAGAGAGTGGGAGAGCGAGAGACAGAGAGATAGCGAAAGAGAGAGAGAGAGAGAGAGAGAGAGAGAGAGAGAGAGAGTGGGAGAGCGAGAGACAGAGAGAGAGAGAGAGAGAGAGAGAGAGAGCAACATAAATACAATTTTAAATTTACCATGGTTGCGTGGGTTGGGCCCTGGAAATGTGGGCGGCTGAGGCGTAGCTGACCGGGACCCTCGTCAGCGTCATCGAGTCGCCCGCCTGAATACGATAAATTAGCCTAAGCTGTCTAAAAACCATTTCCAAAATTTCAAAAAATACGATAAATAAATCAATTAAATCAAAATTAATAATCAGATAAATTAAGGAAAGAGAAAAAATTAAAAACAGCAAAAATTCCTTACAAATTTGTAGACTTTTCGCTGGGGCACCGAGGGTCCTCCATGCGCGTCGCCAATCGCTTTCCGGTCCTTGTCGCCGCCCTTCCGGCGCATGTCGCCGAAAATTCTGCAACAAAAAACATGTGGATGCAAAAAAAATAAAAATTAATTAATAAAACTAATTTTCAAAAAATTAGCAATTCAAGGCTTAAAGTTACAAAAAAATAACAAAATTGAAAATTTAAATGAAATAGAATAAAACGCGTACTCTCTCATTTGGTTGCCGAAAATCCTGGCGTAATAGGTGTGGCCGGTGTCTTGGAGTAGCGATAGCTGATCCTGATCATCTCCATAGACGAGACTGCCGCTGTCGAAACCGAATCGAGGGGTGTACAGCCTGAAAATTAGAGTATTGAAAATCGAAAAATTTCCAACATCGAAAAACGCGCTGCGCAGCGCGATCGCGCCGCGCCCAAAACCTCTAAATCACTGTTCGCAACACGTAAAATTTTGGGCTCAACGTCTGCCGCAACGCGACGACCGCGACGCGCCAGAAAATTTCGCCTCGACGCGCGGGATTCACGCTACTTCGTGGCCCCACGCGTAAAGCAACCGCGACGCGTGACTTCGAAAACTCAAAAATTAGCTGATAACGTACTTGACCCGATAGCGCCCGTCGTCGCCGAAGGTGACGCGCCATTTGTCGCGTTCCGCGTGGAGGAGCTGTCGAATTTCGGGGGTCGCCCGGCCGCGCCGCGAGAAGTGCTGAAAAATGTTTTATAGCGTTTCTCGGGGTTTTTTTTTGACAAAAAAGCGCCTGTTTGTTCGGAAAACACGCAATTTAAATTTTTTGAAAAATTAAAATTCATTACGTACTAAAAAAATTATTTAAAACCTCTAAAAAAAGGGCAAAAAATTAAAGCTTAAATTTAGAATTAAAAAATTTTAGATTTAAAATGGGGAGATATTTATGCGAATTCAGGGGTTTTTAAGAAACGGGCAAGCTAGCAGAGACGCTTTAAAAACGCTCACATCAGCCGTCAAGTATCCATTGAGGGGCGTGCGGCGCGGGGGGCGTCGGCGCGGGTTCCACGAGGGGCCGGCGCGCAGCGCGGCGCCCGCTTCTTTGACGCGTTTCTAAAACAACCAAGATTACCGTAGTAATCAAAAAATGAAAAATATAACCCAAAACATTTATTTTGATCAAAATCTATCAATTTAAATTTATCAAAACTAATTTAAATCATCCCAAAATTCCAAAATTCGCTTTGAAAAATTAAAAAAACAACGGAAAAAAGACAACCATATAAAAACCCTGAATTTAAAGGGTAAAAATGACAAATTCGAAAAATCCACAATAATAATAAAAAATAAAAAAGGCTATTTTAATCGTTTTAAATACTTTAAAAGCCAAAACCATCAAAAAAATACCGGCTGTTTCGGCTGCTTCTCCATGTTCTTCTTCTTCTTTCTGCCCTCTCCAATCTCGTGCTTGATGTCCGGCTTGATGTCGATGGGCGGGCCGGGAGCGGGCGGCGCCTCGAACTGCTCGACCGGCTCGGCCTTGACGGTGATGATGGGCGAGGCGGCTACGGCAACAGGGACGGGTTAAAAACGGGGCATAATCAAACATAAAAAATTCAATTTACCGTAGCATCGCCGTCGACCGGCTCGGACTTGACGGCGATGATGGGGGAGACGGAGGGCGCTGGTTGCTGCTCGGCCACGACGACGTCAACAGGGTCAGGACGGGGCTAGAAAGTGGAAAATAATTACCGTTCTCAGCAAAAATTTACATTCTAAAAATCGCTTCAAAGGTCCAAAACCTTAAAAAATTCATTAAAATCGTAAAAAATTCTAAATTAAATTTCTACAAAAAATAAGTTAAAAATATGATTAAAATCACATTTTGTCAATTAAAAATACAAATTTAATTATTTAAATAACAATTTCTAGATGAATAAAAATACCGATTTCGCGAGCGTGACCTCCTTGGTGACGACGGCGAGGGCCGGGGAGACGGCCGACTGCTGCTCGACCACGGCGACGACGGCAGCAGGTTCGGGCTAAAAAGAGTAAAAGAATTTAAAACAAATTTTCTAAGAAATTACCGATTTGGCGGGGGTGACCTGCTTGGTGACGCCGAAGGGGGTACGGCCGGGATATCCGTGTACATCGAGGCCATCCTCGTGCTCCTCCACCTCATCCTCCTCATCCGAATAGCCAACGAGGGCAGACGGGTCGCTGAAAAAGGGAAAATTAGCCGATTTCGTGTCGTCGAGAAAGATGACAAATTTTTCTAAAAAAAATAAAATTTAATTCCGTAATTTAACAAAATTCAAAATTTCATTTTCTAGAAAATTTTCAACTGCGCGGATTCGCCTTGCCAAAATCACTGAAAGATTACGGTTGCCGAGAAAAATCGATTTAAAAAAGCAGGCTTTTTAAAATTAAAAAAAATTCTTAAATTGCAAAAAAAAAATGAAAAACTTCAAAATTAATTTAATTTTAAAATTACAAAGTGTTATCCATTAAATTAAAATAAGATTAAAATTTTATTTTTATTATTAAAATAGAATTAAGATTAAATTTCGAAAGCATCAAAACGACCCACTAATCACCCTCCTCGGTCCGTAGCGGGCTCGACCTCCCCGAGCATGTTCCCTGACTTCTGCCGAGCCATTCTTCGGCCTGTTCCACGGAGCAGCCCAGCTCGGCGCTCAGATCCTGGATGCGCATCCGGTGCGTGCAGTCGGTGATCTAAAAAATTGAAAAATTGAGCCGCAAAAGCGATAAATACCCATTGAACTGCTAGAAGTTGTTCCTCATCTTCCGCGGCATCATCGTCGGCGGGCAGTTCGATGCGGGGAGCGCTGAAAAACACGGATTTAAGCCCAAAAATTCAAAATAATAGCCAATAAATGAAATTAAAATATTTAAAACCCTAAAAAAAAAAAATTTCAAAATTTCAATTTTTTTAAAAACGTAGAAAAATGGCCAAATTAAAATTTTATCGCTAATAAAATGCTTACAAAAATTCGATGAAATTTATAGCAAATTAAATACGGTACAACTGATTATTTTGGAATGCTAAAAAATAGAATTTTGAAAAAGGAGTCATTTCTAAGAATTCAAATTATTTATATTTTTAGAAAAACAAATTTTTTAGCTAACAAAAACTTCAAAAAAAATTCAACACAAAAATCCCGATACCTGGCCAGATACCGCTGGGCGAAGCGATCGTTTTGCCGACGCGCGGCGGCGAGTCGATGGGCGGCCAGCTCGCGGGCGACCAGGCCGCAGTCCTCGTCTAAAAAAAATGGCATTTAAAGGGATTGGCAAGGCAAAATATATGGAAATCTTTCGAAAAAGCCCGAAAAACTCACCGGAAAAGTTGACCTGCTCGGCGACGATGAACTTGGCCACGTTCCAGATGCAGCCGCTCAGATCGTGCCTAAATTTTCAAGTAAAAAAAAAAGAAAATTCTCGCTTACCATATGCTGTGCTGCTCGACGTCGGGGGCGAGTTCGGCGGCGCGCTTTCGGAGGAACGGCGCGACGTTGTGCGTGAAGCGGACTGGAAAAAAGAAATTAAAACAATTATTATCGACTTCTAAAGTAAATTATTAAAAATTCAAGTTAAAAATAAATTTTAAAAACCAAAATTAAGTTTAAAACTCAAAATTATGTTTTAGAAATCAAAATAAAATTTAAAGTCATTTTTTAATGAAAAATATACCATCTTCAAAGCCGGCCATCCACTTGTCGATTTCGTGGCTGGCCTCCGGGTCGTCGAGCTTGGCGATAAGCGCCTGCTGGCCGTCCTTGTCGAGCTGCAGCCGAACGGCTCGAACAGCTTCTTGCAGCGTGGGCCCTGCAAAAGGGAAATTCATTAAATGCGTGATTCGCTCACTTTTCTTGGCCTTCTTGGTGTCGGGCGGGCGGTAGAGGCACTGCGAGGCGTCCGTCCACCGAGGCCGCTCCTCCTCGGGCAGCTCGTCCTCCTGAAATTGGAATTATAGCTGACGAAAACCAGCGAAACAAATGCTGCTTTTTCAAACTGTCTATTTCGGGGAGCTCCTGCATTATCGGGGGGAGGGGGGCAAATACCGTAAAACTGCAAAAAAAAAATGCAGTTCAAAACACTAAAAACCACAACTTCTAGCTAAAAATTCCGAGAAAAATTATCAAACTCCCAATTTTTCAAGTTTTCCAAATTTTATGATGTTTTAATGGCCAGAAAACACTAAAAAACACTTTACAAACCTCTACATTCTATTTCAGAGACAGGCGACTTTTTAAAATAGCGTCTAAACCCCAAAATTGCGCAAAAAGGTCTCATTTTGCAAATTCTCAACTTTTTACAAATTATAAAACCTCATAAAAATGCCGTATAATCTATTTGAAGCATTAACCAGCCTGGTTTTACCTTCTAAAGCCTCCAAAAAGCGATTTTTGGTCCAAAAATGCCTGAAAAATCGTCAAAAACTTCAATTTTTAAGATTTTCCAAATTTTCTTGAATGTTGCACTAACCCAAAACTACTAAAAACGTTAGAAAAATGTTTTACATTCTGTTTCAAAGCCAGGCAACGTTTTAAAACCAGTTTCAAAGCTCAAAAGGCTCAAAAGAGCGATTTTCTTGTCCAAAAAGGCATGAAAATTTATCAAAAAAAAGTTAAATTTTTTGAAATTTGTACTTTTTCTAACTTATAAATAGTCATAAAAATGTTTTATAAATCATTTAAGCATTGGCCAGCTTGGTTGTATCTTCCAAAACTCAAAATACACACCTCGATGGCGTCGGCCTCGGCGGCGATGGCCGCAAAGAGGGCCATCGGGTCGTCCTCGTCGAGCTTGATGTTGTTGTCCATCTTGTTTGCGCCTGAAAATCAAATTATATCATCAGTTTTTGCAATTTTTAGCATTATAAAAAAGAAAAAGCATCGAAAAACTTCAGATTTCAAAAAACTTGGCAAACGAGAGGGCGGGATTTAGGTGGCGTAAGCGAATGTTGGGAGCGGCGAAAAGAAAGTGAAAATCGCCTAAAAAGGTCGAAAAATTGTCTTAGAAATCAGTTTTTAAAGCCCTAAAAGCAGGGGAAATTGGCAGAGAACATTTCGGAAAGGTTATCGCAACTTTTAGCGGCTAACGAAGCCTAAAAATAGCTCTACGAGTCTGAAAAACGCCATGAGAAGCCTAAAAACGGCTTTTCGAGCATAGGAAACGCTGGCAAACTAGCAGAGAGCATTCTGGAAAGTCATCGGCGCGTTCAGAGGCCTAAAAAGCTTAAAAGAGCTTCTCTATAGTGCAAGTGATCGCCAAAGCGTCAAAAAATCGTTAAAATTAGCTAAGAAAACTTGCTTTTAAAGCTGTAAAATCCGGGCCTACTAGCAGAGAGTATTTTGGAAAGTCATCGGCGCGTTCAGAGGTTTAAAATACTTAAAAATAGCTCGACGACCCTGGAAAACGTCAAAAAATCGCTCAAATTAGCTAAAAAACCTGATTATTAGAGGTATCAAAGGGGGGCAAGCTAGCAGAAAGCATTTGGGAAAGGTCATCGAGGTTTTCAGACGCTAAAAAGCCTAAAATTAGCTTTCCAAAAGTAGAAAGTGATGAAAAAATGGACAGGCCGTTTGCGGGGGTTAAACGGATCGCTGCAACGCTAAAAATAGATTTTTCTAACCTCAAAAAGCTCATCAGCAAGTTATGAACCCTGGAAAAAAAAACCAGGGCAACCTAGCAAAGATCATCCAAGACGCCAAAAAATTATCGGGGAAACGCTAAAGACTACAATAAAGATTTTCCACCCAGACAAAAGCACAAAAACAGCATGTCAAGCTCTATAAACCCCTGGCCGCATAGCAAAGGTGACTTGCGGAAGCGAAAATACGCATCAAAACGCCTAAATTAGACTTTTTAGAGGCCACAAAATTAGGGAAACCCAGTTTCTAAGCTCAGAAAGCTAAAAAACAGTATTACTAGCCTAAAAACATGAAATGCATGCCAGCAGAGACCATTTCTGCTGCCTGGAAAAGATCAATCTAGCAAAGACCATTTGCGGAATCGTACTGTAAATTCGGCAGGTTAAAAAAAATCAAAATACTCTCCCAAAGAACGATTTATCCGCGGGGAACAGGGCCCAAAAAAAAAGAAATACGAATACATATACATCGGGTGCGAGAGATAGAGAGAAAAAAGGAGCTATATTACCCTCCGAAAAAACGGATTGCAAAAATATTGCAGCAAAAAAAGATACAGGCGATAAAAGGGAGGGGCAATCAGGAACACATATACATTTATGATGATATTTTTATTATTCTTGTAGCAGCAGCTCGCGGTCCGTCTTCTTTTTTGGGGCCGGGAGGGATGGCCTGAAAACAATCATTTTTTAAATTTTTAGACTTTTTAAATTGCTCTAAAAACATAAAAATCCCAATAAAAAATAAAAATCCCTCAAACTTTAGAATCGTTATAAAAATAAAAAGCGCTAATAAAAATCTAAAAATCTTCTAAAAATTCCTATAAAAAGAACAAAAATCCCGCTAAAACGCTACGAAACTAAAATCCCTAGCAGACCTTAAAAATGTAAAATCCCTAAAAATCAATCTAAAAATCTGGGAATCCCAAAAAAGCAAAGACCCATCTAAAAAGTCTTAAACTTGCACCAAAACTTTCAAGTTCCTTCTAAAAAATCTACAAAATTCCTTTAAAATTTTAAAAAGCCTCTAAAACCCCAAAATTCACATGAGAATGTGCAAAATCATGTTCTTTCGCCTTATCGGGGGTGGGGGGGAGAAGGTTAACTATTCCTAAACGTTAAAAATTTTTTAAAATACAAAAATATCGATTTTTGACCAAATTTCTACTTTTGCAATGTCAATAACGTACCCATCTCCCTGCGGTAGACGGCCTGGTCGCGCAGCACCGTCATCGAGGCGATGAAGAACAGCAGCACCTGAAAAAAAGTAATTACGAGATCAAATTAGCGAAAATACCGATAGAATACAGAACGCATTGGGGATGTAGAAAGCGGTGCGCAGCGAGACGAATCGACTCCACGGAGACGTCTGCGCGCCTCGGAAACGGTCGGACAGCTGAAAAAAAGCATTTTGAACCTCTGAAAACGTTAAAGACCGTCAGAACGATGAAATATCGTTTAGAGCAAGAAAGTTGCGCACCGGGCGGGGGTCGAACCCGCGATGGTTCGCTCCACAGTCCGACGTACTAGCCACTATACCACAGGGCTAAGTGGGGAAGGGAGACAGAGGCGCCCCAAATCCCAGAGGGTCTTTGCCCAATACGGGACACCACTAATGACGACCCTCTATGCGCGTTCTTGGGGGCAGTACCCTCGGGGTGACAGTGCGCGTTCCATCGTTCTGGTAGTCTTTAAAGGGCTGCCGACGGCATGTGTCGATCCCCCCCTCATCAACAAATTGGCAAGTAGCCAACAGGGCAGAGAGTGCGCCCCGGGGAGAGGCGCAGAGACATTTTCTTTGCAGCGCGTAACCGATTGACTATGCCGTCGGCATCCCTTTAAAAAAACCCGAAAAACCCATTAAATTGCGTACCATTCCAATGAGATACGGGCCGGCCGCATCACCGAAAAGATGCGAGATCAGAATCTGCCAGGCGATCGACGAGTTGCGCCTGAAAAACGGGATTAAAGGGGCGGTGACACTAGGAGAAACGCGAGCCGCAACGCAACCGCTAGGCGCACGCCGGCCTTTCATAGCGTAATCTATTCCGCCACGTTATTGGGGGCGGCGCGGCAGCGTTGCATGTCGCGGCGGAAATCTTAGAAATCTGAGCGCCGCAACGCACAGCCACGCTCTCACCTCCAGGGCACGACGACGCTCATCAACAAATCGACGTTGATCGACCAGTTGAAGGAGAGACCCGTGATCGTGATGAACATCAGTGCCTGAAAACAAAAACAATTAATTTTTAAAAACTAAAAGATTGGGGAGAGAGAGAGAGAGAGAGAGCAGGGAGAGAGAAGGAAAATAAAGAAACGCACATAGCTCTCCGTTTCGGAGTGCCCGATGACGTGCATGGCGCTGAACAGGGCCGGGGTTCCGATCAGGGCTCCGATCGCGCAAATGATCGGACAGGCGCGTTCCGTTTTGAAGAAGCGGAAGCACAGCTGGCCCTGCCGGAGCATCTACAAAATAAAATTATTGTAATAAAAAGTTAGCCTTGATTTTTACATCAAATTTTGTAGAAAATAATCGATTACGACATGAAAATCAAAACACAGCGTATCTCTGCGTAGGAAATTAGAAAATAGCGAGTTTTCCGGCGTTTTAAACAGCCTAATTCTTTTATCTAAAAAATTTAGAAAAAACATTTTTCATTTTAAAGCGAAATATTCACCAGTCTTTGGTTTTAGAAATCCATTTTCAAGCGAAATTCGCCTTAAAAATCGTAAATATTCACCTCAGCCAGAAGGGCACCAATGCAGACGCCGGCAATCCCTCCGGCGATCGTCACCGCGCCGAATTTCAGGTTGATACTAAAAATATTTTAAAAAAATCAAGGAAAAACGTACTCCAATTTGTACTCGTCCGACAGCAGATCCGTTGAGTTGAGCCCGAGCTCGTGCGCCTTCGCGTGGCTCATCGCCGTCGGCACCCACCTGAAAAAAACACGGTTTGTTTCAAAAACAACATTTTAGGATTTTTTTTTAGGAAAAAAGGCACTAAACCCACCAAGACAGCGTGCCGGTGACGAAAACGAGCGCCGTGTAGCCGAACGTCGAGAAGATGTAGGTCGGGCTGAAATTGGGAGCTTAAAAAATCGCTAGATCAGGGAGGAAAGCCCGAGAAGAAGCTGGGATTTCCGGAAAAACGGAAACGGAGCCGGATCAATTAAGCCGGAAAAGAAGCGATTTTCCATTTTTTCGGCTAACCGCTTTCTGGGTAGAAAAAAATAGCTTTTTTTTGGCGAAAAAAGAAGCGGAATTCCGTCTTTCCGGATCTGGAAAAAATGTGTTTTTTGAAGCTAAAATCAAGGTTAATTTCCGTTTTTCCGGAACCCATTTCCAGATGTGATGAAAAATAGCTTTTCTTACACAAAAAGAGGCAAATTTCGTTTTTCCGGAAATGCCCACCGGATCCGGAAACCCATTTTTCGGCTTCTTCCCACTCTTTTCCCCGCACCAAAACCCTCACTTTTTCATCAGCATCCTCAAATCGTGCAGATAGTCGAGCATCTGGTTGCCCATCGGCTCCTTTGGCGCATCCGGGTCCTTTGGGAGAAGCGCTTCGCCCTAAAAAATCATGTAAAAAGTTTTTGGAACCCGTTTACCGGCTCGGCGGATCCGCGCTCGGGCTCGTAGACGAACAGGCACGTCAGCACGATGCAGAAAGCTCCTAAAAATCGAATTTTCTGAAAAAACTTTGAAATTCTTACCAAAAGCCGGCGTCAGCCGCATGCCCCACTCCCAGCTGCCAAAGGTGGCGCTCAACTGCGACCCGATCACGTAGCCGATACCGCTGAAAAACGGAAACACTTTTAAAGCATTTTAATTCCATTTTAATCGTGAAAAAGTGAAAAATTCAAATTTTTCTAGAATTTCGATTTTCCTTGACCTAAAATTTCTAAAATAACCTTTCAAAACCCATTATGCATATGTTTCAAACGCCTATAGCTCGAGGAAAAGCTCCAGAAACAGAATATAGATATTTTTAGCACTATTTAGCTATTTTAATCGCGAAAAATCGAAAAATTCGTTATTTTCCGGGAATTTCGATCTTTACGCCTTAACTTTCAAAAATATCGTTTAAAAGCCATTAATTCAAGTTAGCTCTTAACGGTAAATTTAATATTGAAACTAGCCAGCTTTATCAGAAAAAATCTACAGCTTTTCAGAGCGTTTTAAAAAGTTAAAAATCGAAATTTTAAAAATTCCTCATTTTCGATTTTTTGGCCTAAATTCTTTTTCACTTTCCTGTTTGAAAACCCGCTGCTTAGTTTTGCCAGCTTTATTAGCAAAAACTGCGACTTTTTATCGCGTTTCGGCCTCGAAAAACTGCAACCGCAAACCGCAAGAAAATCGAAAAATTTTAACTTTTCAGTTTCAACCTCGAAAAATCGTCAAAAAATGCTATAAAATACGATTTTACCTGCCGACGGGGATGGCAAAATAGTAGAGCATCAACATCTGGGAGCGCCGCTTGCCGCTGTAGAGGTCGCCAATCAGGGATGGGGAGACGACGGCGTACGAGGCTTCGCCCACCCCGACGATCCCTCGCATCAGCAGGAACAGCCAGAATTTCTGAAAAAATTCGGGTTTTAAACGCTTTTAAAACGAGAGGAAAAGCCGGATCTTTCGCACTATCGGGGGGGGGGGGGGGGAGGCTAATTTTAGCGTTTTTACTATAACTAACACTATTTATAGCGAAAAACCCCTCAAAAACCTCGAGAAACCCCGAAATTTTGATGAAAAACGGCCATTTCGGGGTGAAAAATCTGTATTTTTTTGGCATCCAATATTTTTATAGTTTTTTAGCAAAATTTAGTGATACTTCAAATGGAAAAAGCTTTTAAAAATTTGAAAATTTTTAAAAATCCGAAATTTTGGTCGAAAAATCGGCATTTTTGATGGAAAAATGGATATTTTTATGTTTCTACCAGGGTTGAAAAGCCGCTTCGCGACTTTTCCACCCTGGCCCGGTCCAACCCCATCAGATTCTACAATCTGCATACGTCTTTCGATTTCCGATGAGAAAAATGAAAAGTTCCACTCTCTCGGGTTATATATAGGCCGCCGCAACTTCCGGCGTATGCTAATTATTTCCTAACAAAGAAGGCTGCCCGATTTTTCAACAAAAACTTAAATTTAGTGTCGAAAACAGCTGAATTTGTAAAAACTGATATTGGTGCAGTCATCTCCAGGCCATGACGCATCTAATGACGTATCAAACATACCTTAAAAACCTTCCCTTTCCGAGATATCCTCCGGACAGAATGACGGAAGTTGCATGCAAAGTGGCACGGACACACACACACAGACACTATTTTTTTATATATAGTAGGATCATTTATTTACTGTTATTTTTATCCCCCGGATAACGCAAAAGCTCCCAAAACGCGTAGAAAAAGCTCACATCGGCCGGGACGAACGTCGACGCGAAGACGGCGAGCACCCACACCAGAATCCCGGCCACCATGATCCACTTCCGGTTGTAGCTGAAAGCAGAAGCATGAGAAAGCTTTCGAAAAGCTACCGATCGCCCAAAAACCCGCAAACGGGGCTGAACAGCATGAAGAAGACGATGAACACCGTCTGCAGCAGCCCGCCCATGTCGTTGTCAATGTTGTAGTACTGCTGGATGTCGGTCAGCACGCCTGAAAAAGGTTTTACGTTGTTCCGAAGATAAATTTTGCCCAACAAGCCTAAAAACAGTCCCAGAAACACGGAACTACATAGTTTTGAGTGTTTTTCGAATTTTACATGCCTGAACGGCTCGAAAACGCGCCGAAAATGCCGTTTTGAACGCTTAAAAGAATCTGGAAGCTTTAACATATCGAAAAATAGGCAAAAATGTGGGTTTTGTAACCTTTTTTAAAGGGCTGCCGACGGCATGTGTCGATCCCCCCATCAACAAATTGGCAGGTAGCCAACAGGGCAGAGAGCGCGCCCTGGGGAGAGGCGCAGAGACAATTTCTTTCCAGCGCGTAACCGATTGACTATGCCGTCGGCATCCCTTTAAGGCCCTGGAAGCTTTCGCAGCATGAAAAATATGCAAAAACGTTGTTTTTAGAATCCCGAAAGCGTTAACAGCTTTAAAAATACGTAAAAAAGCCCGTTTCGAACGTTTCAAAGAATCTGGAAGCTCTAACAATCGAAAAGACGCACCAAACCTTGTAAAAGCTCGCTTTTAAATTTGTAGAAAAGCCAAATAACTTAAAAAAGATCGAAAACGCGCTTGAAAAAGTCGTTTTCAGGCTTTTCAAAGCTCGCCACGCGCTGTTTTTGACGTCCAAACGAATTTTCGAAGCTATAACAGCTCGAAAACGCGCACAAAACTTTTTGGCAAGCTCGAAAAGCACGAAAATAGCGCAAAAACGAGGTTTTCAAGCTGTTCAAAAGCCCTAGCGTTTTCAGAGCGTGAAAACTTCCATAAAACCGACCAGCGATCGTGAACCGATCGGCGTAGTTGAGCAGGTTGATGACGAACAGGATGAGGACGACGGTGAACTTGCGCCACGCCGGCGGGGGCGGCCGCGGATTCGGGCTGTACATCATTATACCTGAAAAAAGGTAAATACAAAAATATAGAAAAGAAGGAAAATGCAAGAAACAGGAAAGAAAATCGGAAAAAAACGAAAAACGTATCAAAACCTAAAAAAGCTCTAAAGCTATTTTGAAGCGCTGATCATCGCTTTCGCGTCAATCACGATGAATAAAACGTTTTTTCATGACAAAACGGGTTAGCAGAGCTGAAAACTAAAAAAAATCCCAAAAAAAGAAAACTTCACATTTTCGATTTAGGAATGTACGCTCCACTCCCCTGTACAAAATCGTGTGGCTAGTAGCGCTTCGTACACCAAGAAATGGCTAGATTTTAGAAAAAACTAGTTTTCAAACTTTTCCCTGGTCTTCCCGGCCTAATTTAACCCTGCAAGGGGTAATCGAGCCCGTTCTTTCGAATGGCGCCATCCATTTTGTAAATTACAGACATTTCAGAAATCTAGGGCCAAAACTAGCCAAAATCGCGCAAAAAACGTGAAAAAGCCATGTAAAAACGTCAGCAATCGTTTAAATCAAGCCAAGGAACGTGAAAAACTCATAAAACTCATCCCAAAATTCGCAATTTCCCGATATTCGGGTGTACGCTCCACTACACTGTACGGAATCTCCGGATAGTAGCGTTTCGTACACCGAGAAATCGAGAAAATCGGCTCAAAATTGAGCGAAAAACGTGAAAATTCGTCTCAACTTGTAAAAACAGCACAAAAAGCGTGAAAATAATGGAGTAAGGCTTTATCGTCATTCTCGGCTTGTGTGAAGCCGGTAATATTAAGGTAATTCTTGTCGTTTCTTTCAGCGGCGGCGGCTTAATGCATGTCGACGGTGGGAAAGAGGTGGAAGATACAGTCGTCGGCGTATCTGCAAAGAAACGAGCAGGGATTATTGGGGAAAAAGCCGCACCGCAGCCGCAACGCCTGCTCGAGTCGGCGAGCATGTTTCGAGTCGCGGGTCTCGGCCACCACCTTCGTGCGGACGGTGAACACGTCCGAACGGGTCCACGAGCGCTCCTTAATTTTTGGGTTTTTTAGCGGAAAGGCTAAAGTGGCAGTCGGGCTACGACATAGGAAAAGTACCACCTATCGGGCTAACAAGGAGATGGTCTCAGCTCGACACCGAATTTCGTTTTAAAAATTTGCACACTGATAGAGCTCGACGAGACGAATCGATTGGTGTAACTTTCAGCTGCCCATACTAAAAAATAGCCGAGTTATAAGCATTTTAAGTTTTTGCATACATTTTGCATTTTTTCCGCCCTACCTTCATAAGCCCTCGCCCTTCCCCCCATCACCGTGGCCTCGTGGCCTAGTGGCGTAGTCGGCGGCGTATGGGGAATCTATTGAAGGTTCGAACCCGCTCACGATTTTTATTTTTTGCTTTTTGGCACAAATGCTGCCATTGGCGTTCTGAAGGCCTGGAATCAGTTCGTATTTCTTATTTTAACCCTTGCAAGGCGCAGTGCCCACAATACCTCATCATCAAAAATTTTCGAACTTAACATTGGACTTATGCACAACCTATGAACAACATTTTCAAAAAAATTGCGACAGTGAAAAACGCTTGCTGACACACAACGCATTCACCGTATGTTATATTGATTCTTAACTTTTTGTTCTATTTTAAATTTTTATTTTTGTTGCTGGAACAGTTAATGCCCCATGGGGTCAAAAATCCAATTTCTGAAAAAAAAAAGATGTTTTATGGTCACTGCGTCTTGCAAGGGTTAAAATAAGGAATACGAACTGATTCCAGGCCTTCAGAACGCCAATGGCAGCATTTGTGCCAAAAAGCAAAAAATAAAAATCGTGAGCGGGTTCGAACCTTTAATAGATTCCCCATACGCCGCCGACTACGCCACTAGGCCACGAGGCCACGGTGATGGGGGAAGGGCGAGGGCTTATGAAGGTAGGGCGGAAAAAATGCAAAATGTATGCAAAAACTTAAAATGCTTATAACTCGGTTATTTTTTAGTATGGGCAGCTGAAAGTTACACCAATCGATTCGTCTCGTCGAGCTCTATCAGTGTGCAAATTTTTAAAACGAAATTCGGTGTCGAGCTGAGACCATCTCCTTGTAAGTACACGCACCTGCCAATAGGAATCTAGCGGAAAATCCGGAAATTTGATTTTTTGCAATTTTTTCCAGGGTCTAACTTTTTGTAGTTTGTAGCTAGAAGTCTAATTCTTTCGGGAATCACCAAACTGTCAGCCCGACTACAAACTCCACCCACCAGAAAAATGTCCTTGATCGATCCGCCCTCCTTGGCGACGAGTTCGGTGAGTTCGGCGATGCCCCACGGCCGGTCGGAGACGCTCACCTTGAAGCGGACCAGGCGGTTGTCCCACGCCATGCCTGAAACCGGGGGTGGGGCGGGCTAGCCGAGGTTTTTGATGCCGTAATTGATTGTCCCGTCAAATTTCGTAGTTTTTCATGAATTGCATTGCGTAATCGGTTCCGAAAACCCGGGCAAGCTAACAGAGGTCATTTGGGAAACGGGAATCGACAAACTGACAGCCATTGTATCGAACGGCAAGCTAGCAGAGGCCATTTGGGGAATTCCGCTCCGGGACCCACCCCTCTCCATGACGCGCCCCAGCTGGGTGGTGTCGATATTTCCGCCGCTGAGCACCACGACCACCTTCTTTCCCTTGTACTTGTCGAGGCGGCCGGACAGCAGCGCGCCCACGCCGCAGGCACCCGCGCCCTCCACAACGATCTGAATTTCAGCGCGTAATCGGTTGTATGGCTCGATTTTTGTCGAATTTCCTAGCCTAGAATAGCGGGCAAACTAGCAGAGACCATTTAGGAAGTGGAAATCGATAAACTGGCAGCCAGCGGAGCGCATGGCAAGCAAACATAGATCATTTCATCGCGTAATCGATTAAAAACCCGAAATTTGTCGATTTTCACGATTTTCGGCCCGTAATTGGTCCCAAAAATGGCGGGCAGGCTAGAAGGGACCATTTAGGAAGCGGGAATCTTTAAACTGGTTGCCAGCTCGGTTAGTGGCAAGTTAGCAAAGACAATTTGATCACGCCTGGGCAGGCTAGCAGGGTTCCTTTGAGGGAACAACCGCCTCTGGCTGACCTTCTCCATCTCGACGAGCCGCAGAATGGCGAGCCCGATCGTCTTCTCGTCCACCACGATCGACTCGTCGATTTTGCCTGGAAAAACGTGAATTTTCACGCTTTGTGCCCGAAAAAAGTCTCAAATTTCCGATTTTTCAAATAATTTTCACGAATTTTAGCCGAAAAATGTGCCAAATTTAGCAAATAAAAAAATATGATTTGATTTATTTGATTTATTGATTAGATTTGAAGCATTTTTGCACCATACCGAGCGCGGTGGCGAACGCGTTGAAGCCAATGAGGGGAACGGCGAGACCGTCGGCAAGGGTCGGCATCACCGGGGTACGGATCGGCTGGCCGGCTTCCAGGGAATTCTGGAAAGACAAAGAATTCCTCAAATTCCTCTGCTAGCTCGCCTTGAATGAGGGGCAGCTGTCGGCCTCGATGGAGATGACATCGACCTGGGGGCGGAGATTCTTGATCGCCGTCGCCACACCGGCAATCATCCCACCACCGCCCACGCTGGCCAACACGGCCGAGACGTCGGGAACCTTTAGCGGAAAAATTCCTAAATGATCTCTGCTAGCTACCTGCTAGTCAGTTAGAGTTTGTATAAAATTTTGAGCAAAATTAGCCAATTTTTAAACAAGAAACTTTTTTTTAAGCTAGAAAAACCTCTGAACGCCGAAATTCTGCCAAATAACAACACTTTAGCTGTTTCGAAGTTTCTCAAGAATCTCTGCTCGTTGCCTGTCAGGCAGCTAGCGTCATAATCCTACTATATATAAAAAAGTAGTGTCTGTGTGTGTGTGTGTGTCGATTTGCATGCAACTTCCGTCTCTATGTCCGGAGGATAACTCAATAGGGGATGAATATTAGGGTACGTATGATACGTCATTAGGTGCGTAATGGCTCTGCGATGACTGCACGCATAACAGAATTATCGAAATACGCTATTTTCGATATTAAAAATAAGTATTTCTAAAATTTTCGAGAACCCTCTTTGGTAGGAAACAATTAGCATATACCGGAAGTAAAAGAAGCCTATAAAAGCCTATGGAAGAAAATCTTTTCATTTTTGTCAGCTTGATCGAGGCTGAATTATGGAAAGTATACAGTTTCATTTGTCCAAACGGGGCCAGGGTTGAAAAGTCGCGAAGCGATCGCTTCGCGACTTTTCAACCCTGGTAGCATTTTTAGGAAAATTTAGCTCTATTTTAGCCTAAAAATTGTTTGAAAGCAGAAAAAAACCCCAAAATCCGGATTTTCAAGATTCCTAAAGAACTTCTGCTAGTTACCTAAAGTGTTACCTGATCCAAAATCTCGAGCCCAACAGTGCCAGCCCCAGCAATGACATGTTCATGATCATATCCGTTGATGTACTTGCCGCCGGCCTCGAGGCTTTGCGTCAGGGCCACGTGGCGACTCTCCGAAATGTCTTTGCCCTGAAAACACGGAACTATTGGCGAAACGGTATATGTCGGCTCCCCGGGGGGAAATTTTACGCGGGGGGACGGACTGTTGGGGCCGAGCTAACTATTTTTTTTGCGTTTCTTTTTGCTACAAACAAAACTCTCAGGGACGTAGCGTAAGGTGGGCCCCCTGGGCCCGGTGCCCCCCCCGAAATCGGCCGGGGCCCAAAAATTTCATAAGGGGGGACCCTTATGATTTTTATTTTCTCCAAAATTTTGCTGCCTGCGGCGCTATTTTTTCACGTTTTTACTGCTATTTATAGAGCTATGTTGCCTTTTTTCCAAAATTTTTCGCCTGCGGCGCTGTTTTTTCGTTAATTTTTTGAGTTTTTCGGAAAAAAATTTTCGGGGCCCCCCCCCGAAATTTTTTTCTGGCTACGCCCCTGAAAACTCTTAGTATATTTTTCGACGCTCTGTCGAATGGCACTAAAGAAATTTTGTAAAAATGTCGAAAATGTCGAAAACTTTATTTCTTTCTATGTCCTCCATCGAAACAACGTTTAATACTTGTTTTTGCTATAACTATTTTATATTACATTATTTTGAGCTAAATTTAAAACTCTTAGTATATTTTTGGATGCTCTATCGAATGGCATCTTTCAAATGTCGAAAAAATAGCGCGAATGTCGAAAAACAGCCGCTCAACCCGAATTTCAAAGCTTATTTTTGTATTTGCCATAACTTTTTTATATTCCACTAATTTGAGCTAAAACAAAAACTCTTAGTATATTTTTCGGTGCTCTATCGAATACCGTTGAAAAAATTCCGAGAAAATAACGAGAACATCCAAAAAGACCTGCCTGTCCCGTCCCCCCCCGCGTAGCCGACATATACCGGCGAAACTGGCAGCCAAACTACAAAATACAACCTTTAAATCTAGACTACAAACTACAAAACTGCCCCCTGACCTTGACGATGATTTTGCCGCCGAGCTGCTGGCACTGGGCAATCTTCTTGATCGGCGCGTGTCGGGGCATTACTACCTGAAAATCGGATTCTCGGTATGAAAAACCTATGTATCTCGGCCCACTGTTCGTCTACAGGTGTGTAAAGAATACCAAAATGCTCGCCTTGGCCTGACGAACATTTTGGTATACTTTACAGGCCTGCAGCTCACAACGGTATACCGAAAAATAGCCTAGAAAAAGCGTACAGTAATTGGGATGCCGAGTTTGTTGCCGTGGATGCACAGCGCCTGCGCGTGGTTGCCGGCCGAGGCGGCGTAGACCTAAAAAATAGTTTTCTACATTTTCCTAAAGCTGTTCAAAATTTAAAAAAATTTAAAATAGCTTTTATCCGATTTTTCGAGCTAAAAACGCTTTTTAAAACCTTGAAAAAAGAAAAAGACGAATTTCCAGCAAAAAACTAGCTTTTTCAAACGTGTAAAGGCTATTTGAAGCTCGTTTTCGCTTCTAACACCTGCAAAATTTACTTTTTCACTTTCTAAACAAAAAATCAGGCTCAAAACGCAGCGGTAAAACTTTAAAAACCAAATTTTTCGAAGAAATCTAGATTTCTTGAGGTCTAAAAACGAATTTTAAGGTCATTTTCGGTTTGTTAAACGTTGTAAAATATCGTTTTTGATATTTTGATAAGCTCTATCCTTTTTATTTGGTTAAAAATACTTAAAAAAGCCACTGACCCCCTTTTTCTTCTCGTCGGCCGTCAAATTCATGAGGGCCCAGCGGGCGCCGCGCTCCTTGAAGCTGCCCGTCGTCTGAAAATAAAAAAAAAAATAGTTAAAAACAATAAAATAACCTGGGTCTGCTCCATCTTGAGATAGACCTCGATTCCGGTGGCGTGGGAGAGGGCGCGTGAGTACCGGCACAGCGTCTTCTCCACCGCGCCCTGAACTTCAGCGATAAAAAAAGAGTTTCGCCTAGAAAAAAAGCTCAGATTTTTCGAGAAATATCATTGCTATATTTAGGCATTAACAGCTTTATCAATTAGAAAAACGGACCCTAATGCCATAGGCGGCCTCGGTGATCTGGCTCATCCCGACGACAATCGGCTTCGCTGGATCGCAGCATGGGTCGATCAGCTCGGCCGGGAACTGGAAAAACCAGATTTTAACGATTTGAACTATTTAAAAACTAGAAAAAATACAGTTTCTTTCAATCAAGAAGTCATTCGACATTTAGAACGATTTTAGCCTTCTTCAAATCGAAAATTTGTAAAAAACGGGAAAATTTCCTCAAAATAGAGTTTTAAAAATTATTAAAACACTCTAGAAGTTAGAAAATGAACTATTGGCCTAAATTGCGGTCAGTTGGCAGCTTCATAACGCTTTATACATTTTTACAACCCAACAATAGCTCCAAAAACTCGTTCAAAAGCAGAAATTGCTGTTTTTCGATTGTCCAAAAGCTAAAATGCAATAAAAAGTCTAAAATAAGCTCAAACCCCACTTGCTGGTTGCGTTTAAGCGTGGTGGTCGACAGAAAGCGATGAAAGTTGTCTGGAAAATGATAAAAATGAATTTCTAACGCAAAACTTGATACTTTTTGTTAAGCGAGCGAGTAGCATCGAGCGGAGAAACGGAAAACGAGTAGAAACAAGGTTAGTAATGCCCAATTCTTGGGTTCAAAACTTTTTTGGGACTTCTAAATATGCAAAGAAAAAGATGCAAATTTTGGCCTTAAAATTTCATGGCGTAATCGGATTTTTCGCGGCCAAAATTTGCATTTTCAGGCGAAAATCACTTCCGGCCCCGGATTGGCCCGCGTTCGTGCTGAAATCGCGCTCATTTTACCCAGCGATGCCTCGCCTGCGGTTGCCCAAGGAAGGTAAGCCGTTTTTCCGCAAAGAATCCCTGCTAGCTTGCCTTTTTAACCGATTACGCATGGAAATTAGGTCTTTCTAGCTGTCTCGCTCCCTTTAAAATTGTCAAACGCTCTCTGCTAGCTTCCCATTTTATGAACTGGCTGCCAGTTTGGCCATTTCGACTTCCTAAATGGTGCTTGCTAGCTTACCGGCGCTCCCGAATCGATTACGCTAGGAATTTCCGGAACAATTGTCGAACTTAGCGGTTTCTAGTCGATTACGCGATCAAATTCTCTCTGCTAGCTTTCCAGTCGTTAAACTGGCAGCCACTTTATCGATTCTCGCTTCCTAAATGATCTTTGCCAGGCTGCCAATCGCCGGACGAGCTGCCGACGAATCGTTGCAGCGGCGGTCTGCCGTCGACACAGCGGCTGGTGCGTCGCGTCCTGCGTCACGAGTTTCGCCATATGGAGAAGGTAGATCATGACGAAATTCCCAAATAATCCCTGCTCATTTGCCCAGGTGCTCGACGGCCTCGGCACCGCCGGCAACAAGATTCGCGTCGAGGAGACGGCCGGCAATCTCAGCTGCATGGGTCGGTTTCGATATCCGCAAATTTCCTCTGCCAGCATGCCCCATAGAAATTTTTCCAAGCTCGAATCCGGTCACCTGCCTGCCAATTTACCCATTCGACATATCACCTCTTCAGAATTGCTGGTCTACGAGGGCGAGCTGGGCCCGGATCGTGATCTGGTGCTCGGCCCCGCCAAGGCGTCCGCCTACTCGCCCACCACGCGGTGCACCCTCAATTCTAGGGTCGGTTTCTTGGCTGGGATACCTTAACTGACAGCCAGGCTACGAAATGCAACTACCGTACTCCGTTACGTACTTAGGGAAAGTAGCGGAAAATTGGAAAATTGGGGTTTTTTGCGGAATTTTCGGCAAGGCTCTAATTTTTTGTAGTTTGTAGCTATAACTCTAATTCTTTTGGGAATCACTAAACTGACCCCCAGACTAGCGATTCGGATTCCGAAATGGCCTCTGCTAACCGGCCCTCCTTGCAGACGCCGGCCTCGTCGATCTCGACGCCGCCGACGCGCAGCCTGATGCCTTCCCCTCTCGGCGGGAAGGCGAAGAAGAAGAAGAAGAAGGGCGGCTCAACGCGTTCCTCGAATTCGACCTCGACCAAGTCGTCAAAGTCGACGCCCACGCCGCGCTCGTTGATGTCCACCCCGCCGTCGTCGCAGGTAGCTTTTGAGCTAGTTGTTGTAGTCTGTAGCCTGGAGTTAGTGACTGTAGTTTGTAGTCTGGCTGCTAGTGTAGTGATCCCCATCAAAAAATTGGCAAGAAATTCCAAAAGCAAAAAGTTTTGCCGCGGCCGGGGGTCGAACCCGAGAGACTCGCCGAGTAGCGTTTTTGTGGTTTTTAGCTTGTTCTAATGGTTGGAGTTTGTAGTTTGGATGTCAGTTTAGCGTTTGAAATAGAGAAATTTTCTAAAAATTCAAAAAGCAAAAAGTTCGGCGCCGGCGGGGGTCGAATCCGGATCGATAGCCTAGTAGGGTTTTTGTAGTTTGTAGCCCAGCTCCGGAAATTGTAGTCTGTAGCCTGCTTGCCAGTTAAGCCATTACAAAAACAATTGAAGCTCTAAGTCTAAACCGGACAAAAATTTCGCTCCAGATGTCGCTGATGTCGGCCACGCAGAAGATGTCGCTGGCGGAGGAGACGAACAACAACAACAACATGGACAGCAGCAGCAGCAGCACGGCGTCGACCACGAGCAGCAACAACACCACCACCAACAACAACAACAAGCCCAAGTCGAAGCGGTACGCACGGAATTTTTTGGTTTTCCTTCATGACCCCTTCAAAAGGATTTTCTCATGCGGCAAGCTAGCAGTGATCATTTTCGAAATTCCAAAATGTTGGCTGCTAACCAGTTTACCTTGGGAGGACCTTTAAAATTGAATCGCTGTTTTTTAAAGGGCCGTTGAAGGCACGAGCCACCACGGATTGAGCCTTTTTTTTGCTATTTTAAAGGGACAGTGACAGCAGCTAGGCCACGCGCATCTTTCAGCGCCACTGCGAAAAGCCCGAAAAGCCCGAAAAGCCCGAAGAAGGGCAAGAAAGCCGCGGCCCCCGTCGACGTCGAGGCGACGCAAGAAGATGGCGGCGCCGAGGAGAAGGAGAAGGAAAAGGAGAAGAGGTGCGGCAGGGCAGGCTAGCAGGGACCATTTGAGGATCGGACTGCGTGATCTGGCTGCCAGTTTAGCGCTTCCCGAAAGAATTTGAGTTCTAGCTACAAACTACGAAAAATAGAGCATTTATCGATCGATTGGATCAGCAAATCGTCTTTTGGCACTTTTCCGAATTGCACCTATTGACGCCAGGGGTGCTGTAGCTAGGGTTTTGCGGTTGTATTCTGTAGTCTGACTGCCAGTTTAGCCATTCCCTGCTTAAGAGACGTTTTAAAGGGGCTTTAAAGGGAGGGTGACACTAGCCGAGCCTAGGAAGGGGCAGGCTAGCATGGATTCTTGAGGAAACGACCAAAAAATTTTCGAATATTCCCTCATTTGCAGCCTGAAGTCAGAGACATCGATCCCGGTGGTGCCCGACGACCCGGAGAAGGAATACGTGCCCCCGTTGCCCCCCGTCGAGACGATCCCCCAGAAGCCGCCCGGCTCGTCGCACGAGGTCCGCCATGTGGGTGTTTTGTGCTTTAATGGCTACACTGGCATCCAGTTTCACCAAAAATCACACTTAAACCCTCTACAGTATCCCATGACGGCAAGAGGAACGTTTCGGAAACTTCCAATATCGGAAAAGTTTCGCAACCGTATAATTCTTTTTAGTTTGTAGCTAGTCTGATTTTCTCGGGACTTGCTAAGCTGTCAAGGAGTCTACAAACTCCAATCGCTAGATCCAGGCTATAAACTACAAAAGTCCTACCAGGTTAACCATCCGGGTTCGAATCCCGGCGGCGCCATAATTTTTTACTTTTTGAATTTTTGGTCAATTTTTTGCATTGGCATAGCTTAACTGCCAAGCATACAACAGGCTACAAACCATAATACGATACTACAAACTACAAAAACGCCACTAGGCTAACCACCCGGGTTCGAATCCGGGCCGCTCCAAAATTTTTTGCGTTTTGAAAGTTTAGAATTTTCCGATCGGAATAGCTTAACTGGCAGACAGATTACAAACTACAACCCTTAGAACAAGACCACAGACCACAAAAAAACCACGCGGGTTCGAATCCTGGCGGCGCCAAAAATTGTTGCTTTTTGCTTTTTCAAGGCTTTTTGAACAATTTTTCTCTTTTTTTCAGTCGATCGAGCGGAAGAAGCACAAGCGTGGCGTGCGGGTGAACATTGATGTGAGCCGCCGTTGGTTCGCCAACCCCGACGACAAGGCGTTCAAGGGACTCCACATGGTCATCGACTGCCCCAATTATGAGCCGACGGTGAGTGGGGGAGGTTGTAGTTTGTAGCCTGGCTACCATTTTGACCATCCGATTGCAAAAATTTACGTAAACTTCAAAAAGCAAAAAGTTGGGCGCAAGGAGGATTCGAACCTGGGTAGTTCGGCTTGTAGCTTTTTGTAGTCTGTAGCCGAGTTTTAAACATTCTGGCTTGTAGTCTGGCTGCCAGCTTAGCAATTCTCATTTTAAAAATCTAAAAAGCAAAAGGTTTGGCGCGCCCAGGATTCGAACCCGGACCCCCAGTTTGACAGGCTAACCTCTTAGCCACTCGGCCACACCCCGAAATTTCTCCTTTTTTTCAGCGCATCCAGGTGAACGGCGTGTGGAAGAAGGTGGTCGACGAGTAGCCGGAAAAGAAGAAGAAGAAGCCTACAAACTACAAACGACAATTTTCTCTCGCCCTCTCCTCCCCTTCTGTTCTATTCTTTCTTTTTATGTGCAAATTCCATTTGTGTGCGTGCGTTTTTTGTGTTTGTGAACCACTCCTCCGCCTCATCCTCATGCTCCTTCTCCTCGACCTGGTGCTCCCCAATTAAATGGCTCCCGCTCAGAGGAATAAATTGTACTCGGTTTAATCGATTACGACGTGAAAAATGGGTGGAAAGGCTGAGCTGATCGATTACGACATAAAAACGGTTCGAAAATTCAGAGAACCGATTACGGCACGAAAAACAGGTTAAAACGCTGGATTTAACCCATTACGATTCGAAAAATTATTTACTCAATTACGCGACGAAATCCGGGATTCGGCTCAACCGGTTACGCCATTAAAAGATGAACAGAATCGTTGACGCTCTCAAAACCCCTCTTTACTTGGTTGCTGATTAGTACAAAAAAATTGCGGCGCCTGTAGATTTGTTGAAAAACACATTTTTAAGAATTATTTTTGCATGTGTTTTTATATAGTTTTCCCTTAGTTGTATTGGCTTATTAAATAGAGCAGCCACATACTGCCGAAACTTGGAATTTTTTTGAAATGTCCAAATTCAATTAGAGGGTTCTGGGCTATTATGTATTTTTATAATATTTTTAGAAGTGTTTGACGGCTAGAAACTTTTCAAAAAATCTTTGAAATCTAACTTTGAACTCTAAAATTTGAAAGGATTTGAAATCAAGGAATCTCTAAACTACCTCCGCAAAAAGGCTCAACCCTTGGAAATTTTTCGAAACATTTTCTAGCAACATTCCAAATTTCTGGTTTTCGTTTTCGAATTTTCGCTAGAAACGTGACGCCTTATTGCGATAATTCCAAACAGGCGCGACCAATTTGAACAGAGAAACATCTAATTTCTTCACTGAGAAAATACGCAACAAAAAAAATTGCGCATTCGATTACGCCCCGAAAATCATTTATTGGATTACTAATTACGACATGAAATTTCGAACCTTGTGGCAAAGGGAACTACATGCTTTTATTTGAATGGACTTTTTTTGGATGATTTTTAAGTTTTAAATTACCTTTTTATAGTTTTCGATGAGATGGTCTACATTGGCGGAAAAGAAAATTTCGAATTTTAGTGGTTTTATGAAACATGAATCTAATACAAAGATTTCTCGTATTGATTGAAACCCCAACGACACTGAACAAGCTCCTTGTAACATCAGAAAATTAAAAAATTAAATCAGCGAATGCCAACCCGATTCCCATGGAAAATTTTTTTGACGATTTTTCGTTTTTGTATTGTACAGAAAGGGGTTTTCTTGCACCAAAAAGGGTTTTCTTGCACCAAAAGGGGTTTTCTTGCACCAAAAGGGGTTTTCTTGCACCAAAAGGGGTTTTCTTGCACCAAAAGGGGTTTTCTTGCACCAAAAGGGGTTTTCTTGCACCAGATTGGGGTTTTCTTGCACCAGATTGGGGTTTTCTTGCACCAGATCGGGGTTTTCTTGCACCAGCTTGGGGTTGGGGCTCCCCCCAGATTGGGGTTTATACGCACCAAAAGGGGTTATCTTGCACAAGGCTGGGGTTTATACGCACCAAATTTCTTGCACCAAAAGGGGTTTTCTTGCACCAGATTGGGGTTTTCTTGCACCAAAAAGGGTTTTCTTGCACCAGATTGGGGTTTTCTTGCACCAAAAAGGGTTTTCTTGCACCAGATTGGGGTTTTCTTGCACCAAAAAGGGTTTTCTTGCACCAAAAAGGGTTTTCTTGCACCAGATTGCAGTTTTCTTGCACCAGATTGGGGTTTTCTTGCACCAGATTGGGGTTTTCTTGCACCAGATTGGGGAGAGCTCATGGGGGACCGGCAGGAATCCGAGGGTTTCGAAACTAGGTTATATGCAAGTAAGCAGAATATATCGAGTAAGCGAAATACAGGGTGTCCCAAAAAAAACGACCCATCTGGCATTTCGCCGTGTTACATTGAATCGGACCCAAATTTGGACCAGAGGTGTATCAGACCCTAAATAACAACAATCCTGACTTATAGCCCGGTAGCTACAGTCGTTCTCGAGTTATAGCAAAAACAAACTTTATTTTCCATTTTTTATAGCATTTTCGTGGAATTAGACCCCCTAAACATTAAGTGAAAATGATCCGGTAGGCCTTCTTTACCGTAAGAAATTTTTTCCAGAGTAAAATTAGTTAAATAAGCTGCGATTTAGGCGATTTTTACAACGCAAAACTACCCCAGTTCTTAAGCGAAATTAGGGATTCGCAGCCGGAAGTCGATGCAAATCGATGCAAAGTCCAAAAAGATAGCCGATAAAACAGTTCAGAATTCCGGGAAAAACAGTATTTTCGTTATAACTTTAAAACTACTGTAGCTATGGAGCTGTAAGTCAGGATTGTTGTTATTTAAGGTCTGATACACCTATGGTCCAAATTTGGGGCCGGTTGGATGTAACACGGCGAAATGCCAGATGGGTCGTTTTTTTTGGGACACCCTGTATATCTAGTAAGCAAAATGTTACCAATGGGCCTTTGAAGGGTGCCGACAGACAGACAGACAGAGAGAGAGAAAGAGAGAATTTATTCATTGTCGAGATAAATTAATCGAATAGATTGGTCCGTATTGTTGTTTGATGAGTGAGAGAGAGAGCATCGAGTCGTTCATCATTATTCACTTGGCATGGTTGGCATATCATCATCTGGAAAAACAGCAAATAGTTTAATTAATTAATAATATACTAATTTAGGGGTAAAACCTCACCTTGAATACTCTCATCTTTTGGCTTTTCAGCAGAATTTTGCCCCCTAAAAAGAAATATCAATTATCAAATTGGTTTTTTTTTCATTTCTTTCTATACAATTTTGTGAAAAACTCACGACTTGTGCTGAGTCAGAGACGGTGAAGATTCAACCGATTTGAAAGCGGAATATGGAGTCGAAGCTGCAGCGAGATTAGGCATGGAATGTTGTGGTATGTAAGGTGCTGATACCACAAAGATGACTTCCCCTTTGATTTTAGGGTTTTTTGGCATAAACCATAGTAAGGGCACCATATGTTCAGACTCATACCACGGGGACACTCCAGGGGGCTGCGCTACTTTGCGGAATATGTGCTGGTCCCTAATTAGGCCTGGTAGACGGTTAGCATATATGATTCTGCTCGGAAAAATCTCATCAACAATGCAGCGTCTCAAGTATAGCCAAGGCATTTCGCCAGCAGCAGTGAGGAATTCCTCTACAGTATGAACGGGGCTGTATTCGTAGAGTTAGTTGGGGGAAGACATTTGACGGGGGAAGAGACGGTAAAGCGGATGGAAGGAATGAATTTGAAGGTCTCACAGGTCAAGGGGATATGGCTATAGGCTAATCCTTTCCTGAACCCGCCCATTTTAGCGTAAGTACTGAAAAACCCGTCTTTAATTGAATAAGAAGAAGAGGTTAAAAAAGAAGTTGTGCAATGTTTTTTTGAAATGTATTTAATCATTAAGCGCAGGCTATGAAATCAATACAAAACAATTTATTTTTTACATCCGTTAATATTGTTAATTTCCGTCGACGTCGAAAGTTCGACCGTCGTAGAGGCCGAAGAAGTCGTAGCCGGCGCCGAACCCTTTTTCTTCTTTTCTTCTTGCGCATCTTCTTCGACGACGACGAGCCGGAGACGGATTTAGACGATTCGGCAGATATCTGCAACAGGGGTCAATTTTTAACAAAAAAACCCATTCAAGAACGCACAATTTTCGGTCGTAACCAGCGTCAATAGTACAGTTGCGTACTCAAAAATCCAAAAAAATCAAGTCGAGTTATTTCCCTATTCCTGACATATTTAAGCATTCTGGCATGGTAACGCACGGTGAAATATCTTTCCTTCTCGAGATAATTGGGGACAAACTTGGACCCTTTTTTTTGGGACACCCTGTGAATTCATGATGAATTACCGATAATAAATATAATTAATTTAGATTCAATGAAATGGTGATCACCTTCGCAACGCTGGAATTGCCGAAGTCAGCAGACGAGTCTCGCTGAGGTCCTTCGGTAGCACCCTTCTTTGCCACGTCCGTAGCTTCCGCCGACGGTTTGTAGCTCTAAATTCAGGATGAATTACCGATAATAAATAGAGATCATTTTGATTCAATGAAATGGTGATCACCTTGGCGGTATTTGTCGGATTGCCAGAGTCGATCGAGGTGCTTTGATGCGGTGCTTCGGCAACATTTGGCTTCGAAGCTTCGATGGCTTCGGCCGAGTTCTTCAGGCTCTAAATTCATGATGAATTACCGATAATAAATAGAGATAATTTTGATTCAGTGAAATGGTGATCACCTGCGTGGTAGTCGTTTTGACGCAGTCATCGGAATCTTGCTGCGGCCCTCCATTCGCACTATTCTTCGGCACCTCCGTTGCTTCCGCCGACGGTTTGTAGCTCTAAATTCATGATGAATTACCGATAATAAATAGAGAACATTTTGATTCAATGAAATGGTGATCACCTGCGAAACATTGGAATTGCGGCAGTGAGCAGACGAGTCTTGTTGTGGTCCTTCGTTAGTGCCCTTCCTTTCCACGTTCGTCGACTCGGCCGAGTTCTTGAACGTCTAAATTCATGATGAATTATCGATAATAAATAGAGATCATTTAGATTCAATGAAATGGTGATCACCTTCGATGTGTTGGATTTGCCAGATTCATCGGAATCGTCTTGCTGCGGCCCTCCAGTCGCACTTTTCTTCGCCACATCCGTTGCTTCAGTCGAGGGTTTGAAGCCCTAAATTCATGATGAATTACCGATAATAAATAGAGATCATTTTGATTCAATGAAATGGTGATCACCTTCAAGGTATCCGAATTTCCAAAGTCACTCGATGTGCCTTGCTGCGGTCCTTCGGCAACACCTGTCTTCGCAGCTTCATGGTGATCCCGTTCGGCCTCCTCTTCCTCCAGAGCATGCACGTCATCCTCCTCCATGAGCAAACGTTTTTCTTCGGCGTTTTTCAGGAGCATTGATAGGGTCGTCTTTAGGCGCTTCTCCTCGCGCGACAGGGGCGTCAGATCAGCTGGTAGATCAACCGCAAAATCCATGAACAAGTGCGCCAGGATCGAGCGGACTTCTTTGCCACGTCCGTAGCCTCCGCCGAAGGTTTGTAGCTCTAAATTCATGATGAATTACCGATAATAAATATAATTAATTTTGATCCGATGAAATGGTGATCACCTTCGATGTGTTGGATTTGCCACATTCATCGGAATCGTTTTGCTGCGGCGCTTCAGTCGCACTAGTCTTCACCACCTCCGTTGCTTCACTCGACGGTTTGAAGCCCTAAATTCATGATGAATTACCGATAATAAATATAATTAATTTTGATCCGATGAAATGGTGATCACCTTCGCAACGCTGGGATTGCCGAAGTCAGCAGACGAGTCTCGCTGAGGTCCTTCGGTAGCACCCTTCTTTGCCACGTCCGTAGCCTCCGCCGAGGGTTTGAAGCCCTACATTCATGATGAATTACCGATAATAAATAGAGATCATTTTGATTCAATGAAATGGTGATCACCTGCGAAACGCTGGTATTGCCACAGTCACTCGACGACTGTTGCTGCAGTCGTTCCGGAACACTTGGCTTTGAAGCTTCGATGGCTTCGGCCGAGTTCTTGTAGTTCTAAATTCATGATGAATTACCGATAATAAATAGAGATCATTTTGATTCAATGAAATGGTGATCACCTTGCCGGTATTTGTCGGATTGCCAGAGTCGATCGAGGTGCTTTGAAGCGGTCCTTCGGCAACACCTGTCTTCGCAGCTTCGATAGCCTCGGCGGAGTTCTTGTAACTCTAAATTCAACTCAGATCAAAATTCTAGCCACCAAGCAAACCCACCTGCATCGTGCTCGATCTAGAGTGACTGGGCTGGAAAACACAGCAAATACTATTAGCCACATATGCAAATTGATGCATTCTGAAATATCGTGTGTGTGGATGTCACTTTCGAGGCCAAAATTGAGGGCCTTCCCGTGTCCAAAATGCCCTAATTCTCCGTTAAAGGGATGCCCAACCTTTCCGGGGCTCAAAAAGCAAAAACTATGCCGCGGGCGGGGGTCGAACCCGGGACCCCCGTTTTGTAGGCCAGGATGCTATGCATTAGGCCAAAGTGGCAAGCCATTGGGTGGGATGGGGACGCCGCAAGAGGGAAAGGTGCCCGAATTCTGTGCGGCACTGGCGCCTCATTGCCACACAAAATTCCCGCGTCATTTGTACTTCCCGGAATACATAACTATATATTTGCCACCAAAACCTTGGGTGTCCCTTGATTGGGGGAATCGACCGTCCTCTTTTTGATGCCGTTCTCAGAATTTCGATAAAATAGAAATTTCGTCCTGGGCATGGCGAAGTGGCCTAGTCGCAAATCACCTCAAATCACCACAAGGATCCGGATACCGGGAACAGTTTTAATTAAATCAATTTTCTAAAACACCTTTATCGATCAGCACTTTTTGAAAACGGGATGTTGCTCAGAATTTTTTTCTCTATCGAACTAGCTGGGTCCGGTCCCGAAACTCCAAAAGCACCTAAATACGCCTCCTTGTAAGTCGAGAGAAATCAGGGCAAATATTTGGGGCCATCTCTCGAGATATGCATCTGTTTTGCCCCGGGGGTACCGCCGGCTAATCTTGAGTGACTGGATACAGTAGCCAAACGGAATAGGGGCCGCCGGGTTTTTGTTATGAATGTCTAAACTGGCATCCAGACTACAAGATACAATCTTTGAAACCCGCGCTACAAACTACACAAAAATTTTCGACCTCACAAAAACTACACGGCTTGCTTTAATAGGAGGAAATTTATTTTCAACAATCCAATGGAGGGCCCAGTAAATGTGGAAAACCCGCCATAATCCCCGAATTTTTTGAACATATTTTTTTAAATAATCGACTTGCTTTTTTGATTTTTAAAACTGAGGATAGGTTTTTTTATAGCGTTACCAGGATTAGGTACCTAAAAATTACCGATAGGTGCCCATCCTGGAATTGGGCGTGGCCAGGATACAGTACAGGGTAGGCCAGAAAAAAAGCCCCTAGTTTGCGCTGAAATATCTCTTGAACGCAAACGAAACAGACCATCGTTACCTTGCCAGAATGCTTAAATATGCTGGGTATGAAGAATAAACACAAGTTGTTTTTTATGATTTTTGACGACCCCCTACTCGTTAAGAATTTTTGAACATTTTTGAAAAAGTAGAAAACTTTGAAGAAGAAAATAATGGAACTTTTGATGCGCTAGGGGCGCATGTAGGATATCAAAATGAAGCTCTTGCAATGCGCTATCAAACCGGTGGTAAAGAATATAGAACGGTTTAACTAGCTGTAAAAAGGAACGTTCGGAAAATCGGCACTTTTTGCCGAAATAATTCCAGATCTAATTTCTTTACCATTCGATCTTTCTGATATTTTGCATTTACCAATAGATATAGTTAGCTACTAACTTTTGCCATTAAGATTTTTAAAACCCCTATCAAAAAATTTTTTGGCATTTTGCCAAGTCGGCGGAATTTGTAAGTTCTAGGCTCTCATAGTTAAATTTTTAATATGGTTATCTTTGGCAAACAGGATTACATCTAACAAATACAAAAAGTGACGGCGGCCATGTGCTTTCTATGGTTAACTCGGAATCGGCCCTTCTGGAAAAGGCCGGATATTCTGAATGCTCCTATTGACGGCTAGTTAATCCGAATGACAATCTTTACCACTATTTTAGTGGCGCATTCGGAAAGCTTCATTTTGATACCCTTCATAGCCCGCTAATTCATTCAAAGTTCCATTAATTTCCTCTTCAAGGTTTTCTACTTTTTCAAAAATGTTCAAAACTTCTTAACGAGTAGGGGGTCGCCAAAAATCATAAAAAACAACTTGTGTTTATTCTTCATACCCAGCATATTTAAGCATTCTGGCAAGGTAACCATGGTCCGATTCGTTTCCGTTCGAGAGATATTTCAGCGCAAACTTCATTCTTTTTTTTTGACGCACCCTGTACAGATTTCATTTGAATGGAATTTTCAGGTTTGGAATTTTTGCATAATTTTGTAGTTGTAAAATTACCTTTTTATAGTTTTCGATTTAAAGCTACACCTATTGGTGAAAAATAAATCTCCCCCCGCTAACAGTCCAGAACCAACGACACTTAATTGTTCCTTTAAAATGGTAAATACGAAGAGGCAGGCAACGAAACATTCTCCGTGCGAAACATTCATTACACCAAACGTGCAAGAAAACCCCAATCTGGCCCAATCTGGTGCAAGAAAACCCCATTTGGTGCATATAAACCCCAATCTGGTGCAAGAAAACCCCATTTGGTGCATATAAACCCCAATCTGGTGCAAGAAAACCCCATTTGGTGCATATAAACCCCAATCTGGTGCAAGAAAACCCCATTTGGTGCATATAAACCCCAATCTGGTGCAAGAAAACCCCATTTGGTGCATATAAACCCCAATCTGGTGCAAAGAAAACCCCATTTGGTGCATATAAACCCCAATCTGGTGCAAGAAAACCCCTTTTGGTGCATATAAACCCCAATCTGGTGCAAGAAAACACCAATCTGGTGCAAGGAAACCCCTTTTGGTGCATATAAACCCCAATCTGGTGCAAGAAAACCCCAATCTGGTGCAAGAAAACCCCAATCTGGTGCAAGAAAACCCCAATCTGGTGCAAGAAAACCCCTTTTGGTGCATATAAACCCCAATCTGGTGCAAGAAAACACCAATCTGGTGCAAGGAAACCCCCTTTTGGTGCATATAAACCCCAATCTGGTGCAAGAAAACACCAATCTGGTGCAAGGAAACCCCTTTTGGTGCATATAAACCCCAATCTGGTGCAAGAAAACCCCAATCTGGTGCAAGAAAACCCCAATCTGGTGCAAGAAAACCCCAATCTGGTGCAAGAAAACCCCAATCTGGTGCAAGAAAACCCCTTTTTGGTGCATATAAACCCCAATCTGGTGCAAGAAAACCCCTTTTGGTGCATATCAACCCCAATCTGGTGCAAGAAAACCCCAATCTGGTGCAAGAAAACCCCTTTTGGTGCATATAAACCCCAATCTGGTGCAAGAAAACACCAATCTGGTGCAAGGAAACCCCCTTTTGGTGCATATAAACCCCAATCTGGTGCAAGAAAACACCAATCTGGTGCAAGGAAACCCCAATCTGGTGCAAGAAAACCCCAATCTGGTGCAAGAAAACACCAATCTGGTGCAAGGAAACCCCTTTTGGTGCATATAAACCCCAATCTGGTGCAAGAAAACCCCTTTTGGTGCATATCAACCCCAATCTGGTGCAAGAAAACCCCAATCTGGTGCAAGAAAACCCCTTTTGGTGCATATAAACCCCAATCTGGTGCAAGAAAACACCAATCTGGTGCAAGGAAACCCCTTTTGGTGCATATAAACCCCAATCTGGTGCAAGAAAACCCCTTTTGGTGCATATCAACCCCAATCTGGTGCAAGAAAACCCCAATCTGGTGCAAGAAAACCCCAATCTGGTGCAAGAAAACCCCAATCTGGTGCAAGAAAACCCCTTTTGGTGCATATAAACCCCAATCTGGTGCAAGAAAACCCCAATCTGGTGCAAGAAAACCCCTTTTGGTGCATATAAACCCCAATCTGGTGCAAGAAAACACCAATCTGGTGCAAGGAAACCCCTTTTGGTGCATATAAACCCCAATCTGGTGCAAGAAAACACCAATCTGGTGCAAGAAAACCCCAATCTGGTGCAAGAAAACCCCAATCTGGTGCAAGAAAACCCCAATCTGGTGCAAGAAAACCCCAATCTGGTGCAAGAAAACCCCTTTTGGTGCATATAAACCCCAATCTGGTGCAAGAAAACCCCTTTTGGTGCATATCAACCCCAATCTGGTGCAAGAAAACCCCAATCTGGTGCAAGAAAACCCTTTTGGTGCATATAAACCCCAATCTGGTGCAAGAAAACACCAATCTGGTGCAAGGAAACCCCTTTTGGTGCATATAAACCCCAATCTGGTGCAAGAAAACCCCAATCTGGTGCAAGAAAACCCCAATCTGGTGCAAGAAAACCCCAATCTGGTGCAAGAAAACCCCTTTTGGTGCATATAAACCCCAATCTGGTGCAAGAAAACACCAATCTGGTGCAAGGAAACCCCTTTTGGTGCATATAAACCCCAATCTGGTGCAAGAAAACCCCTTTTGGTGCATATCAACCCCAATCTGGTGCAAGAAAACCCCAATCTGGTGCAAGAAAACCCCAATCTGGTGCAAGAAAACCCCAATCTGGTGCAAGAAAACCCCTTTTGGTGCATATAAACCCCAATCTGGTGCAAGAAAACCCCTTTTGGTGCATATCAACCCCAATCTGGTGCAAGAAAACCCCAATCTGGTGCAAGAAAACCCCTTTTGGTGCATATAAACCCCAATCTGGTGCAAGAAAACACCAATCTGGTGCAAGGAAACCCCTTTTGGTGCATATAAACCCCAATCTGGTGCAAGAAAACCCCAATCTGGTGCAAGAAAACCCCAATCTGGTGCAAGAAAACCCCAATCTGGTGCAAGAAAACCCCAATCTGGTGCAAGAAAACCCCTTTTGGTGCATATAAACCCCAATCTGGTGCAAGAAAACCCCTTTTGGTGCATATCAACCCCAATCTGGTGCAAGAAAACCCCAATCTGGTGCAAGAAAACCCCTTTTGGTGCATATAAACCCCAATCTGGTGCAAGAAAACACCAATCTGGTGCAAGGAAACCCCTTTTGGTGCATATAAACCCCAATCTGGTGCAAGAAAACACCAATCTGGTGCAAGAAAACCCCAATCTGGTGCAAGAAAACCCCAATCTGGTGCAAGAAAACCCCAATCTGGTGCAAGAAAACCCCTTTTGGTGCATATAAACCCCAATCTGGTGCAAGAAAACACCAATCTGGTGCAAGGAAACCCCTTTTGGTGCATATAAACCCCAATCTGGTGCAAGAAAACACCAATCTGGTGCAAGGAAACCCCTTTTTGGTGCATATAAACCCCAATCTGGTGCAAGAAAACCCCAATCTGGTGCAAGAAAACCCCAATCTGGTGCAAGAAAACCCCTTTTGGTGCATATAAACCCCAATCTGGTGCAAGAAAACCCCATTTGGTGCATATAAACCCCAATCTGGTGCAAGAAAACCCCTTTTGGTGCATATCAACCCCAATCTGGTGCAAGAAAACCCCAATCTGGTGCAAGAAAACCCCTTTTGGTGCATATAAACCCCAATCTGGTGCAAGAAAACCCCTTTTGGTGCATATAAACCCCAATCTGGTGCAAGAAAACCCCTTTTGGTGCATATCAACCCCAATCTGGTGCAAGAAATTCGTTGAGGATAGCCGATGGGTAATATGCTATTTTAGCGAGGCATCTGATTAGAGTTATTGCCGTTATTCTTTAATTCCATAATTTTTTAGATTCCTCAGTAATCTCTGCTAGCCTGCCCGGGAAAACAAAGATTTCTAAAATTCACAAGAACTCATTTAAAAAATTTTTGAAAATAAATGTTTCGGGACCGGGTCAAAGGGATCAGGTTTGGCGGCGGGCAATCCATTTCTCAAGGCAACTCCCTAATGATCCCTGCTAGCCTGCCTGATTCTAAGTTTTCCCTAAATTCGTGAAGATCAATCAAGAATCTTCTTAAATGGCCTCTGCTGGCCTGCCCAGAAAAATTGGTTATTTAAAAGTTGTCTAAAAAATGGGTTGTCGGGTTTTGGGATTCGTTTAATTGGTTCATGGGCTACCTCATCCGGTTGGTAATATGCTGGTGAGGCATCTGAATTTTATTGCCGTTATTTTTTAGTTTTTTAGATTCCCCAGTAATCTCTGCTAGCCTACCGGCGAAATCAAAGATTTCTAAAAATCACAAACTCATTCCAACAATTGTGAAAAAAATGTTTCTGGTCTGGGTGGAAGGGAGGATTTTTGGCAGCCGGGTAATTCTGTGGCGCAAGGAATATCCCCAATAACCCCTGCTAGCCTCCCCTGGTACTAATTTTTTCCTAAATTCCTGAATATCAATCAAGAATCTTCCTAAATGGCCTCTGCTAGTCTGCCTTAGAAATTAGCACCTGTCCAGTATTTGTCAAAAAAATATGTTTCATGCCAGGGTCATGTTTTTCGCTTTTTTGTGGCATGTAATTCATGACGGCGTTCCATAATACTTTAAAATTTTTAAATTGATTTCGTATCAATTGCAAATAATAATCTGCTAGCCTGCCCCTCAACTGAAAAATACGCATTTAATAATATTATAAAAAAGAATGTTTTATCTCAAAAATAGGTGGGTTTCGAGGAAAAGGCGATCGTGATAATGGCGGTGGGTAATATGATGCTTTTCCAAGGTATTTCGTCATTATTACCCTTATTTTTTAGTTTTTTAGATTCCCCAATTCCGTCGGTGTCACAAGGAAATTCCCAATTACCACTGCTGGCCTGCCTGGTTCTAATTTTTCCTTAAATTCGTGCATGTCAATCAAAAACCTTCCTAAATGACCTCTGCTAGCTCGTCTTGGAAATTGGTCAGGATGGCCGCATTTTTCAAAAAATAGGTTTCGTCCAAAAAGCACGTTTTTCGCTTTTTCGAGTCAATTCATAAGGTGTTTAGTTAAGCCGCCACGCTAAAAATTTCGACATTGTGTTTGGCACAATCGCAAATAATCTCTGCTAGCCTGCCCCAGCGACTGAAAAAAAAATCGAGTTTTTTCTTCGTTAAAAAATAAATGTTTTGTCTCAAAGATAGGTGGCCGTGTCCTGGGATTTGATTAATAAAAGCAGGCAGATTCGGGGGGCAATATGCGGGTTTTGCAAGGTATCTGCATGTTATTGCCGTTATTTTGATTTTTTTTGATCAAACGATCTCTGCTAGCCTGCCCAATCAACAGGAAATTCAGGATTTTTCATAAAAATATATGTTTTATCCCAAAAATAAGTAGGCGAGTTCTGGAATTGATCAGGGATACTTCTTTCGTAGTCCTGGAAGAAACCGTTATTTTTCCAAGCATCCCGATATTAAAGCGTAGTTTTGAGATTTTCCCAAATAACCGCTGCTAGCCTGCCCTAGCACTTCATAGAGAGTCGCGAATTTGTCAAAAAAATATGTTTTATCCCAAGAGCACGTTTTTCGATTTTTGGAGTCAAGTTCTGGCGACGACGCACGCTAAAAATGACGACATCGTTTTTGGCACAATGACAAATAATCTCTGCTAGCCTGCCCCAGCAACTGAAAATTCGAGATTTTTTCTTCGTTAAAAAATAAATGTTTTCTCTCAAAGATAGGTTGTCGAGTTTTGGGATTCATTTAGTGGGTCCATCTGTTCACCTCATCCGGTTGGTAATATGCTCTTTTTCCCAGGTATCTCTATTTTGGCCCCGTCATTTGTGTATTTTTTCCGCTTCCCAAATGGCCTCTGCTAGCCTGCCCTTCCAATTTGCGTGCATTTTCGGGATGATAATAATAATTTAAAATTTATAAAAATTCCATTTTTCATTTGTAATAATAAATTAAAACAGGTCCTTATTTTTTAGATATTATTGTTAGCCCCTGAAGAAAAAAATTGACCGAAGACCTTCCCCAATTGCCTCTGCTGGATTGCCCCTGGCCTAAATAATTCTTTCGTTTTCCGAAAAATGTTTCATTCCCAAACTGGGTGCCGTGCTTTTCAGATACGAGTAATTGTCCTCCAGTCGTATTTTTAGACAGATAATGGTGTCTCAATAATCCGAACTATTTCTGTGATATTTTAGCGCTATTTCGAGGGATTTTTCGGTTTATTCTTGATTTTCCCGATTCCTAAAGTGCCTCTGCTAGTTGTTGCAGCTTTTTAAATCCTCTCAAATGCCCTCTGCTAGCCTACCTGGTGATTTTTGGCGCAAAAAAATCTGAAAAAAATTATGTTTCGCCCCGGAAATCGGCGGATCATTTTTGGGATTAGATCAATCTGTGACCTATCGCTATCTCATCTTTTTCGCCCATTTTTTAGGCCTAAATTTTCCCAAATTCTCGCTGCTAGCCTCCAATTCCCCTGGCCGTCACACTCCCTCTACAAACCCCGAAGAATCAAGGATTTTGAATTTTTCAAAAAAATGTTACAAAAAATTGCAACGCTACTCAAAATTTTATAGAAATAATTCTCCATCTTCTTACCAGGGTTCGATTTGATTGGGTAAATTTGGGGGCGGGGGCCTGGAGGTGGTCATTTAGTCCGGAGGTGCTCAAAAAAAAAAATTATTTCTTGCAACCAGCATCTGTTTTCTAAAATAAGAAATTTAATATTTAGCGGAACCACCTCGCATCCGGTCAGACAAAAAGTCGATCGCCTGCCTGTATTCTGGCTTGGAGAAGCATCTCCCCCCATCAAATTACATGAAATGGTGTAGCCAAACATTATTGGAATTGTTTCTTATTGATTTGTGCGAGTATTTAATTTTTTATTTAAATGTTACCCAAGTGAGGCTATAATTATGTCCCTTTTTCAAAGTGCCTTTTTTGGGAAAATATTCCTAAAAAGATTTTTGTCCAGAGAATTACAAAACGGGTTTGTGGTATGAAATCGTGATAGAATACCGCTACTTTCCCTTATAGAACGCTTTCAATGAACACCGCCAGAAATCGTGATTTTGGAAAAACTTCGGCGGAGGCTGTAATAATGTCCACCGGTGTAGACAAATCGTGCAACTTTCTGAAACATTTTTTTTGCAAAGGTCATCCTTAAAACATTTTTTGAGAAAACCGCGGATTTTAGGCTTTTTTACTTTTTATTTACAAAGTATATAAGTATCTTACTGTAGCTTAAAAACCGCAAATTTTAATCAAAGTTATCTTAGTGTCAGCGATCTTTCATTTTAATTGTAGTTGTTTTTAGTTTCTGGCTGCTTCGATGTATTGGTTCCCGAAAAAAAAAGGAAACTGTAATCTTTCTGAAACACCGAAATTTTATATTTCAACTTTGGTAAATCATACATTAAATTTACGCCTAAGGAATCAAAGAGAATAAAGAAAAGGATTTGCTAAATTTTACTTTTAAACGTAAAAACAAGGTGATATCATTTAACAATAAATTTTTTAATTTTTAATTTGATTTGAAACATTGTTTTTCAACTCCAATACCTAATTAAAAATTGAAGACCCATTTAAATTGCAATTTTCATCAATATATTTTCCAGGAGAGCGCCCCTACGTGTGCCGATGGCCAATGTGTCACTACTCATTTGCCCGATCGGATGAGTTGACGCGGCACTACCGGAAGCACACCGGCGCCAAGCCGTTCAGGTACTTTATCTCGAGATGTAGCTGATATAAATTAAAAATAAGATTTGTAGTTTGTGGTCTGGGTTCCAGTTCAGTTATTCCTATCGAAAAATTAACACAAGATTCAAAACGCAAAAAGCTTACCGTGGGCGGGGGTCGAACCCGGGTCGTGCAACTCGCAGCTTTTTTTAGTCTGTAGCCTGAAGTTATCGAATGTACTTTGTAGTCTGGCCGCCAATTTAGCCATTACTATCGAAATATTAGCATAAAAATCAAAATGCAAAAAGTTAGCCGCTAGCGAGGTCGAACCCGGGCCGCGCGCCTATTAGCATTTCCGTAGCCTGTAGCCTCGATCTGAAGGTTGTAGTTTGTAGTCTGACTGGCAGTTAAGCGTTTTTTTCCAGATTCCCGAGCTGTGGCCGCACATTCGGACGGAGTGATCACCTCCAGCTCCACATGAAGCGCCACCTGAATTCCGGTAGCGAGCCGCCCGAATTTCCCCAATTTTAACTCAAAAATTTCTTTGAATTTTGCTGGTTTTTATGTGATTTGTGTAGTTTGTAGCTTGTAGATTTCAATAAATATCTAAAGTGCAGGTCGAAAAACAAAAATGAATGTTTCAAAAAGCCGCAAATTGTGGCGATTTTGGACCGGGATACATTCATTGTCCCTCATGTGGGTCTAAAAAATATAATTTTTTTCGTCAAATTGCTAAAATTCAAACTTGTAAATGCAGTTGAAAATTATGATATTCAAAAAATTTGCGAAATTTGGTAGCTTTAAAATGTTTCAAAAAATCACAAAAATATAACGTTTTCAAATTTTACAATATATTCATACGGAACTTCGAAGACTTTAGTTTAGTTTATTTCAAACCTAGTTTTTAGAATTTTTTCATGGAATGAAAAATATTCTCTCAAAAGTTTCATCAAATTCTCATCAATATAAAGCTGTGCAACGTTAATATAAATCAAAGGATAAAATTTTTTGTAAAAGAAAGTTTCATAAAATGATACAATTGACGATTTTTGCTTTTGTTCTTTAATTTATTCAACAGGGGTTTAACAAATCTTGCCTAGGAATTGGTATCATAATGTCGAAATTTATATAAGCTAAAATTCCCGGTAAAGTCCCGGAATTCCAGGCAAAAATGTTGTCGTGAAATCAGATAAAAAAAGAATTTGATAAGATAAAAATAAAATAAATAAATAAAATAATAAATAAATAAAATAATAAATAAATGTTTCAAAAAAATGTAAAAAAACCGAAACTTTTTGGCCAGGCTTGGTGTGCAGTTCGGGTTGAAGTTTCTGGCCGGCAACCTTAGCTTGCGGTGATTGTAGTTTGTAGTTGACCATATTCAATTCCTAGATTTCGCAATATTGTTGGCGAAAAAATGAAACGAAACAAAAACAATTTTTGCAAAAATTCTTGGGAAATTTTAAAATCGCATGTTGCGGAGCTTATTCAAAATCATATAATCTCAATTTACTGGAATCCTAGGAAAATCTAGACAGCGATCGACTTCGGCTCCGAATGAGAAAAATCCCTGCTAAAAATTGCATGTTTCGCGGTATTTAGGCTATCGGTCGTTTTTCGGGAGGCCACTCTGAAGTCAAGCTGTGTTAACATAGTTTGTGTTGGGCAGGCGAGCAGAGATTCTTGGGGAATTTCAAGAACCGCATGGCACGGGCTACCGTATGCCAAGGCTCACCCAAGCCAGGGCAAACTAGCAGCGGTACACAAAAATTACGATAAAAATTGCATGTTTCGTGCCACGAGGAGCATCGGAATTTGCTGAATTGGCTAATGAGTCAATCGAGGTTACTTGGGAAAAATGACAGGGCCAGGGGTTCTGGACTGTTAGCGGGGGAGGAAGCACTCTGTTTTTTTCGAAATCTGGCCATTTTTCATACATTTTTGGTTAAAAAAAGCAAAAATTTTCGGGAATTTTAATTGTGTTTTATATTGTTTTTATATCTAAAATTATGTAAAATGCGATAAAAATAGCTTATATTTAGTTAAAGTGCCGTAAAAAAGCACAGGGAAAATTCGCCCGCCCCCCGCTAACAGCACAGTACCGATTTTTGGGCAAAATCGAAATTCCGGATTTTTTGAAAGGTGAATTCCCAGAAAATATATTTATCGTTTCGGCCAGCACAAATACATAACACAATCGAGCGCATTAAAATCACATTCAAATCACAGTAAGGTCACAAAACCACGCAGATAAATGACGCATAGAATAGGGATTGGGTAAATTTGGCTTTTTCGCGTTTCCGGGGGAAGGCAACTCTATCTCATTTTGCCGATATAAAAGCCAAAGTGTTTCCAAATGAATTATTACTATTTCCAAGCCAAAAAACTGGGCAAAATGGCATTAAAAAATATCACAAATATCGAGTTTTCGACCGAAAATAGCCAATTTTTGATCAAATTCCGACTTTTTCCCCCCAGAAACGCACAAGCACCATAAACTTAATTATTCGTTAAAGCTTCTTCTTTGAATCGTCCTCCAGCTCCTCCTCCTCCTCCTCATCTTCATCCTCTTCCTCAACCGGCCATACGAAGCCGCGCGCCACATACTCATCGTAGCATGAGACGAGTCTTGCTGCGGTCCTTCGGTAGTACCCTTCTTCGCCACATCCGTAGCTTCAGACGAAGATTTGTAGCTCTAAATTCATGATGAATTACCGATAATAAATAGAGATCATTTAGATTCAATGAAATGGTGATCACCTGCGAAACGTTGGTATTGCCGTCGTCACTCGACGACCCTTGCTGCGGTCCTTCCGAAGTATCCTTCTTTGGCACGGCTTCAGCTTCGGCCGACGATTTGTAGCTCTAAATTCATGATGAATTACCGATAATAAATAGAGAACATTTTGATTCAATGAAATGGTGATCATCTTCCAGGTATCCGAATTTCCAAAGTCACTCGAGGCGCCTTGCTGAGGTTTTTCGACCACACCGGACTTCGGAGCTTCGATGGCCTCCGCCGAGACCTTGAACGTCTAAATTCATGATGAATTACCGATAATAAATAGAGATCATTTTGATCCGATGAAATGGTGATCACCTTCGAAACATTGGAATTGCCGCACTGAAGAGACGAGTCTTGTTCATGTCCTTCCGTAGCAGCCTTCCTTTCCATGTTCGTCGCCTCGGCCGAGCACTTGAACGTCTAAATTCATGATGAATTACCGATAATAAATAGAGAACATTTTGATTCAATGAAATGGTGATCACCTTCCAGGTATCCGAATTTCCAAAGTCACTCGAGGCGCCTTGCTGAGGTTTTTCGACCACACCGGACTTCGGAGCTTCGATGGCCTCCGCCGAGACCTTGAACGTCTAAATTCATGATGAATTACCGATAATAAATAGAGATCATTGATAATATAGATAATTACCGATAATAAATAGAGGCGCTAATTTTTGGAGGGCAGATTGAAAATTACATTCTTCTGTGATATAATTCTGCGTTTTGGCAGATTTTGTAATCTAACATTTTTATGAGCATTTTGCCAAAAAGTCCTTAAGAAAATGGGTCAAGAGCCGTGGTGTCCGGGGCATAACTCGAAGCCCTGATGGAATTTCGGGCTCGAATTTGGAAAACTTACGTATTCGATGGTGGGGATCATGCGCATCTGATTATCTTTGCAAATTTTCAGCTGATTCAGACACGAAAACCGAATTTTGTAAAGTGACCTCCTCCCCCCCCCCTTCCCCCAGTAGAGAAGAGAAGAGGCCTTTCCCGCTGCCTATCCACATCGTCACGGTGGTGCAGTGCATTTGCGTCTATCTGCCAGGCGCGTAGTAGTGAGATCGGATCCTGCCCGGATCTAACTTTTTGCTTTTTGGTAGTTCAGCAACAAAGCATATTTCTAGGCTCTCGGTGTGCGGGGAATAGGCCTGACCCTCGCTCTAGCGCCGCAGGCCAAAAAGGTCGTTGGTCCAAGGCTCTCGCGCCGCAGGCCAAGGATGGGTCATCTAGTCTCCCAAAAACTCCATCTGGTCTCCCAAACACCCCATTTCGTCTCCCAAAAACCCCATCTGGTCTCCCAAAAACCCCATTTGGTCTCCCAAAAACCCCATCTGGTCTCCCAAAAACCCCATTTGGTCTCCCAAAAACCCCATTTGGTCTCCCAAAAACCCCATCTGGTCTCCCAAAAACCCCATCTGGTCTCCCAAACACCCCATTTGGTCTCCCAAAAACCCCATCTAGTCTCCCAAAAACCCCATTTGGTCTCCCAAAAACCCCATCTAGTCTCCCAAAAACCCCATTTGGTCTCCCAAAAAACCCCATCTAGTCTCCCAAAAACCCCATTTGGTCTCCCAAAAACCCCATCTAGTCTCCCAAAAACCCCATTTGGCCTCCCAAAAACCCCATCTAGTCTCCCAAAAACCCTATTTGGTCTCCCAAAAACCCCATCTAGTCTCCCAACCCATTTGGTCTCCCAAAAACCCCATCTAGTCTCCCAAAAACCCCATTTGGTCTCCCAAAAACCCCATCTAGTCTCCCAAAAACCCCATCTGGTCTCCCAAAAACCCCATCTGGTCTCCCAAAAACCCCATCTGGTCTCCCAAAAACCCCATCTGGTCTCCCAAAAACCCCATCTGGTCTCCCAAAAACCCCATCTGGTCTCCCAAAAACCCCATCTGGTCTCCCAAACACCCCATTTGGTCTCCCAAAAACCCCATCTAGTCTCCCAAAAACCCCATTTGGTCTCCCAAAAACCCCATCTAGTCTCCCAAAAACCCCATTTGGTCTCCCAAAAACCCCATCTAGTCTCCCAAAAACCCCATCTGGTCTCCCAAAAACCCCATCTGGTCTCCCAAAAACCCCATCTGGTCTCCCAAAAACCCCATCTGGTCTCCCAAAAACCCCATTTGGTCTCCCAAAAACCCCATCTGGTCTCCCAAAAACCCTATTTGGTCTCCCAAAAACCCCATCTAGTCTCCCAACCCATTTGGTCTCCCAAAAACCCCATCTAGTCTCCCAAAAACCCCATTTGGTCTCCCAAAAACCCGATCTGGTCTCCCAAAAACCCCATTTGGTCTCCCAAAAACCCCATCTGGTCTCCCAAAAACCCCATCTGGTCTCCCAAAAACCCAATCTGGTCTCCCAAAAACCCCATCTAGTCTCCCAAAAACCCCATCTGGTCTCCCAAAAACCCCATTTGGTCTCCCAAAAACCCCATTTGGTCTCCCAAAAACCCCATCTAGTCTCCCAAAAACCCCATTTGGTCTCCCAAAAACCCCATTTGGCCTCCCAAAAACCCCATCTAGTCTCCCAAAAACCCATTTGGTCTCCCAAAAACCCCATCTAGTCTCCCAAAAAACCCCATTTGGTCTCCCAAAACCCAATCTGGTCTCCCAAAAACCCCATTTGGTCTCCCAAAAACCCCATCTAGTCTCCCAAAAACCCCATCTGGTCTCCCAAAAACCCCATCTGGTCTCCCAAAAACCCCATCTGGTCTCCCAAAAACCCCATTTGGCCTCCCAAAACCCCATCTAGTCTCCCAAAACCCCATTTGGTCTCCCAAAAACCCCATTTGGTCTCCCAAAAACCCCATCTAGTCTCCCAAAAACCCCATTTGGCCTCCCAAAAACCCCATCTAGTCTCCCAAAAACCCTATTTGGTCTCCCAAAAACCCCATCTAGTCTCCCAACCCATTTGGTCTCCCAAAAACCCCATCTAGTCTCCCAAAAACCCCATTTGGTCTCCCAAAAACCCCATCTAGTCTCCCAAAAACCCCATCTGGTCTCCCAAAACCCCATCTGGTCTCCCAAAACCCCATCTGGTCTCCCAAAACCCCATCTGGTCTCCCAAAAACCCCATCTGGTCTCCCAAAAACCCCATCTGGTCTCCCAAAACCCCATCTGGTCTCCCAAACACCCCATTTGGTCTCCCAAAAACCCCATCTAGTCTCCCAAAAACCCCATTTGGTCTCCCAAAAACCCCATCTGGTCTCCCAAAAACCCCATCTGGTCTCCCAAAAACCCCATCTGGTCTCCCAAAAACCCCATCTGGTCTCCCAAAAACCCCATCTAGTCTCCCAAAAACCCCATTTGGTCTCCCAAAAACCCCATCTGGTCTCCCAAACACCCCATTTGGTCTCCCAAAAACCCCATCTAGTCTCCCAAAAACCCCATTTGGCCTCCCAAAAACCCCATCTAGTCTCCCAAAAACCCCATCTGGTCTCCCAAAAACCCCATCTGGTCTCCCAAACACCCCATTTGGTCTCCCAAAAACCCCATCTAGTCTCCCAAAAACCCCATTTGGCCTCCCAAAAACCCCATCTAGTCTCCCAAAAACCCTATTTGGTCTCCCAAAAACCCCATCTGGTCTCCCAAAAACCCCATCTGGTCTCCCAAAAACCCTATTTGGTCTCCCAAAAACCCCATCTAGTCTCCCAACCCATTTGGTCTCCCAAAAACCCCATCTAGTCTCCCAAAAACCCCATTTGGTCTCCCAAAAACCCGATCTGGTCTCCCAAAAACCCCATTTGGTCTCCCAAAAACCCCATCTGGTCTCCCAAAAACCCCATCTGGTCTCCCAAAAACCCAATCTGGTCTCCCAAAAACCCCATCTAGTCTCCCAAAAACCCCATCTGGTCTCCCAAAAACCCCATTTGGTCTCCCAAAAACCCCATTTGGTCTCCCAAAAACCCCATCTGGTCTCCCAAAAACCCCATCTGGTCTCCCAAAAACCCCATTTGGCCTCCCAAAAACCCCATCTAGTCTCCCAAAAACCCATTTGGTCTCCCAAAAACCCCATCTAGTCTCCCAAAAACCCCATTTGGTCTCCCAAAAACCCAATCTGGTCTCCCAAAAACCCCATTTGGTCTCCCAAAAACCCCATCTAGTCTCCCAAAAACCCCATCTAGTCTCCCAAAAACCCAATCTGGTCTCCCAAAAACCCCATTTGGTCTCCCAAAAACCCCATCTAGTCTCCCAAAAACCCCATTTGGCCTCCCAAAAACCCCATCTAGTCTCCCAAAAACCCATTTGGTCTCCCAAAAACCCCATCTAGTCTCCCAAAAACCCCATCTAGTCTCCCAAAAACCCCATTTGGTCTCCCAAAAACCACATTTGGTCTCCCAAAAACCCCATCTAGTCTCCCAAAAACCCCATCTGGTCTCCCAAAAACCCCATCTGGTCTCCCAAAAACCCAATCTGGTCTCCCAAAACCCCATCTAGTCTCCCAAAAACCCCATTTGGTCTCCCAAAAACCACATTTGGTCTCCCAAAAACCCCATCTAGTCTCCCAAAAACCCCATCGGGTCTCCCAAAAACCCCATCTGGTCTCCCAAAAACCCCATCTAGTCTCCCAAAAACCCCATTTGGTCTCCCAAAAACCCCATCTAGTCTCCCAAAAACCCATTTGGTCTCCCAAAAACCCCATCTAGTCTCCCAAAAACCCCATCTAGTCTCCCAAAAACCCCATTTGGTCTCCCAAAAACCACATTTGGTCTCCCAAAAACCCCATCTAGTCTCCCAAAAACCCCATCTGGTCTCCCAAAAACCCCATCTGGTCTCCCAAAAACCCAATCTGGTCTCCCAAAAACCCCATCTAGTCTCCCAAAAACCCCATTTGGTCTCCCAAAAACCACATTTGGTCTCCCAAAAACCCCATCTAGTCTCCCAAAAACCCCATCTAGTCTCCCAAAAACCCCATTTGGTCTCCCAAAAACCACATTTGGTCTCCCAAAAACCCCATCTAGTCTCCCAAAAACCCCATCTAGTCTCCCAAAAACCCCATTTGGTCTCCCAAAAACCACATTTGGTCTCCCAAAAACCCCATCTAGTCTCCCAAAAACCCCATCTGGTCTCCCAAAAACCCCATCTGGTCTCCCAAAAACCCAATCTGGTCTCCCAAAAACCCAATCTGCTCTCCCAAAAACCCAATCTGCTCTCCCAAAAACCCAAGCTGCTCTCCCAAAAACCCAATCTGGTCTCCCAAAAACCCAATCTGCTCTCCCAAAAACCCAATCTGCTCTCCCAAAAACCCAATCTGCTCTCCCAAAAACCCAATCTGCTCTCCCAAAAACCCAAGCTGCTCTCCCAAAAACCCCATCTGGTCTCCCAAAAACCCAAGCTGCTCTCCCAAAAACCCAATCTGCTCTCCCAAAAACCCAATCTGCTCTCCCAAAAACCCAAGCTGCTCTCCCAAAAACCCAATCTGCTCTCCCAAAAACCCAATCTGCTCTCCCAAAAACCCAAGCTGCTCTCCCAAAAACCCAATCTGGTCTCCCAAAACCCAAGCTGCTCTCCCAAAAACCCAATCTGCTCTCCCAAAAACCCAATCTGCTCTCCCAAAAACCCAAGCTGCTCTCCCAAAAACCCAATCTGGTCTCCCAAAAACCCAATCTGCTCGCCCAAAAACCCAATCTGGTCTCCCAAAAACCCAATCTGCTCTCCCAAAAACCCAAGCTGCTCTCCCAAAAACCCAATCTGCTCTCCCAAAAACCCAATCTGCTCTCCCAAAAACCCAAGCTGCTCTCCCAAAAACCCCATCTGGTCTCCCAAAAACCCAAGCTGCTCTCCCAAAAACCCAATCTGCTCTCCCAAAAACCCAATCTGCTCTCCCAAAACCCAAGCTGCTCTCCCAAAAACCCAATCTGCTCTCCCAAAAACCCAATCTGCTCTCCCAAAAACCCAAGCTGCTCTCCCAAAAACCCAATCTGGTCTCCCAAAAACCCAAGCTGCTCTCCCAAAAACCCAATCTGCTCTCCCAAAAACCCAATCTGCTCTCCCAAAAACCCAAGCTGCTCTCCCAAAAACCCAATCTGGTCTCCCAAAAACCCAATCTGCTCGCCCAAAAACCCAATCTGCTCTCCCAAAAACCCAATCTGCTCTCCCAAAAACCCAAGCTGCTCTCCCAAAAACCCAATCTGCTCTCCCAAAAACCCAATCTGCTCTCCCAAAAACCCAATCTGCTCTCCCAAAAACCCAAGCTGCTCTCCCAAAAACCCAATCTGCTCGCCCAAAAACCCAATCTGCTCTCCCAAAAACCCAATCTGCTCTCCCAAAAACCCAAGCTGCTCTCCCAAAAACCCAATCTGCTCTCCCAAAAACCCAATCTGGTCTCCCAAAAACCCAATCTTACATCTTAGGCGAAAAAAATAAAAAATAAAAATAATTTAATTTTTAATTTCTGAAAAATGTTTCAGAAAATAGTTACCCAATTTTTAAGGGGAGATCTTGTCTCGGTTTTCTGCCTTTTCGCGTCGTAATCTATTAAACCCTGCGTTTTTATCTATTTTTCATGTCGTAATCCATTAAACCGAGTACAATTTATTCCTCTGAGCGGGATCCATTTAATTGGGGAGCACCAGGTCGAGGAGGAGGAGGAGCATGAGGATGAGGTGGAGGAGTCGTTCACAAACACAAAAAACGCACGCACACAAATGGAATTTGCACATAAAAAAGAATAGAACAGAAGGGGGAGAGAGAGCGAGAGAAAATTGTCGTTTGTAGTTTGTAGTCTTCATTTTCTTCTTCTTTTCCGGCTACTCGTCGACCACCTTCTTCCACACGCCGTTCACCTGGATGCGCTGAAAACAGGGAAATTTGAGGTGTGGCCGAGTGGCTAAGTGGTTAGCCTGCCAGGCGGAGGGTCCGGGTTCGAATCCTGCGCGCGTCAAAGTTTTGCTTTTTGGATTTTAAAGTCGGTAATGGTTTAACTGGCAGCCAAACTACATAGTAAAAGCTCTAACTAGAGGCCACAGACTATAAAAAAGCTACTGGCCTGACCATCCGGGTTCGAACCCCGGCCGCGTCCAACTTTTTGCTTTCTGAAGTTTAAGCTAATTTTTCTATTGGAATACCTAAACTGGCCAGACTACAAGCTCCTACCTTTAAATACAATCTACAAACTACAGAAATCCTACCAGGCGAACGACCCGGGTTACACTCCCGCCCGAGCCCAACTTTTTGCTTTTTAAATTTAAGTAGATTTTTCGATTCGAATAGCTAAGCTGGCAGCCAGGCTACAAACTACAACCTCCCCCACGCACCGTTGGCTCATAATTGGGGCAGTCGATGACCATGTGGAGTCCCTTGAACGCCTTGTCGTCGGGGTTGGCGAACCAACGGCGGCTCACGTCAATGTTCACCCGCACGCCGCGCTTGTGCTTCTTCCGCTCGATCGACTGAAAAGGAAAAAAATGTTAGAATCGCAAAAAGGCAAAAAAAAAATTTTGGCGCCGACGGGATTCAAACCCAGATAGGCAGCCTGTTCAGATTTACGCACTCGCTAGCCTCGTTCTTGGGGCTGTAGTTTGTACTTTGCTTGGCAGTGTAGCCCTTCCCATTGAAAAATTGAAAATTGGCCAAAAAAAATTGGCGCCGTGGGGATTCGAACTCGGTTAGGTAGCCTGTGCAGACTTTCGTTTTCTGGTCTCTATTTTGTAGTCTGCTTGGCAGCTTAGCTATTCTAATCGAAAAATTTACACAAATTCAAAAAGCAAAAAATTTTAGCGCCGCCGGGATTCGAACCCGGATAGTTAACCTGGTAGGATTTTTGTAATTTATAGCCTGGATCTAGCGATTGGAGCTTGTAGACTTCTTGGCAGGTTAGCAAGTCCCGAGAAAATCAGAGTTCTAGCTAGAAACTACAAAAAATTATACGGTTGCGAAACTTTTCCGAACATTGGCAGTTTCCGAAACGTTCCTGTAGATGGTTAAAATGTGATTTTTGGGCGAACTGGATGCCACTGTAGCCATTAGAGTAAAAAGCACCCACATGGCGGACCTCGTGCGACGAGCCGGGCGGCTTCTGGGGGATCGTCTCGACGGGGAGCAACGGGGGCACGTATTCCTTCTCCGGGTCGTCGGGCACCACCGGGATCGATGTCTCTGACTTCAGGCTGCAAATGAGGAAATTTTCGAAATTTTTTGGTCGTTTCCTCAAGAATCCATGCTAGCCTGCCCCTTCCTAGGCACCACGGTTGTCAGGCTCCCTTTAAAGCCCCTTTAAAACGTAAAACCTCGTCTCTTAAATTGGGAATGGCTAAACTGGCAGTCAGACTACAGAATACAACCGCAAAACACCGGCTACAGCACCTCTGGCGTCAATAGGTGCAATTCGGAAAAGCGCCAAAATCACGATTTGCTGATCCAATCGATCGATAAATGCTCTATTTTTCGTAGTTTGTAGGTAGAACTCAAATTTTTTCGGGAAGCGCTAAACTGGCAGCCAGATCACGCAGGCCGATCCTCAAAGGGTCCCTGCTAGCCTGCCCTGCCGCACCTCTTCTCCTGTTCCTTCTCCTTCTCCTCGGCGCCGCCATCTTCTTGCGTCGCCTCGACGTCGACGGGGGCCGCGGCTTTCTTGTTCTTCTTCGGGCTTTTCGGGCTTTTCGCAGTGGCGCTGAAAAACGGGCGTGGTCTAATCTCAATTTTGTCACTATCCCTTGAAATGGCAAAAAAAGGCTCAATGCATGACGTTTTTTGCCTTGAATGGTCCTTTAAAAAGTATCGATTCCATTTTAAAGGCTCTTTCAAGTCAAACTGGCTAGCATAAACCATTTTGAAATTTCCCAAATGATCACTGCTAGCTTGCCGCATGAGAAAATCCATTTTGAAGGGGTCATGAAGGAAAACCAAAAAATTCCGCGCATACCGCTTCGACTTGGGCTTGTTGTTGCTGTTGTTGGTGGTGGTGTTGCTGCTCGTGGTCGACGCCGTGCTGCTGCTGTTGCTGTCCATGTTGTTGTTGTTGTTCGTCTCCTCCGCCAGCGACATCTTCTGCGTGGCCGACATCAGCGACATCTGGGGCGAAATTTCTGTCCCGTTTAGACTTGGAGCTTCAATTGTTTTTGTAATGGCTTAACTGGCAAGCAGGCTACAGACTACATTTTCCGGAACTGGGTTACAAACTTCAAAAACCTTACTAGGCTATCTATCCGGATTCGACCCCCGCCGGCGCCGAACTTTTTGCTTTTTGAATTTTTAGAAAATTTCTCGATTTCAAACGCTAAACTGACATCCAACCTACAAACTCCAACCATTAGCACAAGCTAAAAACTACAAAAACGCTACTAAGAGAGTCTCTCGGGTTCGACCCCCGGCCGCGGCAAAACTTTTTGCTTTTGGAATTTTTTGCCAATTTTTTGATTGGAGTCGCTAAACTGATATCCAGACTACAAACTACAATCACGAGGCTCCAGGCTACAGACTACAGAACGCGAAAACTAGCACAATAGCTACCTGCGACGACGGCGGGGTGGACATCAACGAGCGCGGCGTGGGCGTCGACTTTGACGACTTGGTAGAGGTTGAATTCGAGGAACGCGTCGAGCCGCCCCTCTTTTTCTTCTTCTTCGCCTTCCCGCCGAGAGGGGAAGGCATCAGGCTGCGCGTCGGCGGCGTCGAGATCGACGAGGCCGGCGTCTGCAAGCAGGGCGGGTTAACAGAGGACATTTCGGAATCCGAATCGCTAGTCTGGGTGTCAGTTTAGTGATTCCCAAAAGAATTAGAGTTATAGCTACAAACTACAAGAAATTAGAGCCTTCCCGAAAATTCCGCAAAAAAAATCGCAATTTTCAAATTTTCCGCTACTTTCCTAAGTACGGCACGGAGTACGGTAGTTGCATTTCGTAGCCTGGCTGTCAGTTAAGGTATCCTAGCCAAGAAACCGACCCTAGAATTGAGGGTGCACCGCGTGGTGGGCGAGTAGGCGGACGCCTTGGCGGGGCCGAGCATCAGATCACGATCCGGGCCCAGCTCGCCCTCGTAGACCAGCAATTCTGAAAATGTGGGGTGTGGATTCGGTAAACTGGCAGTCAGACTACAAAATACAACTTTGAAACCTAGGCCACAGACTAAAGAAAAGCTATTAGGCGCACTACTCAAGTTCAATTCCCGGTGAGGTCGAAGTTTTTTGATTTTTGAAGTTTTGCTTAATTTTTCGACTGGCATAGCTAAACTGGTAGCCAGACCACAAACTCCAAGCTAAAAATCCTTGCTCCCACCCATGCAGCTGAGATTGCCGGCCGTCTCCTCGACGCGAATCTTGTTGCCGGGGGTGCCGAGGCCGTCGAGCACCTGGGCAAATGAGCAGGGATTATTTGGGAGGAGAGAGAGAGCAATAGCAGATATCTTTGAGGGAACGTTGGATACCTTCTCCATATGGCGAAACTCGTGACGCAGGACGCGACGCACCAGCCGCTGTGTCGACGGCAGACCGCCGCTGCAACGATTCGTCGGCAGCTCGTCCGGCGATTGGCAGCCTAGCGAACATCATTTAGGAAGTGCGAATCTTTACACTGGCTGCCAGTTCACAAAATGGCAAGCTAGCAGAGAGTATTTGAGTGCGTAATCGATTAGAAACCAAGATTTTCGTGTTTTTACGAATTTTCTAGCGTACTCGATTCGGGAAGGCCGGTAAGCTAGCAAACACCATTTAGGAAGTGGAAATGGCCAAACTGGCAGCCAGTTCACAAAATGGCAGGCTAGCAAAGGCAATTTGCGGATTTTAAAGGGGCCGGACAGCTAGGAAGGCCTAATTTCCATGCGCAATTAGCCAAAACGGTAAGCTAGCAGAAATTCCTTGCGGAAAATCTCACATACCTTCCTCGGGCAGCTGCAGACGAGGCATCGCTGGGTGAAATGAGGGAAAATTTAAAGCGAAAACTAGCGAATCCAAAACCGGAAGTCATTTTCGCCCCGAAAAAAAATGCAAATTTTGGCTGCAAAAATTCGCCATGAAATTTTAAGGGCAAAATTTGCATCTTTTTCTTTGCATATTTTAAAGTCCTAAAGGCATTTTGAACCCGAAAATTGGGCATTACTAATCTTGTTTCTACTCGTTTTCCGCTTCTCCTCTCGATGCTACTCGCTCGCTTAACAAAAAGTACTACTTTTCAAGTTCAAAAATCGTTTTTCTCATTTTCCAGACAACTTTAATCGCTTTCTGTCGACCACCACGCTTAAACGCAACCAGCAAGTGAGGTTTTTAAGTTATTGAGGGTTTTTAGAGCTTTTTTAGCTTTGTAAAAACCGGAAAATCACGAATTTTGTCTATTTTAGCGTGTTTTTACGGAATTTTTGTGTTTCTAAAAGTGTAAAAACATTATAAAACTGCTAACTGGCAGATAATTTGACTAATAAGCTAATTTTTCAACTTCTAGAGTGTTTTGTAATTTTTTAAACCCCTAATTTGAGAAATTTTGTCGCTTTTTTCATGTTTTTCGTTAGATCCTGGCTTTAAAAAAGGCAACACCCTTTCTAAATGAGTCGAACCGTTAGTGAATGAACGATTTTACCTTTCTTCCAATTTTCAAATAGTTTCAAGTCGTTAAAATCCGTTTTTTTCCAGTTCCCGGCCGAGCTGATCGACCCATGCTGCGATCCTGCGAAGCCGATTGTCGTCGGGATGAGCCAGATCACCGAGGCCGCCTATGGAATTAGGGTAGGGAAAACGTTTAGTACTCGCCAGTACTACGTTTAAGACATGAAAATACAAAGAAGATTAGCTTATAAAGTTTTTATATAGTTTTTAGGCTAAAATGGTTCGAATTTGACGCTTTTCCATAATCTTTTCGGCCAAAAAAGCTAATTTTAATTCATTCTGCATCCAAAAAGCTATATTTCTAGCCATTTTAGCTATTTCTACTTGAACCTACGAAAAACAATTAGTATTTAAAGTTTTTATAGGGGTTTTTAGATAACTAATTTTGAAATTCGCGACTTTTACAGGTTATTTCGAAAATAGCCAATTTTAATGGGTTAATAATGTGAAAAAGCTTTGTTATTATCCACTTTAGCTATTGTAAGGTAAATACGATAACGAAATAACTTTAGAAAGTTTTTATCCTATTTTTCAGGGCGCGGTGGAGAAGACGCTGTGCCGGTACTCGCGCGCCCTCTCCCACGCCACCGGAATCGAGGTCTATCTCAAGATGGAGCAGACCCAGGCATGATTTGGTGTTTGTATTTTATAGCCTGGATGCCAGTTTAGCGTCCAGTAACTTAAAATAATGAAGTCTGACGTTTTCCAGACGACGGGCAGCTTCAAGGAGCGCGGCGCCCGCTGGGCGCTCATGAATTTAACGGCTGACGAGAAGAAGAAGGGGGTCAGTTGTTTTTTTACGAGTTTTTGGTCAAAACAGTCGATGGAGCTGCTTGAAGTATTAAAAACTATATTTTACAACGTTTAACAAACGAAAATGACCTTAAAATTCGTTTTTAAACCTTTAGAAATCTAGATTTCTTCGACAAATTTGGTTTTTAAAGTTTTACCGCTGCGTTTTGAGCCTGATTTTTGGTTTAGAAAGTAAAAAAGTATATTTTGCAGGTGTTAGAAGCGAAAACGAGCTTCAAATAGCCGTTACACGTTTGAAAAAGCTAGTTTTTTTGTTAGAAATTCGTCTTTTTCCTTTTTCAAGGTTTTAAAAAGCGTTTTTAGCTCGAAAAATCGGATAAAAGCATTTTTAAAATTTTTTTAATTTTAAATAGCTTTAGGAAAATGTAGAAAACTATTTTTTTAGGTGTACGCCGCGTCGGCCGGCAACCACGCGCAAGCGCTGTGCATCCACGGCAACAAACTCGGCATCCCAATCACGGTACGCTTTTTCTAGGCTATTTTCCGGTAAGCCTGTTCATCTACATGTGTGTAAAGTATGGCTCTGTACCGATAGCACGGGGCAATGACAACAGAACGGGGCATTGACAACAGAACGGGGCAATGACAACAGAACGGGGCAAAGCCAGCAGAACGGGGCATTGGCAGCAGAACGGGGCATTGACAGCAGAACGGGGCAATGGCAGCAGAACGGGGCATTCCGGAGCCCACGTAGCCGGCGGCCAACAGAACGGGGCATTGGTTTGGTCAAGAGGGCCGACGGTCAGCAGAACGGGGCATTGCAGATTTTGTCCAAAAACAACGTATTTGTATCGTCTCTCGCCTATTTTTGTTTCACATTATAGATTTTTGGATTTGCAGAAGTGTGTGTCAACCACGCCGAACGTTTCTAACTAAAACGGGGCAGTTTATTTAAATGTATATTGGTATTTTCTGAAAAAGTAGGGGGCGTACGGCGACTAGATGACGAAGAAGTCGCGGCAAAAATCCTTCTGAAGCGGAATGAAGCAAATGGAAGTTCGCTAAAGAATTATCCCCTTGCTCCAGAGAAGGAGATCTCTGCATAAAATCATACGGGTGTCGCATATGACTGAAAATAGGAAAAGTTGGGAACGGAATAGCATTACCAGGGTCCAGGCGATGGGGCTTTAAGTAATAGGGGCATAAAAATCTGGATGATAATATTTTTGGACACACACTTCTGCAAATCCAAAACTCTATAATGTGAAACAAAAATAGGCGAGAGACGATACAAATACGTTGTTTTTGGACAAAATCTGCAATGCCCCGTTCTGCTGACCGTCGGCCCTCTTGACCAAACCAATGCCCCGTTCTGTTGGCCGCCGGCTACGTGGGCTCCGGAATGCCCCGTTCTGCTGTCAATGCCCCGTTCTGCTGCCAATGCCCCGTTCTGCTGGCTTTGCCCCGTTCTGTTGTCATTGCCCCGTTCTGTTGTCAATGCCCCGTTCTGTTGTCATTGCCCCGTGCTATCGGTACAGAGCCGGTTTTTCATGCCGAGAATCCGATTTTCAGGTAGTAATGCCCCGACACGCGCCGATCAAGAAGATTGCCCAGTGCCAGCAGCTCGGCGGCAACATCATCGTCAAGGTCAGCGGCTAAAAAAACATCCAAAGGCTCCTGTTTCAGGGCAAAGACATTTCGGAGAGTCGCCACGTGGCCCTGACGCAAAGCCTCGAGGCCGGCGGCAAGTACATCAACGGATATGATCATGAACATGTCATTGCTGGGGCTGGCACTGTTGGATTGGAGATTTTGGATCAGGTAACACTTTAGGTAACTAGCAGAAGTTCTTTAGGAATCTTGTAAATCCGGATTTTGGGGTTTTTTCTGCTTTCAAACCATTTTTAGGCTCAAATAGAGATAAATTTTGCCAAAAATGCTATTAAAACGCTAACTGGCTAGCAGGTTTAACGAGCAGAGCACATTTTTCGTTTTCGCGAAATTCGGCGTTTCGATGTTTTTCTAACTAAAAAAAATTTTTAATCTGAAGATCTACAAATTTTGCTAAAAACTCCCTTAAAAATGCTAACTAGCCGTCAGACAACGAGCAGACTTTTTTTTAGGGATTTTAGAAAACCTACATTTTTGTATTTTACCGGAATTTCGGCGTTTTGATGTTTTTCTAACTTAAAAAAAGATGTTTTTGCCTTAAAAATGGCTATTTTCGCTAAAAAGTGCCAGAAAAACGCTAACTGACTAGCAGGTAGCTAGCAGCGATGCGTTAGGAATTTTTCCCAGGTGCCCGACGTCTCGGCGGTGTTGGCCAGCGTGGGCGGTGGTGGAATGATTGCCGGTGTGGCGACGGCGATCAAGAATCTCCGCCCACAAGTTGATGTCATCTCCATCGAGGCCGACAGCTGCCCCTCATTCAAGGCAGGCTAGCAGAGGAATTTGAGGAAACGTTTCCCTTCCAGAATTCCCTGGAAGCCGGCCAGCCAATTCGCACCCCGGTGATGCCGACCCTTGCCGACGGTCTCGCCGTCCCCCTCATCGGCTTCAACGCGTTCGCCACCGCGCTCGGTACGTCTTGAAAAGATTGCAAATTTGCGTGTTTTTTACAGGAAAAATTGACGAGTCGATCGTGGTGGACGAGAAGACAATCGGACTCGCCATTCTGCGGCTCGTCGAGATGGAGAAGGTCAGTCCGATTCCTCAAATGGCCTCTGCTAGCTTGCCATCAATCTAACTGGCAACCAGTTTATCGATTCCCACTTCCTAAATTCTCTTTGCTAGCCTGCCCGCCTTTCTGGAACCGATTAGGTCATGAAATTCCTCGAAAATCGAGGTTTCTAACGATTACGCGCTGAAATTCAGATCGTTGTGGAGGGCGCGGGTGCATGCGGCGTGGGCGCCCTGCTGTCCGGCCGCCTCGACAAGTACAAGGGCAAGAAGGTGGTCGTCGTGCTCAGCGGCGGAAATATCGACACCACCCAGCTGGGACGCGTCATGGAGAGGGGTGGGTGTGGGAGCGGAATTCCCCAAATGGCCTCTGCTAGCTTGCCATTCGATACCGTGGCAGCCAGTTTGTCGATTCCCACTTCCTAAATGACCTCTGCTAGCTTGCCCGGGTTTTCGGAGCCGATTACGCAAGGAAATTCATGAAAAGCTAGGAAAATCGATCCGGACAACCGATTACGGCATCAAAAACCTCGGCTAGCCCGCCCCACCCCCCGGTTTCAGGCATGGCGTGGGACAACCGCCTGGTCCGCTTCAAGGTGAGCGTCTCCGACCGGCCGTGGGGCATCGCCGAACTCACCGAACTCGTCGCCAAGGAGGGCGGATCGATCAAGGACATCTTTTTGGTGGGTGGAGTTTGTAGTCTGGGTGTCAGTTTAGCGATTGCCGAAAGAATTAGACTTCTAGCTACAAACTGCAAAAAGTTAGACCCTGGAAAAAATTGCAAAATTCAAATTTCCGGATTTTCCGCTAGATTCCTATTGACAGGTGCGCGTACTGTAGTTGCATTGCGTAGTCCGGCTGCCAGTTTAGCCTTTCCGCCAAAAACCAAGAATTCAGGAGCGCTCGTGGACCCGTTCGGACGTGTTCACCGTCCGCACGAAGGTGGTGGCCGAGACCCGCGACTCGAAACATGCTCGCCGACTCGAGCAGGCGTTGCGGCTGCGGTGCGTACCTGTTCCCCAATAATCACTGCTCGTTCCTTTGCAGATATGCCGACGACTGCATCTTCCACCTCTTTCCCACCGTCGACATGCATTAAGCCCGCGCCGCTGAAAGAAACGACAAGAATTACCTTAATATTACCGGCTACACCAGAGTGCCGAGAATGACGATAAAGCCTTACTCCATTATTTTCATGCTTTTTGTCGTTTTTACACGATTTTACGCCTTTTTGTTTCATTTTTCATGTGTTTTTTTTGCTCGATTTTGAGCTGATTTTCGGCTTTAGCTCACCAAGATGGCTTTAATTTACAAAACGAACGTGGTCACCGGAAAGAGCGGGGTCGATTACCACGAAAACCCGTTTTTTTCAGACTTTGGCTCTAGGAAAGAAGGGCTAAAAATCGTCGGTTGCGGGTTCCGCTAAATCTGTACGAAGCACTACTATGCGCGCGATTTTGTATGGAGTAGCGTAGCGTACGAAATTAATGAAACTGGCGCACAAACTAAATATTGTCCATTTTTATAGATTTTACACCGTTTTAGATTTAGATTTAAGCGCCCAAGCATAATCATTGATCATTGAACTTTTGGACAATTCATGGCATTTTAGCAAAAAATCTTTCAAAAATTATTAAAAAGCTCGCACTTTGAAAATTGCAAAGTATTCTAAGAGGATTTTTTAGCTTTCTAGAAATTAGATAAAACTGCTAAAGAATCGGGGTTAGCGGGCGTAGCCCGCTAACCCCTTTTGGTTTGATTATGAAGGAGTGACGCTCCAGCCCATTATTTGGTCCTTTTTTTCGCGGCACTTGGATTTTTTGGAAACATAATTTCCAACAAAAATTCCAAAATCGTTTCTTTGATTTTTTATAATGATGCGTAATATTAAACACACATTTTAAAACAATGGCTTTTTAGGAATTTATGAAATCCATGCGTTTACGCCATTTTAAAGCGTTTCGCCATAATTGCGCGGCGTCGTTGGGCGATCGACAGCAGGTATTTCTGCTTTTCGGCGCGCAGGTTTTCCTGAAAAAAAATCGATTTTGTACAAATTTTTGCTGTTTAAGTTAGATTTTTTCATTGTTTTGATACCAGGGCAAGCCAGCGGAGATTCTTGCCGAAATTGGCCTTAAAAATCGAGATCAAATAATCAGTAATACTTTTTTGGAAAACTTATGTTTTCAAAAAATCCAAGTACCGCGAAAAAAAGGACCAAATAATCATCTGCAGAGTTGGGTCTTCATAATTCTTTAGCAGTTTTATCCAATTTCTAGAAAGCCAAAAAATGCTTTTAAAATAATTTCCAATTTTCAAAGGGCGAGCTTTTTAATAATTTTTGAAACATTTTTTGCTAAAATGACAAGAATCGTCCAAAAGTTCAATAATTATGGGTAAGTGGCTTGTGTTTTGGAAATCTAAGTGTAATGCCTTTCCTAATTTTAAATTTTCAAAATTTTAGCTTAAAAAAGATGTTTCAAAAATGGGCAACCATTACTCGGTTTTTTCTGCAATAATTTGACGTAATTTTAGATCCGCAGATACAGCAGAAATCCTCTAATTACATTTTTAAGCGTTTTTAAAATCGAAAATTCGACTTCCTGGCCCCTTTAAAATCCTAGGGTGCTTTCGCATTATCGGGGGGGGATGGGAGGGCGGGTTTTTGGGGTGAATTTTAAAATTTGTATTTTCGATTCTTTTAAATCTCAATTGGCTAACAATCTCCGGTACTGGGCTGTTAACGGGGGGGGGGGGATTTTTGCCAATAATCCCGTTAGGCCCTATATACAACGATAATCCATTTTATAGCAATTTTCACGTGTGTTTTCAGGCTGTGAATTTTTAAAATCTTGCATTTTTTTGGCGATAAATGTTTCAAAAATGGCCAAAAAGGGCCAAATTGTCGATTTGACAAAATTCATTTTTTGTTGCGTTCTAGCAATAAAACCTATTAAAACCCTCTAAAAATACAGTAATTTTTATGAACAGAAATGTATAGGCAAAAAATAAAATACCCCACGCTAAAAGTCCAGTACCCAGTCTCATTTTTCAAAAGAAAAAAAATCAAGCAAAACTGAAATTTAATAAAATCTAATAAATAACAATTAATAAAGTTTACTACTTAAACTCTATAAAAAATTATCATTATTTATAAATAACAATATACATACGAAGTTACAAAAATTAGAGAAGCCCTAAGAAAAATGATCTTAGTTCACGTTTCCACAATAAAACCAGCATACCTTAAACGAGGCGCTATCGAGCCAGTTCAGCGACAACTCGTCGAAATAGTCCACATAAGGAGCCTAAATTTTTTAAAAACGTTAGTAAAATCCAAGTTTTAAAAAGTAATTTTTCTGCAAAAAATAATGCTTCAATTTTCGGCCCAATCAAGTCATTTTTTCAAAATATAATTCCTCCACCGAATTTTCGCTATAAATGCATTTTTCATGGTATCGTGTGATTTTTGGTTCTTTTGCATTATCGGGGGGGGGGGCGGATTCTAATATCAAGAGAGGAAATGATTTCAAACCGTTCTAACTATTCTTAAAGGTAAAAAACTTTCCAAATGTCGATTAAAAAAACAAAAATATGGATTTTTCGCTCAAAATTTCGATTTTTCCTAAAAAACGCTATTAAAATACTTTCTACTAAATTGGAAGTCCTTTCTGGACTTTTCAGAAAAGTTGTGGGCAAAGACCCCCCGATAATGGCAAAACTCCGTGGCTTTGATAAGCCTTGTAGAAAGGGCGGCACTAAAACAATTTTTCCTTTATGAAATTTTTCCAAATTTTTTCAGTTTTTTAAATTTCAAATTTTTAACCTTTTAGTTGCCCGGTTTTTACTGGCTCACCTCCTTTATTTCATCCTGCGTCAGCGGGGGCCGCGCGTCGAAAACCTGGCAAAATGCCAGCAGCACGAAAAATAGCCCGAGGAATAGCTTTTCCATACAAAAACCGGGCTTTCGGGCTGAAAAATCATGAAGATTGGAAATCTTGGGAAGAGCAAGCTAGCAGAGAACTTTTAAGCAGTGGGTACCGCTAGACTGGCAGTCAGTTTCGCCAATAGGCAGGCTAGCATGGCTTTTTAATGAAAGCTGGGCAAGCTAGCAACGATTCTTTGCCCAGAAGTCGAGGAAAAATGCGTTGAATGGGTTCTGCTAGCTTGCCCAGAGGAATTTTTATAGTCCAACTGAATAGATTGGGTGTCAGTTTAGCTGTTGGGCAGGCTAGCAGAAACCATTGAGGGATCGGAACGCCAATAACGGAGGTGACAAGATTGTGAAAGTGTGGGGTGCCGTTTTGCGGCGTGGTTGGTTGCCCCCGGTTTTTTGTGGCAATAAATCGACTCTATCAAATGGATGGAGAGAGAGAGAGAGAGAGAGAGAGAGAAACAGATCATCAGCCACCCCGTGATCCCATTTATCACACCGCATCGATCAGATTTCCGGGGAGATCCGGGTGCGCGAAAGGGAAAACAATGTTATTTCGGACCGAGCAGGCAAGCAGAGACCATTTGGGCGACCGGAATGGCTGAACTGGCTGGCAGCTAAAATGTTCCTATCGAGAAATTAACCTAAAGCCCAAAAAGCATAGAGTTTCGCGTCGCCGGGAATCGAACCTGGAAGCGGCGCTTTGTAAGATTTCTGTAGTTTGTAGCCTCGATCTAAAGGTTGCACTTTGTAGCTTGGTTGCCAGTTCAACGTTCCCAGGTGTTCTTTGCTAGCTAAGCCCCTCGAATTTCCCAAAGCATCTCTGCCAGCTCTCTTTCCTCTGCGGTTCCGTCAGTTCGCAAAGAATCTCTGCCAGCCGTCCCCTTTTTGGATTCCAGCAATGCCTGGAGGTTCACTATCAGGCAGTTAGTCTTTTGCGCTCACTCCCAAAAGGGGGGCGGGCCCTGGGAAACGATACAGTAGGGCGAGAGAAGGCGTCACTAGGCCAGTCGCGTAGTCGGCCCTATTTGGCAGGGTTGTATTTGTTTGTTTGGGGCTGGCCAGAGAGAGAGAGAGAGAGAGAGAAAGAGAGGGAGAAAGAGCACAGTCTAATCCCCTGGCCGCGAGCACCACTCACCCCTTCCTCCAGTCCGCCAAGGCGATGACGGGCCCCCTGCCGGTTCCGCTTCCGCCTCGGATTCTGGGCCCGCTTTCCCCAAAATTTCCCTGCTAGCCTGCCCGATGGCCAAACTGACATCCACACTATCTATTCCCGCTTTAAAATTGCCTTGGGCAACCTAGCAGAGACATTTTGCCGATTTTCTAGACCAAAATGTCTTTAACAAAGCTTAATTCACGGATGCTATCTCAAATGGTCTCTGCTAGCTTGCCAACAGCTAAACTGGCATCTAGATCGTATTCCTAAGCGATCCCTGCTAGCCTGCCTGTTTCCAAAATTTTCGGAAAATCGCGTGTTTCATGGTTTTGTAGCCAAAAGCCCCCGACATAACTTGCAATCACCCTTCTTTGCGGCGTTCTGGACGATTTACGCTTTTTGCAACAGGTCTCTGCCAGCCTGCCAAGGGCTAAACTAAGTCTATCCATTAAAAATTCCCCAATGTCTCGGCTGGCATGCCCGCTTCAAAAAATCCCTCAGAAATCCCGACTAGCTCGCCTTTTTTAGATCCAATTTTTCCGCAAATGCTTTCTGCTCGTTTGCCTTCCGCTGACTAAAAAAAAATAAAATTTAAGATTGAATTTATTTGCAGGATGTTCTACCCCAATTTCGAGCCTCCTTGCCAGCCGGGACCCGCAGAAGTAAATTTTTCATTTTTATTTTTATATTTATTTTTATTTAAGGATTTATTCTTTTATTATTAGCTTTTTATTAAGATAATTGGTTTTTGCTTCAATTACTTACAGTCGAAATTTTTTTTAATCTTGAGCATTTAATTTTAGCGCAAGAGCACCTGGCGAGATTAATTTAGACAAAGGCGCGAGGGAATTGGTGAAAAATTGAAACATCAAATTCACGCAAAAATAAAAAAATTTATTTTTTCTATTTTTTTTTCAGGGTTACGGTCATCGGCGATTCTCACAAACTGTCGTTGAGGAATATTTGGGAGATCCGTTTCTGCTAAATCAACCGCCGCCCCAGGAGCAATATCAGGATTACGGTAGTCAGGGCGAGTTTTGGTCCAAATTTTTTTATAAATCCAGAAATGCCTAAGCAATTAATTGTAAAATTTTTGATATCTGTTTTAGTAAAGTAAAACCATCTATTACAGATGGAAAATTTAATTTTGGAAAAAATTTAAAAGCAAGATTTTAGGAAAATCGATTTTTTCGTAATTTTAATACAAGTTGTTTTGACGTTTAATGATAGTAAAAAATAGCTTAAAAATACTGCAGATATTTATATTTATTTTTTATAAAACTACAATGCTACACATTTTACAAAATCAAATTTTGAAATGTTAAAAAAAATTTGTTTCGTTCAAAAATAAAACTCCACGAAAAATTTCGAAGACAATGACGAACTTTTTTGGATGTGGACAAAAATGATGTTTAGATCGGCTACAGTATATTTCTGCTGCTCCCGTTCCGCCTCAATGCTCCCTGCCGCCAGCTCCTGCTCATGCTAACTGCTGGCCATATGAGCCCCAGCTTACGGTAGGGGGATTTTTATTAGAAGAAGAAAAATGGGGGCAAACAATGAAAGAAATCATTGCGCTTTAATAATTTGCTAGATTGCCAGAAAGTTATAATAAATATGTTTTAATTTTGGATTTTAAAAATTTTGACTTTTGAATAATTTTTGAAACATATTTTTGAAAAAAATCAAATTTTTTTGATATTGTTACTTTTTTTAATGAGCTTTCAATAAATAAAAACAGCAAAAATATTTAGATCGTTAACCCTTAGCGACGATTTATTTTTAGCAAAGCAATTTTGTGAATTTTTAGTGAGATTTTCGGTTTTTTTGGATCACATTTTTTCATAGATTTCTAATTTTGCTTTTTCTGCAGAAAGATTTTTCTTTCGCGGGCTTCATAATTTTTCTAAAATTACAAGATAGTTTTTTTTTAGGAAATTAATAGAATTTAGGATTTTTTAAACCGTATTTTTTCAAAATATTTTTTTATTGGTTTTCCCATTTGTATGCAACATTTATTTTCAAATCGAAAAGGAGTGAATTTTTACAATGTCTACGTTTTAAAGCGTTTTAAGGTATGTATTCTGATAACACAATTATTATTTCACCGTCATTAATTTAGCGATGAGTAGCGAGGTGGCTATTAATTCCTTTTTTGGTGCGAGAGAGACATTGTTGTGGAGATGGACATCCTCTTAATAACAGCACAAAATATTTCCGAAGGCTTATTGCCTTTGGAACATCATTTTCAAATTTTTGTCAAATTTTGCCAATCTGCCTTTTATATGTTTGAAAGTCATATTTTATTATTTTCGAAATATGAATAATTATTGGCATTTATTTTGAGGCTGTCACGATCTCCTCCTCCTCCCCGAGCTGCTCCTCCTCATCCGTCGACGACGAGTTCGATTTCGTCACTCGATTGCCGCCGGATATTGAGAGCAAGGTGGGCTAGCAGAGACCCTTTGGGGAATGGGAATCGATAAACTGGCCACCAGATGGCATTGGCAAGCTAGCAAAGATCATTTGGCATCGAAAATTCAAAAACAACGGTTTTTGACCGAAACCCAAGCCTCCTCCGCAAATGGTCTCTGCTAGCATGCCCCGCCAAATTTCGAAAGGGGAAATTGGTAGTCGGCCTGTCAGTTTAGCCAACGGGCAAGCCAGCAGAGGCCATTGGAAAGATCTTTTGCTTTTTCAGGTGTTCTACCCGCCCTCCGCCCAGTGCCCAACACTGAAAGAGCGCATTCCCCGAAAAGGAAGAGAAATTGGACGGAAACGGACTCATCAGTGCCAATACCCTGGTGATTTTTTGGTTTTTTAACGTTTATCTTCTGATATTTCTGACTGAATATCATTTATTGGTCCGGTCACGGCAGAATACGCATTAATATGCCTGGCTCGCCTCGAAACCGGAGCCTTTTTGAAACATTTCTGGAATTGGATTCTTGAAAAATTTTAGGCTTGGCCAACGACGCCTTGAAGTCAGAAAAATCCGAATTTATCAGGTCAAGATCCATAGTCCCGCCCGTTTTGCCTTAAACGGTCCTTTAAAAAGCCAAAATTCGATTTTAAAGGGACCGGCGAGCCAAAATCCATAGGGAAAATCGTTGTTTTGCCTTCCATGGTCCTTCAAACCGGAGTAAAATCGGCTCTAAAGGGACTGGAACAATTCTCAACTTTTTCCAGGCTGCGACAAGATCTACACGAAAAGCTCCCATCTGAGGGCCCATCAGCGGCTGCATACCGGTGAGAATTCCGCTAATGCCTCAAAACGCCTTTGCTAGCCTGCCAATTTCCTAAGTGGCTGCCAGACTAGCGATTTTCATCTTCTAAATGTTCTCTGCTGGTTTGCCGATTCGATTACGCCATCAAATCCAGAGAACAACTCGCTAAACATCGGTTTAGTTTGTAACTACGGTGATGAAATTCCGCAAAGTTTCTTTGCTAGCCGGCCATTCGCGCAACTGGCTGCCCGACTATCCATTCTCATACCCTAAATCGTCTCTGCCAGTTTGCTAATCGATTACCGCACTAATCCGGGCCAACAGGTGAGAATTCCGCAGGGATATCTGCTAGCCTGCCCTGCTCCATGTAATCGATTACGCCAACGATTGCGCGAGTCTTAGAGCTATTGAAGTCGAGAATTAGCTCACGTAATCGATTGGGAAGGCTGGGGCCAGCTAGCAGAGAACATTTGTGGAAACGATGTACTTTAAAGAGCTGCTAAAGTCATTTTCATGCCCTAATCGGCTAGCGTGTCAGCCAGCGAAGATCCTTAGAGCTTTTCACTCTCGACAAAAATTTGTTTCAAAAATTTCGGGGAAGCATGTACACTGGTGGACACCATTAGTGCTTCGGTCGAATTTTTCGAAAATCTCGATTTCTGGCGGTGTTCATTGAAAGCGTTCTATAAAGGAAAGTAGCGGTTTTCTATCACGATTTCATACCACAAACCCTTTTTGTAATTTTCTGGACACAAATTTTTTTAAGAATATTTTCCCAAAAAAAGGCACTTTGAAAAAGGGACATAATTATAGCCTCACTTGGCTAACGTTTAAATAAAAAATTAAATACTCGCACAAATCAATAAGACACAATTCCAATAATCTTTGGCTACACCATCCTACTATATATAAAAAAATAGTGTCTGTGTGTTTGTGTGTGTGTGTGTGCCACTTTGCATGCAACTTCCGTCAGGGTGTCCGGAGGATATCTCAAGAGGAATGGGTTTTAAGCAACGTATGATACGTCATTAGGTGCGTAATGGCACTGAGATGACTGCACACACATCAGATTTTGCAAATTATGCTATTTTCGACGTTAAAATTAAGTTTTTGTTAGAAAATGGAGCACCCACTTTGTTAGGAATCAATTAGCATATGCCGGAAATGGCGCGAGCCTATATAATGGGCGGAGGGAGAGATTTTCATTTTTTTGGCATCGGAATTCGAGAGAATTATGCAAAATGACGCATATTATGACGCTAGACGGGGGCCAGGGTTGAAAAGACGCGAAGCGGCTTTTCAACCCTGGTTTCATCTAATTTGATGGGGGGGAGATGCATCTCCAAGCCAGAATACAGGCAGGCGATCGACTTTTTGTCTGACCGGATGCGAGGTGGAGACCTCCCTCTGTTAAGACGCGATACTCTTTTCTTCTGCTTAGATTTTGAATACCGGGGAGCGTTGAACATGGCCAATCACGTTACAGTCAATAAAATTACCCGGTCACGCTAAAAACACCCACTTTTAAGGGGTTGGGTCGACTCTGGGGCCCGTCTGGCTCGCAGAATTAAGGCTTCATCTTATTCTTAAATCAGATTCTGATCCTGATTTCGATTGGAAATGTGCTGAATTCCGCGGATGAAGCGGATGAACGCCACTGCGAAAATCGTGTTGAGTTCGCCCGTACAGAAGATGACGGTTTTGAGGACGATACGGTAGGCTTCTGGTCCCCAAAATTCTCCAGATCATCTTTTCCAATGGTTAGAGGCTCTCGCGTAGCCATCCGGAAAGGTTTGGCCTTGTATTGCGCAGAAAAAAAACTGATTTGGCCGAAAAAAATTTCAAAGGAAGAAAAGTCAAGCAAAAAGTCGATCGCCTGCCTGTAGATGATGGTGTAGCCAAACATTATTGGAATTGTTTCTTATTGATTTGTGCGAGTATTTAATTTTTTATTTAAACGTTAGCCAAGTGAGGCTATAATTATGTCCCTTTTTCAAAGTGCCTTTTTTGGGAAAATATTCCTAAAAAAATGTTTGTCCAGAAAATTACAAAAAGGGTTTGTGGTATGAAATCATGATAGAATACCGCTACTTTCCTTTATAGAACGCTTTCAATGAACACCGCCAGAAATCGAGATTTTCGAAAATTTCGACCGAGGCCATAATGATGTCCACCAGTGTACATGCTTCCCCGAAATTTTTGAAACCAATTTTTGTTGAGAGTGAAAAGCTCTAAGGATCTTCGCCGATTAGGGCATGAAAATGACTTTAGCAGCTCTTTAAAGTACATCGTTTCCACAAATGTTCTCTGCTAGCTGGCCCCAGCCTTCGCAATCGATTACGTGAGCTAATTCTCGACTTCAATAGCTCTAAGACTCGCGCAATGAAAATGCACAGTACCCGCCCAAATATTCCCCCGAATTTTTTGAAACGCATTTTTTTAACATCGGCAAATCCCTAAAAATCTTGGCTAGCTGACCAGCTAGCCGATTAGGGCATGAAAATATGACTTGACTGAGCCTTTAAAGTATTAAAATATCTTTACCCTCATGCAATCATCCAAAAATCATCGCTAGCCCGCCTTGCTTGCCCATGTTTTGCCCGTTCTGCCTTCCCTGCTTTTTCGGGCGGACAGCCGACCCAAAAAGCCAAAAAAAACGAATTTTTGATGATTTTGGAATTTCATGGCGTAATCGGATGTCATGCCGAGCGTTTTTTTTTCGGGTCAGGTTAAAATTCCATTTTGAAAATCGGCATCGCCAAACTGGCATCCAAGCTGTAAACCATGCAGGAAATTGGGCCGAAATTCCGCAAAGAACCACTGCTAGCCTGCCATGTTTGCCTTATTTTGGCCTTTGTGCGCCGGGGGGCATATCCGGGCTGTCAAGTGCCCCCCCCCCCGCCAATCAATCACTATCTCGGCTGGGGCACTGTGAAATAGGATACCGTACCCACTCGAGTAACCCTGAGTACGCGCGGCTACCTAAAGACACCACCCGCAAAAGACCCGCCAAAGGCTGCAGATAACTGCCAAATAGCCGCAGGGCACTTCACACACACTGAGCTGAGTGATTGGCAGGCTAGCAGGGGGTATTTCAGGATTTTTTGAGGTCGGTTTTATTTTTAAGGCAAATGAAAACGGAATTTATGTCGTAATCGATTGGCCAAAACCTGCAGAGTTCATTTGGGAAGCGGGAATCGCTAGATTGGCTACAAGTTAAGAAGACGACAGGCTAGCAGCGGCTTTTCAGAAATTTGAGGCGATGGCAGGCTAGCAAAAGAATTTGGGAAAATGTATGTTTCTGGTCAGAAAGGTGCTCGCCAGTCACTAGTATTAATAATGTTCGGTTGGGCCATATTGTGTGTTTTAGTAACTTCTCAGAGCCAGGGCAGGCTAGCAGGGCTTCTTGGCCTCCAAAGCGCCTCGCTTACCGTAATCTCCTTATTTTCAAGGCCGCGGTAAGCTAGCAGAGTCAATTTGCGAAAATTGCCAATTTTTTGGAAATTAATGTTTCGGGGCAGTGAATGCTTGCCTGGTTTTTTAGGACAATAATCCCGAAGGAATGAAAACCTTGATAAATTTACCGGATTCTCAATTGAGGGCAAGCTAGCCAATAAAAAAACAGTTTTTTATAAAATCGAATCAGAAATTGAGAATTTTTTATGCGACAAGGGCAAGCTCGCAGAGACAATTTGATTTCCGCGCAAAAAAAATTTTTTAAAAAAATCGTGTTTCGGGTAAGAAGGATAATCGCACATTTTTTAGCGGTGATTTTCGCCAATTTCACCAATTTTTATGTTTCTTGCTTTAGATAGAGGGCTGTAGCAGATTCTTGGGGTTTTTTGATAAAATTAAAAAAGGCTAGGCTAGCAGGGATTTTTAGGGAATTTTTCAGACATTTTTTTATGTTTACGACATGAAGCTGAATTCAATGTCGTAATCGGTGCGGCAGGCTAGCAGATATCATTTTGGAGGCGCGTGTCGCTGAACCGCGAGCCAGTTAAGCTAATGACGGGCTAGCAGACGGCGTTCATTGCGGAAATCGATCAAACAACGTGATTTTCGTTGAATTTTTACGGGATTTGAGGGCCGGTGGGCTAGCAGAGAATCTTTGAGACATATTCCGAAGCGGTTTGGGCAACAAATAACCAAAAAAAACGTGAAAAAATGTGCTGGCTAGCGTAGATGCTTTGCCTGGATTTTTCCCTCCAAATTTTCACAACTAACGTAATCCCTGGATTTCGAAGGCCAAGCCCGAATCGCAGAAAAAATTTGGGAAAACTGAAAAAATGTTTGAAAATGAATGTTTCGGGCCAGTAAGTGTTTGCCAATTTTTTTGAACACACAATGAACATTCGCGCAACCCCAGGATAATTTAACCGCGATCAAAGTACCGTGGGTAGGCTAGCAGAGGTAACTTGCGGAAAATCAGACAAAATACGGTAACAAATCTGATGCTCATTTTTCACCGTCCGAACGCTGGAGCTCGTTTTTGGAATCGATCATTCCTCTAAGTCTGAAGATCTGCGTTATTTTGCGGCCTTTCGGAGCTAGGGCAGGCTAGCAGAGATTCTTTGCCTGCAAGTTACGTAATTACCGTAATCTCTGTATTTCGAAGGGGCCAGGGCTGGCTGGCAGAGGAAATTTGGGAAAACGGAAAATGTTAGAAAATGAATTTTTCGGGCCGGTAAGTGTTTGTCAATTTTTTGAACGCGCAATTGCACACTCGTCCAAGCCAATTAAAATCTAATCGTGAGGATTGGGAAAACAGAGGCAAATTGGGAAAATGCCCCCACAAAGGTATTTCCAAAATTTATGTTTCGTGTCAGAAAGTTGGTTAAAATTTTTCTTGGCCGCTTAATTGCTACAAGGTTTCACGATCGGCATTATTGAGCGGCCCTTCGGAGCTGGCTCAGGCTAGCAGAGATTCTTTGCCTCCAAATTTGCGGAATTACCGTAATCTCTGTATTTCGAAGGGGTCAGGGCTGGCTAGCAAAGGAAATTTGGGAAATTTTCACGAATTTTGAAATTTTATGTTTCGAATCGTAGAGGCCATCGTGCGGTTTTAAGCACAATAGTCATCTCAGCGCCGGCAGCAATTTGCGGAAAAATCATAAAATAAAATAAAATAAACGAACGTTAGGTCTTGCGCGACAAAATGTTGAGTCGATTCGGTGATTTGAGAACATTTTTGAGCCGCCAATATAGTTTTGGAATTTAGAACAAAAAACAGGCAGGCTAGCAAAGATTCTTCGCGGCAGATTCCCTCATTTACCGTCGTTTCAGGGCAGGCTAGAAGGGATTCTTAGCCTCCAAAACTCTGACCATTACCGTCATCTTTGTTTTTAGAGGCCCGGGCGAGCTAGCGGAGGAAATGTAGGAAATTTGCGCAATTTTCGGAAATTAACGTTGGAGGCTAAGGTTAGTTTGTACCACAATAGTCCCCGAAGGAATGATAACCTTTCCAAATTTACCGTATTCTCAGCGCAGAGCAGGCTAGCAAAGGCAATTTGCGGAGAAACGCATCTCAAAAAAACAAATGTTTCGAGCCAGGAAGGTAATTGCGCATTTTTTAAGCCGCCATTCGTCTCTGGATTTTGCCACGCTCGTAGATCGTTCAAATTCTCCGTCTAATTTTCGCCAAATAGTCCATTTTTAAATCAATTCTTTTTTAATATGGCACGTCGGCAGAGGTAATTTGCGGAAAATAGAAAAATGGGAGCAAAAATTTCGAAATTTGGAAAATAATGTTTCGGGACAACAAGTGGTCGCCCAGTTTTTGGGATTATCATTCTCGAATGCCTTGCTGAATTTACGCTCCCTGGACAAATTCGCAAAAGTTTCGCTTAATCCCTATTTCCAGCTTTAACGTTTTGAAAAAGGCAGGCCAGCAGAAAAAATTTGCGGAAAAGTCGAAAAGTTAATAGAGAAATCAACAACTCAAGCTTCGCGTCCCGCCGGCTAACGCCCATTTTTGGGTCGATAATTTGGTAATTTGACTTTGCGCGTAATCTCCGTATTTTCGCGAACAAGGCAGGCCGGCAGAGATGATTTACGAAAATTGGAAACAATGGGAGCAAAATTTGGAAAATTTGTAACCTAATGTCTCGGGACAATAGGTGATGGCCCAATTTTTTGGGAAAATAATTTCCGACCACATCAAAGCGATGACAAATTTACCGTATTCTCGGCGCCGGGCAGGCTAGCAGAGATCATTTAGGACCCTTCTCGACCCTCCATTACCGTACCCCTTGCCTCCGTGACCTCGGCATTTCCGGGATGCGCCAAATGACACCCCGCTTTGAAGTGACCGCCATGGGGTGAGAGGGCGGATAATTGGAAGTGCAAACGGCTGTAAACAGTCGTATCTTGTAGTGGAAGAGAGAGAGAGAGAGGGGCAAATATTTGGGGCCATCTCTCGAGATATGCATCTGTTTTGCCCCCACGGGGGACCAGATATTTGAGTGGATACAGTACCCAAACGGAATCGGGGCCGCCGATTTTTAGGCGCAATTCCTAAGCTGGCAGCCGGACCACAGAATATAACTCGAAAAACGGGGCTACAAACTCCAGCAATCTTACCAGGGGAGAACGACCCGGGTTCGAACGCTGCCCGGGGAAAACTTTTTGCTTTTCGGATTTTTGGGATTCAATTTCGTTGGCAATCCCTAAACTGGCAACCAGACTACAAAATACAACCTCTAGATAGGGCCAGAGACTACAGAATTACTACCAGGCGAACGACCCGGGTTCGATCCCCCGCGTGGGCTAACTTTTTGCTTTTTGAAATTGGGAAGAACCAAAAAATCTAGAAAACTAGAAGGGGTGGTAGACAAGAAGCGACAAATTACCCGAAAAGCCCGAAGAGCCCATTGGGCAAAAGCGACATTCACGGGTTTTGCCATTTTCTGAAACATTCCATTTTTAAATTTTTTTGTTTTAGAATACAGCTTTGTGGGCGGTATTTATAGCGAGGAAATTAATGAAATCCGCGTCATTTAATTGATTAATAATTGACTATAATAACTAACGAATTACAAATGGCCAACCGGAAATTTATTGATTTTCGCTAAACTTTCCGTGTTTAAGTTATTTTTAAAACATGGAAGCACCTAATAGCTAAAGGAAATTGCCGAATTTTATTTTCTCTTCAACTAAATGAATTTCAATAAAAATTTTTGGTTTTAAAATTTTTTAAAACATTGTTTTTTAACTGCAAGACTTCTAATTAAAAAATCAAAGGGCCCATTGTGGCTTGCAATTTTAATAAATATTTTTTTGAGGTGAACGGCCCTACGTGTGCCAATGGCCAGTGTGCCACTGCTCGTTTGCCCGATCCGATGAGTTGACGCGGCACTACCGGAAGCACACCGGCGCCAAGCCGTTCAGGTACTGTGCGCTGATCAGTTGATATAGCCATCGAATTCCGATTGTATTTTGTAGTCTGGGTGTCAGTTTAGCAGTTCAAATCGAAAACGAGTTTAAAATTCAAGAAGCAAAAAGTCAGCTGCGCCCGGGATTCGAACCCGGGTCGCGCCTGGTAGGAAATTTGTAGCTTGTGGCTTCAAACTAGTGGTTGTATTTTGTAGTCTGGATGTCATTTTAGCAGTTCCAATCGACAAATCGACATCACACTCAAAACGCAAATATTTTGTCGCGGCAGGGGATCGAACCCGGGTCGTGCGCCTGGTAGGAAATTTGTAGCTTGTGGCTTCAAAATAGTGGTTGTATTTTGTAGTCTGGTTGCCAGTCAAGCGTTTCCCATTCAGATGCCCCAACTGTGGACGCACGTTCGGGCGCAGTGATCATCTCCAGCTCCACATGAAGCGCCATCTGAATTCCGGCGGCGAACCGCCCGAATTTATCCAATTTTAAGCAAAAATATTTCTTTTTAATTTACCCCGATTTTAATGTGAGTTTTACAGGGTGTATCAAAAAAAAGTGCCCAAGTTTGTCCCCGAATATCTCGAGAAGGAAAAATATTTCACCGTGCGTTACCATGCCAGAATGCTTAAATATGTCAGGAATAGGGAAATAACTCAACTTGATTTTTTCGATTTTCGGCGACGTACCCATACTAATGACACCCGAAAACTGTGCGTTCGGGGAAACTTCAATTGCATTTTTCTCAGTTTTGTATGGTGACTAGCCTCTCATTTTTACTATGTAAGTTAATGTAAGCAGCAGATATGCACCTACAAAATTTAAGAATTTTTGAGGGTCTGGTCGAAAAGTTATTAAGGGCTGAAGTTTTATATGGAGAAATTTCGTAAATTTCGAATATTAAAAAAACTGATGGTGGAAATGTCAAAATAAGTGTTTGTAGAATACCTACGACCCCAACACAATCGCAGATAATTATTAAAGAATTTTTTGAGATCGATGATTTTTCAAGTTTTTCGACGACCCCCTGTTCATGGATTTTTTTTGGGCGACGAAACCGCACTTTGGAAAAATATTTCTAAAGTTCCAGATGAAACTCAACTATTTTCTTTCTTTAATTATGCAGGGCTGGGGTTTATCTATCATTGATAAAACTTCGAGCTACCGTACCCCCTTGGAAGGGCGCCTTTTAAGACCTCTAAAACGTTTGGTTCGTGCTGTTTTGCAGACCTTGCTACCTTCCTATAAAATTTAATTGCGACGTTAAAATTCTCGTTATAATTTTTATTAATACTATTTAATTGGCGCATTCTTGCATTACATTCACAAATTGATCGGGCCATCCAATTTGTCAAAAGAAATTCATGAGGAGCCCAAATATGCCGGAGTTTGAGGCCACGTAAAAAAATTCTCGAGGCTCTGGTAGCCGCGACATTTCTAGCATAAGCCAAGCTTGGATAGTCAACTAGAACCCATGCAATTAAAAAAGCTTTCGATCGCAATCGAATTTAGAAGAGCTCCTCAAAGTCAGCTTTCGAAAAAACGTTATTTTTGGTTTTAAACCAAAATGAACCATAAACTTCTACCAGATCATTCCAGAATTTTACTGTCATGTATGGTTTTATACAGCCTTTATTTGTATCCACTAAACCTCCGTGCTTTTTTCATTTTCAAAATTTGGATATTCGACCCGGGGCCTCAGACCCAAAATCGGGGCCCGAGGAGGGTTTTCTTCTTTCCCTCATAACTTTGTCATTTACCACAGAAAATAAGTAATTTTTTGCCTGCGTTCTGATAATCACCCGGAGAACAGTCTAGAATCGAAAAATGGGCACTTTATGGAATTTTGTCTTGGCATGCTAAAATGCGCTCCAGACGGGTTACTGTAGAAAACAGAAAATTGCGGTTTTCGTGGTTTTTCCACCATAGAATCGTTTCAATCTTTTGGGAAAAGAGATAATAGTAGTTTTCGGACCGATCCATTCAAGTATCGAGAAATTTCCGTGGCTAAATTCAAAAATAAGTTTTTTTGCATATATTTGGAAAGTGTGTGGCTAGAACTTCGCGATATTTAGCCCATAGGTGACCCTTACTATTGTTTACCAATGATTAAATTTTCAGCGAGATCGCAGCTTTGAGTCAAGAGAAAAACGCGAAAAACAAAAACTACAGTATCCCTCTGGGGCACGTTTTAGCAAGCAATATTAAAATACCATAGAATCAGGTAAAATTTGGTGTTGTGCTAAAGATTATCATTTGGAGACACCAATTGCAAAAGATCAGCCATGGGCAGCGGATTTGAAGCGAGTTGCGAATTAAGAAGTAAAAAGGTGTAAAATGCTGAAATTTGTTTTGCTTGTAAAAAAATAACAAGACCTTCAAAAATTCTAAAACTTTGCTATTACCCTTCTACTAATTTCAACTATATATCGGCCAAAAATCAGAATTTTCCCACCACCCATTCAAGAACGCACAATTTTCGGTCGTAATCAGCGTCAATAGTACAGTTGCGTACTCAAAAATCGAAAAAATCAAGTTGAGTTATTTCCCTATTCCTGACATATTTAAGCATTCTGGCATGGTAACGCACGGTGAAATATTTTTCCTTCTCGAGATATTCGGGGACAAACTTGGGCACTTTTTTTTGATACACCCTGTATAGTTTGTAGAATGAAGATCTAATAAATATTTGATGCACAGGTCGAAAATTAAAAAATGAATGTTTCATGAAACGGTGAGTTTTTTTTGAGCGGAACTAATCCAGTTATTTTCCCTCTGGGATAAAACCTATAGTTTTAGCCTAAAATGGCTCAAATAAATTTGTAAATTACGATAAAAAAATGAGCACCATCTGTATATATTTTTCCTGATTTTTATAGAGTTAAAATGTTTCCAAAAACCCCAAAACCACGACGTTTTGCAAATTTTGCAATTTCGGCGCCCCCGTCTTTCCACAATATAGTTCGTTACTAATTCTGGTTTGTTTTATTTCTTTATTTATTTTATATTAGTAATAGAAAATAATTTTTTAGTAATTTTTTCCTGAGAATCGCCAATCCCTATTTAAAGTTTCATATAATAACATTAAAAAAATTTAACGACGAATAGTGGAAAAAAGTTTCTAAAACGAAAAAATTTAAAATGGAATGTTTCAGAAAATGGCAAAACCCGTGAATGTCGCTTTTGCCCAATGGGTTCTTTGGACTTTTCGGCGAATTTGTCGTTTCTTGTCTACCACCCCTTCTAGTTTTCTAGATTTTTTGGTTCTTCCCAATTTCAAAAAGCAAAAAGTTAGCCCCCGCGGGGGATCGAACCCGGGTCGTTCGCCTGGTAGTAATTCTGTAGTCTCTGGCCCTATCTAGAGGTTGTATTTTGTAGTCTGGTTGCCAGTTTAGGGATTGCCAACGAAATTGAATCCCAAAAATCCGAAAAGCAAAAAGTTGATCCCGGAAATTGTGATTTTGGAAAAAGGCTACATAGCTCTACAAATAGCAGTAAAAACGTGCAAAAATAGCGCCGCAGGCGGCAAAATTTTTGAGAAAATAAAAATCATAAGGGTCCCCCTTATGAAATTTTCGGGCCCCGGCCGATTTCGGGGGGCGGGCCCAGGGGGCCCACCTTACGCTACGTCCCTGCCGGCCGGGAATCGAACCCGGATCGGTCACCTGATCCGATCTCGGTAGTCTGTAGCCCTCATCCAAACGTTGTAGTCTGTAGTCCGGATGCCAGCTTGGCCCTCCAAGTCGAAACCCAGGATTAAAAGTCCGAGACTAAACAGTGATAGCCGTTTGTAGTTTGCAGTCTCGGCAAAACTCTGTCACTTTATTCCCTTCCGAAAAATACATGAAGAAAATGGGGAAATTGGGGCAATCGAGTCACTATATATTTAACCAAAAATGAAAATAAAAGTTACAAATTACAGTATACCGTAATCCGGCGGAAAAATTCCGGCATTCCGGAAATCGAAAATATGAAAAAATTACCAGAAATTGGGGGTTACGGTAGCTGTGTGTTTTTTGATGGGGGATGTGTCTTGGAAATTCGGGGAAAGAGGGAGAAAAGATGGAAAAAAAATCAGATCTACATTATACAGTAGTATCTTGACAAGCGCCAGGCCACGCCCCTTTTTAGGAGCGTTTCGTTTGTCTTATTTAAAAAAAATAAAGGGCCAAAAAATTTGGAAATTGGAAAATTTATGAAACTTAGAAATTTTTAAATTTGTTTACTTGGTCTTTTAGGATGATAATTGCCGTTTTTAGACGAAAAATACGATAAAAACCGGTAAAATAAAATTAAGACATATCCAATTTTTCGGGGTTTTGTGAAAAAGTGAAACTTGGATTTTAGAATCTAATTTTTTGGACAGTAAGTGGCTGTTCTTACAGATTTCTCTATGATTGCTGATCCCAAACTTTTCAAATTTCCGTCCAGTGCAACATTCACAAAAAAAATGATTTTTTGAAAATTTGAAAAAGGCTGAAACTCATTTTTAATTTACTAAAAAAGAAATCTTAATCTTTTTTTGATACGATAATCCTAGTCTTTTTCAAGCTGAAAAGTCGAATAAAAAATGCAACACTAAGGTAAACCCGAGTTTTCTGGCGTTTTGTGATAATTTGAAACATTTTCTTTCCGAACCGATTTTTGTCGCTTTTTAGCTTTTTGGTTTTTTAGAAAATTTGAAACTTATAGTTTAACTTGATTTTGGATTTACGATACGGTCATTGTCATTTTTACGCAGTTTTTTCGCCTATCTTTTAGATGTTACAAAACGAAACGAATTTCAAAAAAGGTGAAACTGATTTGTTTTCACTTTTCCGATAATAAAATTTTTGACGCTTTTTTCCTACCGTATTTCCCCACTAATCTGTCGGCAATGATCGTATTTAAATCCTCACGTTAGGGAAAAAATAAAAACAAGGTCTCATTAACAGGGTCGCAATTTTTTGGATTTTGTCAAAATTTGCAACATCATTTTTTCGACTCTTTTGTGAAAAATTCCCAAATTATCTCTGCTAGTATTACAAAAGGGGCGTGGCTTCCGGGAAGGGGCGTGGCCTGCAAAAATAAAAAATCGGGAAAATCAATACAAAAATGAGCTGAACATGTGAACCATAATAGTGGGGGGAGGGCCGGGAAAGATAAAAAATCCAAAATGACAAATGGGAAAAAATAATGTTGGGCGAATGGCAGGGCCGGGGTTACGGTATCGAGGGGGGTACTGTAGCCTACGGTTGGGGTTACTGTAGAAATCCCACTATCCCGAAAAACGCAAAAATCGCATCTTCCGCTCACTGTAGCTGTTCTAATAACGGGGGGGGGGGGGCGGGGTACTGAAGCTATACGGAGAGCAAAAATGGCGATGTTTTACAGTATGAAAATGCAAAAAAACCAGGTTTAGAATTTTCCAAAAATTGCAAAATATTTTTTAGATTTTTTTTGCATTTGATCAAACTGTAAAAATTCTTTGAAAAACACAAAAATATTGATAAATACACACACGCAAATTCGAGGGGACTACGCGGAGTTACAAATTACACGACAAAGTGGCTTGTCAGCAGCCGGAAAAAATGAGTTTTAACGGACCATTCAAGTGGCGGATTTTTGGCTTCAACGGTCCTTTAAAATGAGGGGAATCGCTGTTTCTATTTCTTGGTGGCGGGCGGGGCTCCACCGGTTGACGAGGACGTCTTCTTGACGGCGCCCGGGCTCTTGTCGCCGCCCGTCACTTCCGAGGTCTGGAAATTGGGGTTAAATGGTCTCTGCTAGCTGGCGATTCCCTAGAAATTTCTGCTAAGCTACCCGTTTCCTAAACTGTCACCCAAACTATCAATTACGACATCTAAAAAATTTCCTGGCAAGCTAGCAGCGATCATTTGCCGATTTTCTCAATTTTCCGCACTCGGGGTCGCGCTCGCCTCTGCTACTCAAATTGTCTCTGCTAGCTGGCGAATCTTTCAACTGGCTGCCAGTTTATCGATTCTTACGTCCCAAATAGTCTCTGCTAGATTTAAAACTTTTAAAAAAATGGCGAGATACTGACTTTTTAACCAGATTTTTCTCGGCTACCGTCAGCCAATCCAAATTTTCGAAGGCACCATCTTGCCCAGAATTTTGCGCTCTATCCAACGATAGCCATGAAATTCCTCGCAAAATTCAAATATCGTACCTTGTTGCCGATGAAAGAGGTGAGCGGGGGTCCGGTGAGTAACAATTTTCCGTCGGCTTCCTCTCCGCCGGCCAGTTCGATCGCTTCGAGTCGTTTCCACAGCTCCTCGCGGTCCTTTTCCCGTTTTCGCTCCCTAAAATCATAAATGTAATGTTTAGGGTTTTAAAGGTACTTGGAAGGCAAATTCCATCCCAAGCCCCTTTTTCGCTTCAACCGGCCTTTACAGCACGAATTTAGTTTTTTTTTTGGGTTTTGCAAAGCTAAACTGGGTATTAAAGACCATTTTGAAATTTCCTCAAGGATCCGTGCTGGCTTGCCTGCCTCTCAAATCGACTTTAAAATGGCCGAGAAATAGAAAAAATCGAGAAGTTTTTGCCTTCAATGGCCATTTAGAGCTATATGATTTGTTTTAGAGGTGTTGGTAAGTGAAGTTGACTAGCAGAGACCATTTCGGAAACCCCGTAAAGGTTTGCGGGGCACGAAATCGATTTTAAAGGAACCGGAAACCCCCGTACTTCTGGCGCTCCATCTTATACGTGCTCGTCAACTCGTCGAACAGCTTGCCATTCATCTCCATGAACGTCTTCAGCACGTTGTACACGAGGGCGACGATCGTCTGAAAAAAAAGGTAGTTTGTCTTTTGTGAAAATAGATGTTTCAAAAAATCTTAAAAACGCAGAAATTTTTAAAAACTTATTGAACGACATTTCAAGGAGCAAAAACAGGAGTAATCGAATTTTTTAGGCGTTTCTAATTAAAATTTGGGTTTCCTTTATTTTATTTTTGGTGTTTTTAACATGGAAATGAACATTTTAACCCATCAAAAATGCAGGAAAATCCATGTTTCATCAACTCTTAAGGCCAAAATTTTTTTCTGGAATTTATTGTAACCTTTGTCCCTCCTTCAAAAATCGGGTTTTTGGCCGTTTTTTTAGTTGGATTTAGTATTTACAACGATCCGACTGAAAGCGACGGTAATTGTGTAATTTTTGATTTGCCAATTTCCGGGTTTTCCGTAATCGTCTTTTTTTTATTATGGAGCTTACTTTAATCTGTGCTGTTTTCGAGAATTTGTTAAATTCAGGTTTTAACAATTATTCTGTTGTTTTTTAAAATTATTCCTGTACTAGAAAGCACACAATATTTGTTTTGAAGCTGATTTAGTTTTTTTGCAAAATAATTTTTCATTTTTGCAGACTATTTTTGCAAATTTTTCGCTCTTTGCAGTTTATATTTTGTAGTCTCACCTGATTCCAGTGTTCCTTGGAGATCCTGTAGAGTGCGGGGAACATAATCGGCATCACATGGGCACTCGTCTCCTCTATCAACGACAGAATATACTCGTTGTTCCAGAAGTACAGCGCCCGTTCCGCTACCTGCAAAAAATTGGGATTAGATCGTCTCTGCTAGCTTGCCCACCCTGGCAATTCCTAAACTGGCAGCCAGACTACAAAATACAACCCTTAAATCTGGGCTACAAACTATAGAAATTTTACTAGGTGAACGACCCGGGTTCGCCCCCAGCCCACGGCAAGCTTTTTGCTTTTTGAAAATTTTGTGGTATTCGATTGGGATGGGTTAAATAGCCGCCAGATTACAAAATACAACCCTTAAATGGGGGCTACAAACTTTAAAGACATGAAAAGGAGAAAAATATTCGTACAAATGATGATCACTTGAATAGTATGTTTTTCCGGGAGTTGGTTTGCTAATTTTTCGAAGCATTTTTTTAAATGTAGTCTCAATATTTCTGATTCCCAAATTGCCACTGGTAGCTTGCCTGGAAATGGGGGCTGCTGACGCATTTGGCGAGCTGCTTGAAGAGTGGGTCGATGATTTTCTTGAACTGCTCGGGCTCGATGATGTCGAGGATCTCTTCGACTTCGCCAAGGAACATCACCTCCTGAAAAAATTGAAAATAAACACCTTCAAATAGATAAAAAATTTAATTAGAAAAAATTTTTAAATAGAAAATATCGAAAAAAAGTTTGGAATTTCCTTTTTTGTCGGAAAAATGTTTCATGATTTCGAATCGTTTTTTGAAGTTTTAGCCAGTTAATGCCATCTCAAAGTAAACTCAACCCAAAAAGTGTTAGCGGGCTCCGCCCGCTAACCCCGATATCGATTTTTAAAATTTTGATAGGTTTTCTTGCGTTTTCAATCTCTAATTGCCCTTCCTGATCCTCATTTTGTAAAATTCGTTGAAGATTAAATTTTAAAGGGCCGTTGAAGGCAAACAGTGGGCGGAGCTATGGATTTAGAATTGCCGGTTCCTTTAGCATCAAAATCTCGTGATTCTAAAGGCCCATTGAAGGCAAGAGTCCACCGTACCTTGCTGGAGCAGGTGCGGGGCCAGAATTTGAGCAGGGCGTCGAAAACCTGCGGCGTGAGCGTCGAGTCCTTTTCGATGAATTGCACAACACAGTAGGCCAGCTAAAAAAGGGGGTATTTGTCATTTTTATTTTCTTTAGTTTTCCGCAAAAAGGCGCGGAATCGGCAAACTGGTATCCGGTGAATCGACTGACAATAAAAAATTGGGCCCGGGCCAGCTAGCAGTGATCATTTGCCGGGAACCTGGGAACCTTTTGGCTCAATTTCTAGGATTTTCCTATCGTAATCTATTCAAATAATCTCTGCTAGCTTGCCATTCATCCATCTAGCAGCCAGATAATAGAGTCCCATTAAAAAAATGAACCTGGGGAGGCTAGCACTGGCCATTTGCCGGGAGCTCTCGTTTTTATCCGATTTCACGTCGTAACCGATTGAAATATCGGAATTTTCGCGCGGGAAATGATATCTGCTAGCTTGCCCCCATTTCCCAATTGCCTCTGCTGGCTTACCTGAGCATGATATAGCGAGAGACACCGGGGTTTGTGGAGAGGGAGCAGCACCTTCACCAGGAACTGCTTGTGCTCCGCCTTCAAGGGCAGTGCGAACCCGTTGATGATGCTGAAATTGAGATTTTGTCATTGAATTGGATAAAATGACAACCAGACTACAAAATACAACCTTTAAATCCCGCTTACAAACTACCAAAACGTTACTTTACTAGGCCAACGACCCGGGTTCGGGTCCTGGCCGCGTCCAAGTTTTTGCTTTTTAGAATTTAGGCAAATTTTTCTGCTGGATTGCCTAAAGTGGCAGCCAGACTACAAACTACTACAAACTCCGCCACTCACCTTCCCAAAATCTCGAGCAACTCGCCGACCCCGTTGAACGACTCGGTCTCGTAGACGAATCTGCAAAAATGAGCGTAAGATTTCATTTTTGGTTTTGATTAGCTTTCGAATTCCAGGCAAGCCAGTTTATCAAAACGGGAAAATGCCAAAATTCGGGAAAATGTTTTTCTGAGTTTTCCGAAAATTCATGTTTCAAATAATTCACGGTAGTCGTGTCTTTTTTGGGTGCTTTAATAGATTTATTTGGGTCTAATCGGTTCTTCAGTCACGATCAGCCATTTTCCCGAAAAGAAATCGCGGCTATGGATTCTGCCCGCCTGACCCCTCTAATACGGTGTTTTATGCTTTTTAAAGGCCCACAGAAGGCATAAGGATCCCAAAATCGCCAGCCAATTTGCCAAAAAGAAAAATGAAAAATCAATGTTTCAAAGCGTTTTGGGTATCCGCCGTTTTTGTGATATTCAATCCAATCCCGGCAAGCAATTTTTTCTGGTTTGTAATTTTTGTCCTTTCCGCTAATGTTTCGCTAAATTTTTGCAAAAAAGCTGTCGATTTTTGCGTTCGATTCTGGATTGCTGGACCGGCGCCTTTAAAATCTGACTTTAGATATTTTAAAGGACTACTGAAGGCAAGAAGGGTTTTTATACGCTTCAATATTACGAAAAAACACCTGGGAAATCAATGTTTCGTCAAATTTGTGGGAGGCCACGTTTTTATTGGAGTCCAATCAAAGGATCGCATTTTCCCCGCTTATTTTTATAAAGAGAGCTTGTATTTTACCCTGTAGCTCCTTTAAATGAAATTGCCAAATTTTAAAGGGCCGATGAAGGCAAAGAATTTTTCTTGAAACAAAATTTTTCAAAATATCGGCAGTAAAATGGGCGTTTCAAATATTCGTCGTACGCGCCCAGTTTTGGGGAAGTAATTCTTGTCCATCGTTTCGTCAACCTACTTTTGTAATTGCTGGAATTTTGCAAGGCAACAATGGTTTTTCTATTTTTAGAATTGCGAATAGAATTTTTAACTTGAACCAATTGTATAAATGATTAATTATTTCACGGCTTTTGGCAAAAACAATGTTTCGACAAATTTGTGGGAGCGCGTATTTTGGAAAACATTTAGTTTACCCTTTTTGCCAAGCAGCCCCGTTTTTCATTAGTTTTTCTGTAGTTTATAATTTTGAACTAAATCTTTAAATTTAAATTAGGTTTTGGGGCATCGAGTCTCCAAATTTTTGAACAAAAACCTAGGCAAAATTACAGGTTTCCCGATTAGTACCTATTTCATCCATTCTTTAATTAATCATGTCCATTTAACGCCTTAATGCTTCCTCACCCCCCCCCTTTTTTTCTTTTTTTTCTTCAACAAACTTCCAACCTTACCTCCACTAATAAGTGTTTACTTGTAAACCTAAGTGCGAGAAATAAATTATTACCAGCGCTGAACCCCCCCGCTCCGCGGGGGTTCAGCGCTGGCCCTCCCGGGGGGGAATCCCATACACCGAAATCCCGAAATCCCGAAACGCCCCGGCTCCCGGACCCGTCCGAACCGGTCCTGGGGTCCCGCAGCGATCCGGTCGGACGGGCGGGCGGGCGGGCGCACGGACATTAGAAATTTATATATAAGTGATTATAAATTAATGTTTCGAAAATTTGTGGGAATCCGAATTTTGTGGAACATTTAATTTCTGTCTTTCAAGTAGTCCCGTTTTCAATGGTTTTTGGTATTATTTAAACTTTGAACTAAAGTTTTTAAATGCAAATCAGGAATTTGAGGATGCCGAGACACCATTTTTTCAAAAAAAATGAAAAAATTAAGTTGATGATGATTTTCGAAATTGGAAAAAGTTTCGAAAATTTGTGGGAATCCGCACTTAGAAAAGCCTTTAATCCCGCGTCGTGAAAAATCCTGTTTGCAATGATTTTTCTTATGCTATATTTTTTTAATTAAATTAATATTGCGACAAGCCTAATTGGCATAAATTCAGTTCCTTAATTGAATATAAATAAAATAAAACCGACGATAGGAACATGTTGTTGATGTGTTTTCGGATGAAGGCGCGCAGGCCCAAGAATTTCCCGTAGATACGATGGAGGACCGTCTTCAAGAAGTCACGCTCACGCGGATCCTCCGAGTCGAACAGGTCGAGCAACTGGAAAAAGAGCAAATTACCTCTGCTAGCCCACCCAGACCAGGGTAGCTGATTTTTCCGCAAAGAATCGCAGCTAGCTTGCCCTTCAACGTCAAATGGTCTCTGCTAGCATGCCGAATCGCCAGGCTGCCAGCCAGCCTAGCGATTCCCACTTCCCAAATGGTCTCTGCTAGCCTGCTCAGCTCTTTGTTAATAGATTAGACACGAAATTGCGAGAAAACCGGGATTTTGGAACGATTTCGCGATCAAATGATCGCTGCTAGCTTGCAATTCGATAATCTGGCAGCCAGTTTACCGATTCTCATTTTTCAAATGGTCTCTGCTAGCCTGCCCCTCCTTGGCGTATCACTTACATTGAGCACGAATCGCTGATCGATGTACTTCTTGCCGATCGACGCGGCAAAGTCGGGCGACTCGAGGAAACGCAAGAACAGCTCGTATACCAACTGAAAAAACAGATATTTAAATTTCAACGAATTTTAGCTACAAAAAATCCATAAAAATTCGAAACTTTTTTTAAAATTTGATGTTGCATTAAATTTGCAATTGTCCAATTATCGAACCAAATATTAGGATCCAAAAATTCGGAATTCATTTTTTAAATAATAATTATCATTAATTATTTATAATATGATTTAACTTTAGGGTTCGTTAATTTAGAGGTAAAAACGGATTTCAATCAGAGGTTCTTTAGGATTCCCGGGGGAAGTATTCCGGGGAAACCAATTTTTTTCCTGGTGGTCCCGGTTGGCCTAGTAATCAAATATAAAGTGTTTTCGAATTGTTTTTAGTAAGTTTTAACTATATTTAGAGCGAAATAACTTTCAGAAAAATTTAGAAAAATGTTTGAAAAAGTCGAAAATTTGGTCATTTTGGGTCTATTTTTCGACCTAATTTTTAATTTTTTACATTTTTTTGGTTAAAATGTGTGTAGTTTTTATGCACAGGAATAGTTAAAAACAATTTAGAAACGCATCCGCAATTTATACAAAAATCTAGGCTTTCGCCGAAAAAAATTTGTTTCCCCCCGGGAATACTTTCCCCCCCCCGGGAATCCTAAAGAACCCAATCAGAATTTCTAAAAAGTCTAAAAAGTCTAAATCCTGTGGTTCGCAGGTATCCTACCTTATATAATTTGGTCGCGTATCTTTGTCTGTGTGTGTGTGCGGAGGTCACTTTCGAGGCCCGATTTGAGGGCCTTCCCGTGTCCAAAACGCCCCAATTTTTCGTCACTCGAGGGAATTGACCCTCCTCTATCCGATGGTGTTTTCAAAATTCCGATAAAATACCAGTTTACAAAGTTAAAGCCGATTTTATTCATTTTTGGGGTCCGGGAGGGCTAATTTGCATAATGTGAAAAAAATAAAAATTTCCTCATTCTTGCAAGTTGCACTCGCGGGTTTGGTCGGGACAGGGAAAGGGTCCGAAGGACCCGAGCTTTCAGAAGGGAAACTTTTTATGCAAAGGCCGCATTCCAGCGCCCAAGGCCCGCGAAGCGGGTTTTGGGCGCTGGTTTTACGTATAAAAATCTACTTCACTAATTTGTTTGAAAAATAAAGTTTCAAGAAAGTTACGGCACTGCTCAGATTCTGAATAGCCAATTCCGCGTGTAAAAACCCAGTTTTTAATTTTTCTTTGAAACTGTTGTTTCATAAAATCGGGAAACCCTAGGCTTCGTTAATTGCATGTCTCGTTGTTCCGACAATTTTTCGAAATCTCGAATTCATTTTAAAAATTTGGAAAAATTAGTGTTTCAAAAAATTCCGGCCCTGCGCAGGTTTGGAATATTTAATGCTGTGAACGCCCTATTCACCGAACGTCATCTCGAAATTTCATGGGGTTTTTTAAGAAATTGATGCTTCATAAAATTCACAGCTCCGAGAAAACGCTTACAAAGTTAACCAATTAACTCTGTCTGAAATTTCTGCGCAAAACATGTGTTTTACCAAATGGTCAGGTTAGCTGCATTTTTGTACCATTTAATGGGTCCTTTAGCAAATGTTAATTATTGCCATTTTTCGTAATTCTCGAAAAATGTTGATTGTTGCATATTTTCTAACATTATACATAAAATGGAAGTATAATTCAATTATATTTCATCTCAACATTTCAAAACTACAAAAAAATTGAAAATATTTTGAAAAATAAAGTTTCAAAAAATGTCAGAATTTCGGGAAAATAAAAATGATTAATGGTACCATGATCCGCATATCTTTAGTTATTTTTAGTTGCTATTTTAATTCGAATTTAATTATTTCTATTAAATGAAAATTCAAACCTGCAAATGCGGCCATGACACTTCGAGGGTCGGCTCGTCCTCCTCGGGGTCGAACTCCGAGTTGTCTGACGGTGGAAGGACGCGGAAGATGTTCTTCGACACCATCTTGATCACCTGGAAAAATCTCGCGCTTTTAAAGGTCCATTCAAGGGAAAAATGGGGGAATTTTGTCTATGGATTTTGACTTCCCGGTCCCTTTAAAAGCCAATTCAATTTTATTTCTAGCATAAGACACCATTCGCCAGGCCAGTTTTTTGCGCTCAATCCAAACATGTGATCTATTTTGCATGGAAATGATAATTTATCTCCAAAATTGTCCATTTCCTCCAAAAGGTGGAAAAAATTCGCAAAAGCCGATTTTTTTCAAAACCCGGCAGCCTACGGTAAAAACGGACCCCAGATTCGGAATCAGCGTAAAGAATTGATCTAGACCAATGTTTGAAAAAGAATTCGCGATTTTAAAGGACCATTGAAGGCAAAAGGGGGGCGTGGCCTCACCTCCGGATAGATTCCCTCGACGATGGCCCCCTTAACTGTCGTAATGTGATCGATCAGCTCGTTGAGGGCGGCGCGTTTAATCTGGAAAAAATCGATAATTTTGGGGCAGGCGAGCAGGGATAATGTGCGGAATTTTGGCGCCGACCTCCTTGGACTTGAGCTGGGCGACCGGGTCGTAGAAGTCGAAGATGCGCTGGCACTGGATCAGTTTCTGGATGACGAGAGGCGTCTGCTCGGCCGGGGCCGTGTCTGGAAAATGTAAATGGTCTCTGCTAGCTTGCCCGCGGTGTCATGGTCCCTTTAAACCGTAAGGCAAGCTAGCAGGGGCCCTTGAGGAAAATCCAAAACGTTATCTGCTAGCCAGTGTGCACTCTCAGTTCCTTTAAAATCATATTTTCGGGTTTTAAAGGTCCATTGAAGGTGCCTTTAAAATCCGATTTATGGAGTTTAAAGGTCCATTGAAGGCTGGATGTGCGCGGCCTGGTGGACTTTTAATTGTCAATCCAAAAATAAAAATTTGGATTCTTAAAGGACCGTTGAAGCGGAAAAAAAGTACCCTTGATGAGTGGCAGTGCGGTGAGCTCGGGCTCATTTTCCGGATGATATCGGCTGCTGTTGACGATCCGCCGTCGTCGCGACGTGCCCCTCTTCGAGAACGGGTCAATCTTGTCGACAAACTGGTTGGCAGTGGCGGAGAGTTGCACTCCACCCGTGGCAGCGCCCTGAAAACTCCAACTGTCACTCCGCCGTTAAAAGAAAAGTTGTTGGCCTAAGCCTAGCCTAAGCCTAAACCAAGCCTCAACAAAAATCACCTGTGTCCTCGGCGGCGGCACCTGATGGCCATGCGGGCCTGCGGCCAGCAGTTGGGCTGCTTTTTCTGGAAAAAAATTAAATGAATTCGGTTCCTTAAATTAAAATACAAATGTAACCCCATTTTTAGCAATTTTAAAGGGACCGGGAAGTGAGAAAAAATTTTTCCAATATTTTGAATTTTTAAAAAATTTGATGTTTCAACGTTTCAAGGTCCTCGGAATCTTTTAAACGCGTTAATCCGGTTTGCACATTATGCAACGCACCAATACACTTCAAAAAATCGACGTTTCTATGGATTTATCTTCACTTGCCAGACCCTTTAAAATCGATTTTCCAGCGTTTAAAGGCCCGTCTAAGGCAAAAATTGCAGCCAACTTATGGATTCTGACTTCCCTATCCCTTTAAAATCGATTTTATAGCTTTTAAAGGTCTATTGAAGGCAAAAATTTGGGGCGGACTTACGGATGTTGAGTTGGCAGACCCTTTAAACTCGATTTTCAGCGTTTAAAGGCCCATTGAAGGCAAAAATTTGGGGCGGACACATGGATTTTAACGTCCCAATCCCTTTAAAATAGCTTTTCTAGCTTTTAAAGGGCTCATGAACCCAAACAATGGACGTGACTTGTGGCTCTGAATTTTGACGTCCCAATCACTTTAAAATCGATTTTTCTTGTTTTAAAGGCACAATGAAGCCAAAAAAGTAGGCGTGGCTTATGGATTCTGACTTGCCAATCCCCTTAAAATCAATTTTTCGGCTTTTAAAGGCCCAATAAAGCCAAAAGCGAGCGTGGCCTACCGTTATCTGGCATGGTTTCCTTGTCTTTTGTCGCGGTTGTTGTTGAAATTATCGACCCGAAGTGACCGAGGGTCGATATCTGCAAAAAATCGATAAAAAATGGCATAAAAAGCATGTTTCAAAAATTATGGAAAATGAAGAATTTGAAAAGTGGTAATTCGGAAACGCCATCAAAATTTGCAAAAAATCGATGAAAATTAGTCTGCAAAGACATGTTTCAAAAAATTATGGAAAATAAAAAATTTGAAAAGGGGCATTATAAAAAGATAAAATCCTTAAAAAAGGCACTAAATATGCAGTTTAAAATTATTAAAAAGTCGAAAAATCACAAAATTTAAAATAGCAATTTAAGAATGCTAGTAGCATCTCTAATAATTTGGTAAAAATACGTCGAAAATCAAAATCAAAAAATCAAAAACCGAAAGTATATAGGAATATTCAATCGATAAATATAAAACTTTATATGTTTCAAGAACCATAGAGAAAAATTAGCGTTTGGAAATTCGTAATTTATCGTCAGCATTTTTATCATTGTTTTAAATTATTATTTTTATCTCTAATCCTCATTTTTGCAAAATTATGTTAATTATGGTCAGGCAATCACGGCCGAATTATCTGTTAAAAGGCGTATTGGCGTAATTTTTTCATGAAACCTCAAGTTTCAAAAAAAGCTAACAAAAATTGAAATTTTTGGATGTTTCAAAAATTGAAAAAACGGCAGAAGGAAAAATTAATAATCCACTTCAATGTACCGAGAATAACATGACATCAGGTTTGCGCGAACAACAGCACTTATGATTTTTTGATGAAACATTCTATCTACAAAAAAATAGGGAAATTTTCTGAAATAAAAATAATGATACATTTTTATCAATCTTCATTTTAATAACGTTCGAAAGCACCAAAAGTTTGATGTCGATCGGTTTGATGCCATGGAACGAGTCTATTAATTCCTAAACATCCTAAATAGCCTAATTTTTCGATGAAACATGAAATTTATAAAAAATTCAATCTTATTTTCTATTTTTTTTCTCTCGTGAAAATGATCGATAATTGCTGTTTTTTAATTAATAGTATATTTTACCATTTATTAGGCTTAAAAACGAACGATCGATAATTGGAAAACGCTGGAAATGTGGCAAAATTATCGATCGGTTTGGATTTGTATAGAGAAGATCGATTAATTCTCAAAAATCCGAAATAGCCTAATTTTTTGATGAAACAAATAATTCTTCAACGTTTCTTCTTTTTCTTTTGATCTTTCTCGCGAAAATCGATCGATATTTACTGTTTTTTAATTAATAGTATAATTTTCTATTTTTTAGGCTCAAAAAAAAGATCAATTGATAATTGGAAAACGCTCGAAATCACGTAAAATCATCGATCGTTTTGTGCCCGAAAAAAGGCCGTCTATTAATTCCCAGAAATTCTCAATAGCCTCATTGTTTTGATGAAACGCCGAATTTTTTTTGCAGAATAGATCTTTATTTTGTATTATCTTTCTTGTGAAAATCGATCGCTAATTGCTATTTTTTTACTTAATGCCCAATTTTATTATTTTTACGTGAAGCGACCGATCGATAATTGGAAAACGCTGGAAATCTGGCAAAATTATCGATCGGTTTGCGCCCCAAAAAAAAACTAGACATTAATCCCCGAAAAATCTAAATAGCGTAATTTTTTTGATGAAACATATGTTTTGTCGGACGAACTAATCTGTGATTTGTTTTGTTTTCTCATTAAAAGCGATCGATCATTGCCAATTCTCGACGTGAAAAATTGGAGAAAGCGCTGGAGAAGTGGGATTCCTGCAGCGGCAAAAATTGCATACTTTTTTCGGAATCGGTGCGATATAACATTGGTTTTCAAAAAGGGATATAACATTGGTTTTCATTTAGACAAATTTTTGAATTTTTGGGTTTTGCCCCTTGATTTTAGTAGCAATAACATGTACGTTTAATCATAATTAGATAATTATTTTATTGTATTAAATTATTATTAAAATTTAAAGGAAACGGACGTGAGAAGGAATTGCCAATTTTGTTCAAGATTTTGACGAAGCTTTCAACGTAAAACTATTTACCGAAAAGCCGAATTTTGACGCTTTTTTGATGAACACTTTTTTAAAAAATAGAATTGGGAAGGAAAGCAAAAAACTGCAAAATTCAAAGGTTCTAAACAACGCAAAACACACAACGGAACGATGGAACGGAACATTTTATCATTTTTCTAAATGATGACGCTTATCTCTAAATCCTCTTTTTCTGTTCTCTGGCAAGCTAATTTTTTAATGGAACATCGATATTTCATACCAACAATTTTTCCTATTTTTACGCTTAACAAGGATCGATCGATAATTGGAAATCGCTGGAATCGAAGCTGCGAAGAAAAATTAACTGCCAAGGATCCGAAAAAGCCTAATTTTTTGATGAAACACGGAATTTTTTATCAAAAAGTTATCCTTATTTTCTATTTTTTTCTCGGGAAAATCGATCTTTTCTGTGTTTTTTTTAATTAATAATTTATTTACTATTTTTTTTACGCTTAAATTGGTCGGTATGAGTTTTGCAAGGCAAGCGAAAATTAATTGCCAACAACCCGAAACGGCCTCATTTTTTTTGATGAAACATCAACTTTTGATCAGAAATCGATCGTTCGTTTTAGATTTGATTCTCGGGAAAATCGCTCGATAGTTGCTGTTTTTTTGAACGCTAATTAATTTTTAATTTTTTTGATCCACGATCGAAATTCCCAGTGATGCGAGATCACATTGGTTTTCAAAAACCGAAATTACCCCAAGTTTCTCCTGGAACATAATTTTTTTATACAAATTTTCGCAGTTTCGATTTTTGTCTTTTTCGTGGTTTCCATAGTAATAATATGTAGTTTTAATAGCAAAAACAACGCGCGACCGAGGGTATGAAAATTTCCAAATTTAAAAGCAACGGCTGTGCGAAAAAAAATTGATCATTTTGTTCGACATTTTTCAAGATTTTAACCGCCAAGCATTATTTGCCGAAACGCCAAAATTGCATGCTTTTTTGGTGAAACACTTTTTAAAAAATTAGAATTGGGAATGAAAGATAGAATTTGGAAAACCGAAAAGTGGGAAACAACGAGAAAACCGGAAGATTGGATTAACCTAGCGAAAAGGATGCCGTTCGACATTTTGGGAAAGAGAGAGAGAGGGAGAGAGAGGCAGAGAGAGCAGAAAAAAAAGCGATAGCCCAGATTAAGCATATCACCAATGAAGAGAGAAAACACAGGAGAGGCACCATAAAAACCATAGCAAGGGCTGCAAAAATCGATAGTCAGCTAGCGGAGAGCATTTGCGGAAAAAGTAGTAAGTAGCAGAAAGTAGCAGAAATAATTTGCGGTAATTCTGCGAGAATTCCGAGGGCACACTAGCAGAGAACATTCAGGAAATAGAAATCGATAAACTGGCAACCAGATAAGATAACGGCAGGCTAGCTTGGATTCAGAAAATCAGAATAAAAAAACGAATTAGACAAATCAAAGGTGTATCAGCTATGAAAATTAATGTAACCTTTCGTTTTTCAAGAATTTCGGTTAAAAAGGGCAAGCTAGCAGAGACTGTTTGTGGAATGGAGAGAGAGAGAGAGAGAGAGAGAGAGAGAGAGAGAGAGAGACGGGGCAGGCTAGCAGGGATTCTTTGAGGAAACTAGGCAACTCCGGGCAGGCGAGCAGAGATTCTTTGCGGAAATTAAACCAAAAAAGATTAGGTAAACTTCAGCTAGCTGAGATTTTTTTGCGGAATTTGAGATGGGCAGGCTAGCAAAGACACTTTAGGAAGTGGAAATCGATAAACTGGCAGCCAGTTAAGATAATGGCAGGCTAGCAGAAATTTGTTGAGGAAGAAAAGGCAATCTAGCAGTGACAATTTGCAAATTCAAGGGAAAATTGGCAAAGAAAATCTAGGAATTTGATTCGCAAAAGAATTATTGAATTCTCACTACACCGAAACTCATTCGATTCTAGTCCCAGATTGTCGAAACATTTTAATTTTTCGGCGTCGATTTTTTCTTGGACAAGCCAGCAGAGATTCTTTGCGGAATTGGAAGAGAAAAAGAAAAAATTTAACGAAAAGAACAAAACGGGCGACACCGCATTATCAAAAATTAAATTTTTATAAATTCTACAAAAATAATGACACTTGTAATTTTAACGCATTTTTGCAGTGGAGGGCAAGCTAGCAGAGGTTCTTTGCGGAAATTAATCTTAAAAAATTGGGTAAGTGTAAGATAACAGAGATCATTGGTGGAAGTATTTAATAGCGAACATCAATTGGGCGAAATCCTAGCCTCTTCTAATCACAAATTTTTGAAACATTTCAATTTTTTTGAGATCTTTAGGTCGGGGGCAGGCTAGCAAAGATTCTTTGAGGAATTTTAGATGGGCACGCTAGCAAAGACCATTTAGGAACTGGAAATCGATAAACTGGCAGCCAGCCAAGATAGTGGCCAGCTAGCAGAGAGAATTTTCGGAAAATCAGGCGATCTAGCGGAGATTCTTGGCGGAAAAAGGCGATATAGCAGAGATTTTTGGCGAATTCGCGAGTGAACCTAGCAAAGGCCATTAAGGACGTAAAAATCGATAATCTGGCAGCCAGTTAAGATAATGGCAGTCTAGCAGAGACCATTTGAAGCAATTCACCCCCTATCTTGAATCGACTATCCCAAATCTATGGACTTCATAGTCACAATTTTTTGATACGCTTTATTTTTCAACAACTTTTTAGGTAGGGCAAGCAAGCTTTTTAAAGAATTTTAGCTAAAAAGGGGCAAGCTAGCAGGGATTATTTAGGAGGTAGAAACCGATAGACTGGCAGCCAGGTAGATAACCCTGAATAAATGAATCGAATATAAGACTGTAAAAAAGGATAAAGGTAAAAAAAAACTATGCAGGGACTCTTTTTCGAAATCCAAAAAGCCGAGAATGATGAGACACTGGACTGAATCCATATGCCTCTTCCAATCCCAAATTTTTGAAACTTTGAATTTTTAGGCTGAGGCAGGCTAGCAGAGCTTCTTTGCGGAATCTGAGCCCCTTTGTCCTAAATCTATGGATTGCAGAAACACGGTTTTTTGCGACACTTTATTTTTAATAGAATTTCGGGAATTTTTAGGTTAGGGCAGGCTAGCAGGGATACTTTAAGAAACGCGGAAAGTCGCTAAATTACGCATTGACACAAATCAAAGGAGCAGTATTAAGCAAATTAAAGAAGGTGCGTGACATTTTAAAATTTATGAAACATTTATTTTTTAAAGAATTTCAACTAATGGGGCAGGCTAGCATGGATTCTGGCGGAACTCAGGGGGTAGCTAGCAAAAATTATTTCGGGAGTAGAAATCGATGAACTGGCCGCCAGTTAAGATAATGGTAAGCTAGCGGAGAGAATTTAAAGAATCCGGGCAGGCTAGCAGCGATTTTTGCGGAATTTGAATTGATCCGATCCCGGAACCCCTGAAAATTCAATCAATCACCGGCCGGCAAAGCGGAAATATGAAAATACGAGAGCCATTTGCCCCGGGTTTTGTGCTGCCCTCCCCCAAAACGACCGGTCCAAAAATTTCAATTTCCGCGAGGCCGGGGAACGGGGCGTTGGGGGAGAGAATGCGGGAATTGAGGGGAGTAGAGAAATGGCTGCTTTCGAATGATTTCTCTGGTTTTGGGCTAGCTAGCAGGGATTCTTTGCGCAAATATAGATGTGGAATTTAGCGGATCTGATAGAGCGAAAAAAGTCCCATCAAAATATGTGTCAACAAATTTAAAAATATGGTCCGGGAGTCGAAAAATCGAAAAATTCTAGAGAAATGCCCAGTTTTGGAACTTTTGGGCAGGCTGGCTGGGGTTCTTTGCGGAAAAATTGGTACGATATTTAGCTGATTTCATAGAGCAGAGAATCCTGAAAAGCAATATGTGTTCCAAATTAAAAATTAAGCTACTGGCGTCGAGAAAAATCGAAAAAGCCCAGAAAAATGCCAGACTCGGTGCGTGTGGGCAGGCTAGCAGGGATTCTTTGCGGAAAAATTTATACAAAAATTAGTGGGTTGGATAGAGCGAAACTGGACCCAAATATGTGCTTAAAATGAAAAATAGACTAGGGTGTTTGAGAAAAATCAAGAGAAGTCGGAAAAATCGCAGATTCTGCTGGTTTTCGGGCAGTCTAGCAGGGATTCTTTGCGGAACCATCGCTACAAAATTTCCGGGGGTCGAAGGATCATACCCAGAAAAATTGCGCAATGTTTCAAGAAAAGGAATGTTTCCACAAAAAACGCTCAACAGCAAATATTTTCCCGATCAATGCCAACACGGCTCTTTTTGCTTCTAAAATCATTCCATTTTCTCAAGACAGGCTAGCAGAGATCATTGTGGATTTTCGGGGTATAAGTAATAGTAATAACCAGATGGTTACAGTCGCTTCGCGACTGCAACCATCTGGCCTTCGGGCTACCCTACATGTCCTACTCCATCACATCCTTCCCTACCTCAATCAATACCACCCCCCCCCAATACCTTCCTGATGGCTTCAGATACCCCCCATGGCTGAAATCCCCTTCAAAAACTACCTAAATACCTTCCCGATGGCTTAAGATACCTCCCCTAGCCGAAATCCCCTTCAAAAACTACCAAAATACCTTCCTGATGGCTTCAGATACCCCCCATGGCTGAAATCCCCTTCAAAAACTACCTAAATACCTTCCCGATGGCTTTAGATGATTTAAATAATTATTTAACATATTTAAAAGATATCAAAAAGTATTAAAAGTATTAAATTAACTTAAAAAGTTATTTGGGCGCGGGAAGGGCCTTGGGGAAGAGGGGCGAAGAGAAAGGGGGCGTGGCCTCCCGGGGAGAGGGCCCCCACTCGTTTTATTAAGGCGCCACTTTCAAAGTTAATTTTAATAATTTAAACTAAAACTTTTTCATACTTTTTTTATCAGTTTGGGGGTTTCTGACCACGCTCTATCCGAATCCGAAGAGAGCTAAGCTCTAGCTCCTTTCCCCTTCGAGTTGAATTCGGCTTCAGACGGACAGACAGACGGACAGAGACCACAGCAAAATTATTATAGTTGATAGTATAAATTCAAAAAGGTGCAAGACAGTTGGGGGAGAGGGTGTGGGAATTGAGAGAGCGCAGAGAAATGGCAGATTTCGGTGGTTTTCGGGCAGGCTAGCAGGAATTTTTCCGGAAAAAATATACGAAAATGCCGGCATTGGAAAGAGGTTAAAATTCTGCGCACATGCTGCTTTTAAAAAACCCACAAAACGGTCATGGTAGTCCAAAATCTGACTAAAAAAAGTTCCAGATTTTAAAAAAACCAAAAATCAAAAATTAAAAGCCATTTCCCATTGTTTTTTTTCCATTGGGGAAAGGGCAAGCTAGCCGAGAACGTGGAGGAAAGCGCCACAAACAACGTTTCACCGGAAGTGTGCGCGAAATTACGTATCAAACCTATAATTTTGGTAACCTACAATAACCACTAAACAAAAAAACCCTAGAATTATCTACGTTGCAAAAAAGCAAAAATAATCCTAAATTTTTGTAAAAAGGCAGGCCAGCAGAGATTGTTGCGGAAATTCGAGCGAAAAAATAACAGGATTCAAAACAAAACGAGTAGCTGATGCTTTTGTTTTGGCCAATATGGGGAATTTTATCGGGCAGAATACAAACAGAACGGAAAATCGATAGGCTGGGCCCAAAAAACCGCCTCTGTTAGCGGTAAGCTAGCATAGATTCCTGAGTAAGTCATCAGACCATTTTTCGAGCAAAAAAGCAAAAGCAAAAAAAACAACGCAAAAATATTTCACAAAAAAAATGTTTCACCAAAAAATTGGGCCTGCAAAGGCCGGGTTCCAATCAATCCTGTGGCTTCTACATAGTTTCCATAACTTCCCCGGGGCAAAGTAGCAGCGATTCTTTGAGGAATTCGTCTAATCCTGTGTAATTTCGAAATTCTATAACATGAAAGGCAGGTCGAGAAAAAGCGCGAAAAGTCAAGGAAATCGCAGTTTTCGATGCTTTTGGGCGGGCTAGCAGGGTTTCTTTGCGAAAATACTGATGCGGGATTTAACGTATATGATAGAGCAAAACATTCTGAGCAAAATTATGCCTTAAAAAATCCAAATAGGTTATGGTAGTCGAGAAAAAGCGTCAAAAGTCAAGGAAATCGTAGTTTTCGTTGATTTTGGGCGGGCTAACAGGGATTCTTTGCCGGAAATATTGATGCGGAATTTGGCGGTTGGATAGGGCGTAAAATTCTAAACAAAAATATGTTTTCGAAAATCAAAAATAAGTTATGGCAGGTGAGAAAATTCGTGAAGACCCAGAGAAATGGCTGATTTCGAACGACTTCGGTGGTTTTGGGCAGGCTTGCAGGGATTTTTTGAGGAAATCTTGTACAAAAATTTGCGGATTTGATAAAGCGTAAAATTCTGAATAAAAATATACGTTTAAAGCAGCAAAATTAACAAAAAAATATATGCCCCGAAAGGCAGGCTAACAGAGAGTATTTAGCTAAAAACCAGGGTTGAAAAGCCGCTTCGCGACTTTTCAACCCTGGCGCCGTCTGCTCCCATGATATTCTGCCCTTTGCATAATTCACGCGATTTTCGATGACAAAAAATGAGAAAGGCGACATCTCTTCTCTTATATAGGCTACCGCAACTTCCGGCGTATGCTAATTGTTTCCTAACAAAGAGGCTGGCCGATTTTTTCAACAAAAACTTAATTTTAATATCAAAAACACCGAATTTTTCAAAATTTTATAGGTGTGCAGGCATCCCACGGCCATTACGCACCTAATGCGGTATAAAGCATACCCCTAACTGCCCCCCTTATTGAGATACTACTGGGACAACCTGACGGATTCAGTAATAGTGTGTGCATGCAAATGCACACACATACACACACAGGAACTATTTTTTTTATATATAGTAGGATGGTACAAACGCCGTGATTAAAAAAATGTTTCAACACATTACTGCTTGTCGGAAAAAATTTCTCGGTTAATCTCTGGACGTTTCATCAGATTACATCAAAGTCATTGAGTTTTCGACAAGCAGGCTAGCAGAGACCATCCTACTATATATAAAAAAATAGTGTCTGTGTGTGTGTGTTTGTGTGTGTGTGTGCCACTTTGCATCCACTTCCGTCTGTCTGTCCGGAGGATATCTTGATAGAGGATGGATTTTAAAGTACGTATGATACGTCATTAGGTGCGCAATGGTCTTGGGATGACTGCACACCTAACAGATTTTACAAAATTATCGATTTTCGACATTAAATTTAAGTTTTTGTGAAAGCTTCTTTGTTAAAGACAATTAGCATAAACCGGAAGTGGGGACGCGACTATATAAAGCGGCAGAAGAAGTGGTTTGTCAGTTTTTGCCATCTGAATTCAGGACAAGTATGCAAAGTGAAGGGTAGAATGGGGTCAGACGGGGCCAGGGTTGAAAAGTCGCGAAGCGGCTTTTCAACCCTGGTTGAGGAAATAAATCCTACCGTATATAATTTTGGGGTGTATCTGTGTGTGTGTGTGTGGATGTCACTTTCGAGACTCGATTTAAGGGCCTTCCCCTGGATAAAATGCGCTGATTTTTTGTTACTTGGGGGAATCGACCCTCCTCTTTTCGGTGGTGTTTTCAGAATTGCGATAAAATACAAGTTTACAAAGTTAGAGCCGGTTTTATTGATTTTTGGGGGTAATTTGCATAATATGAAAAAATATAAATTTCCTCATTCTTGCGAGTTGCACGCGCGCGTGTGGTGGGGGGGGGGGGGGCGGGGGTCCGAAGGACCTGAGCTACCGGAAAGTCAAATTTCTCATGTAAACGCACCATTCCAGCGCCCAAGGCCCGCGAAGCGGGTTTTGGGCGCTGGTAACGTATATAAATTAGCAATATAAATCCAAAAATGACAACAAAATCGAGAAAAAAGAAAATGCTTCAAAGTAAAAAGCACCTTGGAGGTTTTCGTTGTTGGTTCGTTTCGTTGGAGGCTTGGCTCGGAACACAAATAGGGCGAATAATCGATGATCCAGGCTCAAAAATCCATAGCTACTAGAGGCAGGCTAGCGAAGATTATTGAGGAATTTCCTTAATTCCGTAATTTCTAAAATCTATAACTTGAAAAGGCAGGCTAGCAGGGATTATTGCGGAAATTGACTGTAAAACTGGGTCAATGGCGGCCGATTTTCAGGTCACAAAAAAACTGCAAAACTCGACACAGGAAAAATGTTTCAGCAAAAAATGGTGTGGCGAAGGTTTTGGTTCTGATCAATCATCTGTCGCCACTTTCCTATGGCAAGCTAGCCAGGATTCTTTGAGGAATTTGGCTAATTTTCAATTTCTAAAGCCGCTATAGCTTGAAAAGGCAGACTAGCAGGGTTTATTGAGGAAATTGTGAGCTGGTAGTTAAATATATAAATTAATCAACTCTAGAAAATATGTTTTAAAACAATGTGGCGCGAGGATGTTTTACTGATTTACATTGATTTTGCCGAAGTTAAATTCTTTAGTTTCTAAAAACTAGGACCCGAGAGGAAGGCTAGCAGAGATTATTGAGGAAATTGGCTGTAAACCTTGTCAGGCCCCTAAAAACTGCAAAAAATTTTCTAACAAAAAAATGTTTCGTGAAAAAAGGGTGGTGAAGGGTTTTGGTTCTCATCAATGTCGAACCGCTCTTTTATTTCCCTTCCAATTCCCAAGGCAAACTAGCAGCGATTTTTGAGGGATTCGTATAATTTTTTTAATTCCTAAAATCTACTATCTAAAAGGCAGACTAGCAGAGATTATTGGGGAAGTCGTGGGTTGATCGTCCAATTCGACCCAATGAAATAAAAATTATGTTTCGAGACGAAACCGTTTGAGGCTGTTTCAGTTTTTGCCAATGGGCGAGGCATTCGTTGTTTCCAAAAACACTTTGCAGAATTCGCTGAATTCTTGAATTTCTGAAATCTATAAGTTTAAAAGGCAGGCTAGCAGAGATTATTGGGGAAATCTCGGACCCGTATCGATCTTTTCCGTCGACCCAGAAAAAATGTTTCAAAACAAAGCGGCCTGATTTTGAGGATTTTTTGGTTTTGGCCGAACTGCGTCGAGACTTTCGTGTAGCATTCGGCAAGCTAGCAGTGATACTTTGCGGAAATTTCCCGAATTCTTTTAATCTCTAAAATCTAGAACCTAAAAGGCAGGCTAGCAGAGATTATTCGGGAAATCGCCGATCGAGCGTTAAATTCGCGCTACAGTTAAAAAAATAATGTTTCAAAAGAAAAGCGGCTGCGGATGTTTTAGTTTTTGTCAATGGGCGATATTTGCCACTTCCAAAAAGATTTCCGTAAACTAGTAGCCACACTTTGCCGATTTCCTGAATTCTCTATTTTTTGCACATCTACAGCCCAAGGCATTCTAGCAGAGGTTGTTGAGGAAATGGCGGACCGATCGTTAAATTAGCCCCCATGTAGCATAAAAAAATGTTTCAACACAAAAGCACCTGATGATGTTTTAGTTTTTTTTACTACTGAGCTCGACTGTTGTTGTTGGAAATATTCGGCAAACTAGCAGCGACATTTTGCGGAATTTCCTGAATTCTTAGTTTCGAGAATCTATAACCTGGAAGGCATGTTAGCAGAGATTATTGAGGAAATCGTCGACCGTCCGTTAAATTCGCGCCACAATTAAAAAATGATGTCTCAAAACAAGACCGCTTGAGGCTGTTTTCGTTGTGTTCAATCTGCTCTTCAGGGCTATACCCGAAATTTGGCGGGCTACCAGGGCATCTGAATAAGTTTGTAATTTCTAAAATCTACTACCTGAGAGGCAGGCTAGCAGAGATTATTGAGGAAATCTCGGACCCGTATCGATCTTTTCATTCACCCAGGAAAAAAAAATAATGTTTCAAAACAAAAGCGCCCGAGGCTGCTCGGGGGTTTTGTCAATCTGGATACCGGCTCGGCTTGTCCAAAACATTTCGGCAGTCTACCAACGATGTTTTGCGGGATTTTCCCATGATTCCGATGGCATGAGGAGGTCTCGCTTTTCAACAATTACGACATGATAACGCCAATAAATAATATTTTTAATAGCTAAAATCCACTCCAAAAGCTGTGAAAAATAGACCGGGAAAGAGTCGATGGAAAACGTCAAAGTTCACCGTTTTTCAGAGCCTTATCATCCAAAATAAGGTGATCATCGATCGATATAATCCATTACGACATTATATCACTGATTTACCACCTTTATAATAAGCAAAAATCCGTTCCAAAAGCTACTAAAAACAGCCCGGCAATCGCACGGCAATTTTCCAGGGATTTCGAGGGTTTCTCGCTCAAAAACTCGCTAAAAACGTCGACAATCGATAGCCCCAATTGATTACGGCATGATAAAACCAATCGATAATACCCATAATAAACAAATCTTTCATTAAAAGCCGAGGGCGGTATTTGGGAGGTTAGATTGGAGGGGGGCCGGGGCTGGGCGGCGGGGGCCTCGGCCCTCTCCCCCAATCTCTGCGTCTCTCGCCTCCCTCTAGCCCTCTGCCCGCTCTGCGTCTCTCCCCTCGCCCTGTTCTCTAGCCTCTGTGACGTCCCAGTTCTTGTATAACGTTATTTAACGGTTTCATACATTTGAGATACCTTTGAAAGGACCCAGCTAAGGTATCTACTATCGATTAAGGTATACGGTAAGATAATGAAATATCGATCCATTTTTATAACCACCGCCCTGTCTCTAATCTCCTCTATGTCTCTCTCCCTCTCCCTCTTTTCCGCTCTGCCCTTCCCTTTCCCGGGGCGCCCCCATCATCCCGCCCTGGGCCCGAGACGCGACGCGTCCCAAGAGCGTAGCGGCACACTGACAGGCGTAAATTGGAGCCTTGTGTAGCTGAAACGAACGACAAGCTGCAACAAGAGAGACCCTCACGTTTCGGAATTGCAAAAGGATACCTTAGAGATACAGTTTGACCCAGAATCCAGCTTTTAACCGATATTTTAGCCTTTAAAACATTGATTTTAAGTGTCGGAGCGTAAGACAGTCCTGTGGGGGTAATAAACTTTTTATATAGCTTCCAACCTAATAAATATATTCATACAGTTTTTAATTCAGATATATGATTTGCGCATTTTTATTCCGGCGAAAAACACGAAATTCCGTTCCGTTCGACACCTTTGTACAATTTCCGTAATTTGGTGTCGCACGGAGCCGCTGGAGATCCGAATTTTTCGAAAGGTTTTGATTTTGCAATTTTGCGGTTTTCATGGTTTTTTATGCTTTATTCCTTTTACTGGTTTGAAGAATTGCATTAAACTAAGGATTAACCTAGTTGACTTATTTTGGCTTTGAAAAGCATGATTTTAGTGAATTTGCGTTGCTCTCGGAGCTTTTTTTATAGGCCAGAGACCATTTTTCTCTGTTTATTGTCGTCTCTGCTTCTTTTTTATGAATTTTTATTGATTTTCAAGCGTTTTAACTTTAAAACTTTTCAGCGATGACGACCGCCCATCGACCGACGTTCAACCCGGCCCGCGGAGGCAATGACAGGTAATTAAAAAGTATAGTTTTTGTTTATTTTTGCTGTTTCAGGTCGGAGGGTGACCTGTCGAAGCTGTCGGCCCAATACTCGAGCAAGGACATGCCCTCGCACACGAAGATCAAGTACCGCCAGCAGGGTCAGGGCACCAGCGACGAGCTCAGGAAGCGGGTCCGTTTTTTCAGGTTTAAATGACGTTCTTTCAATGTTGCGAAGCAGTTTGCAATTTTTCATACAGCCTAGAAAAAAATTGATCTTTTTAAAACCGTCGGAAAGAGCAAATACACGTCAAATTTTAGCATCGGGCCGGTTTTTCTAAGTTTCTCGATGGGAAACGGGGCCCATTCGCTAGAGCGCGGAATTCTTGACCAGTTACGGCCGAGAACCATTTCCGGAGACCCAGAACCGAAAAAATACCTTCAATTTGTACATGTTTGCGGCTGCTAGGTGACTTTGGAATTTTTAGAAGCGAGAAACGATCAATTCGGTTCTATAGAAAATTCCGAAGAAGCCTTAACCTTCGAAAAGCGCAAAATTGTTTTTCTAAAACATTTTTCCAATTTTCAGGACCTGCGCCGCGAGCTCGAGGACAAGGAACGGTCGGCAGCGCGGGAGAAGCGCGCTGGACGCGAGGGCGGCTCGAGCTCATCCTCGAAGAAGCCGCGTTTCGAGGAGATTGCCGCCTCGACGAAAGATATCGACGCCGACGAGCCGCTCGAGGAGGTCAACGACTCGGATGATGATTCTGATGATGATGACACGGCCGCGTTGATGGAGGAGCTGGCGAGGATCAAGAAGGAGAGGGCTGTCGAGAGGGAGGCAAAAGAAGACAAGGAAAAGGAGGAACAGGTACATTTTCGAAGTTCCTCATATGATTTCCGCTAGCGCGCCTTCTAATTTATTCATTTTTTTGCAGGAAAAAATCCGCATGGACAACGTGCTCCACGGCAACCCGCTGCTGAACTTTGACAAGGAGCAGGGCGAGGAGGGCTTCAAGGTGCGGCGACGCTGGGACGATGATGTCGTTTTTAAGAACTGTGCTAAAGGTATTGTTGTTACAGAATGGAGAAAATTCTGTGCAGGATATAACTTTTCAAAAGTAGAAAACGTTCGAGAAGAATTGGTTTTTAAGTTTGAACTGTCAAGATTTATCGCTTTTCGTTCTTTTTGCTGCTTAAAAAGCCTATTATTTGTTCAGAACGATACGGCAGACAATTCTGAAGGATTTGTAGCTTCTAAAAAAATTTAGATTGCCTAGTAAAATTGGTTTTCAAAATAGATTTTTCTCGAATTTCTCGAATTCAAAACTCGGTCTAATAAACCATATTTCTATTTTTTCAGGCCTCGACGAGCGCAAGAAGGAGTCGACGTTCATCAACGACGCCATCCGCTCCGAGTTCCACCGGAAATTCATGGACAAATACGTCAAATAAGCCGTTTTACGTCGATTTCAATTCTTTAAAATTCTCCTTGTTTGACGCTTATTTGATTACTAAAAATCCACAATTGTTTCCCTAGCTTTTCACTTGAATTTTCCAATCTAAAAAAAATCCCGTTGCCCCAAATTGTCGATTTTCACCTTCTTGTCCTTTCGTTGTTTTTGCTATTTGTGATTTTATTGATTTTACACGCGTGCGCCGATTTATGATAAACGTGTAAAAAACGAATTCTCGTATTTATTGATTTCAAATATGTTTCAACAGAGCGACGCTACGATCTTGTAGTATCTGAATAGTTTATTATTTGGTCGTGGAGGTTTTGTTGATTTTTCGAGTGGTTGATGCTTCAAAGTTTATTTTTACGGCATAGTTTCTTGTTGGATATTTTCCATAGATCATCCTCGCAATCCCAGCCTTTTAGGCCCTTTTTTATATCAGAAGCTCTCGTTTGCCATTTTTGTTAGCGATAACGCCCCGATTTGTGTATTTTGTGCCCCGGAAGTTGCTAGAATTAGTTTTAGGCTTAGAAAAGTTGGTTTGAAGTTAAAAATCATGCTTCAGGCTTTGAGTAGTTTCGCGTATTAGAAGAGCTTCTGCGACTGGGTTCTACAGCGCTCGTAAAGCATTTTTCGTAGTGAAAACTAGCCAGATTTGTCGATTTTCGGGCCGAGAAATCGGTAAACCGAATAGTTTTACGCTTAGAATAGTCGCTGTGAGGTTCAAAAGTCGATGTTTCTAGCTAAAAGCCAGCGCAAATGGTTTATTTTTTGCGCAATACGATCTCCTAGAACCGAGGCTCCCTCGCAAAAACTCGCTTTTTTGAGAGGGCCAGCTTTAACCTTTTTTCAATCGTGATTTGTCCAGTTTGGAGCCCCTTTTTTCGTTAGGAAAGGCGCGCGAAAAAGATGGGCCGAGCTTTGAAAAGTTTAGAAACTTCCGGTTTTGCTTGAGAACTGAACACCATCCTTCTATCCCGGTATGAAACAAACACGAAAAATCTCCTTTTCCTGCAATTTCTAAAACCTATTCACTGAGAACCCTATTCTCACAACAGGAATGCGCAGAAAAGACGGCGGCTAAGCTTGGAAAACTGAAAGCTTCGAAAGCTTCCGGTTTTGCTGTAGAACACCTACCTAACGCCGCCTAACGCAGTTTTTAAAATTTGTAGATTTCTCAGTTTAGGGTCTTTCTTCGCCAGGCCGAGCGCGCAGAAAACGACAGTCTTAGAAAACTTAGAATTGAAACCCTAGAAAACTTTAACAGCTTCCGGTTTTGCTTTAGAACACTTCCCTGATGCCGGCGCGAAGCTTTTGAACTCGGAACTTGGCTCGGGGGCTTATCCCGCCCGGACATCTCGATCGTCGATCGGCCGCCACGTTTCGCGGGGGGCTTTTCCCTCTGCTCTTCTCGTTGCCAGCACCCGATCCACGCCCTGCTGCCCCATCCCCCCGAAATGGGCACAACCAACCCATTATATTTATTCGCCACACCGCCGCTTCTCCCTGCCCCTGTTCACACATTTCGCTATAGCGAACGACGCCGCGTGGAGAATCGACTCATTGGCATTTTTGGAGTTTGGAATTTTGCGGCGCGCTCGATCGTTGATGTGGGTAACTTTTTGGGCTCGGAAAACGCCAGCTATTTGTTTCGGAAACTTTAAAAACGTTTAGAAAACTCGTCTTATCCCCCTGCTTTCCCTTTCTAGAGCTCTTGATTGAAATTACAGCTAGCAAATACTTTTGGCGGAGGATCTACTGTGTTTTCAGATGTGTAAACTTCAGGTGCTCACTCAAGCTGCTACTTTGAAAGGCTCGCCTAAACTGGCTTTAGAATACTTTAGGAGCAAGAAATCTACAAAACGCTAGAGTTTTTCGAGCTCTGTTTTCTGGACCGGCTTTTTTTTTGTTGCAGTGGATAATAGGAAAACCGTTTTCCGCTAACAAAAGATTTTTTAGGCTTAGAAACGTTAGAAATGCTCTCCCCCCTCCGCCCCTTGTCCTTGTGAAACCTCGCCTTGTCCTCGCGCTGCCTTTATAGACTTTTATTCAACGATATGGCTAACATTTTAGACCGTGTATAAGCTAGCATTCTCCATTTCTAACGCTAGAAATGTCTGGAAAAACTGGATTTTAGGCCTTTTCAGTTGTTGCTTGTATTGCTGCTACTTTTAGGCGCTTGGGACCTCTGAGAACGCCAATTTGTGCACCCTCACACCGTCTAGGCCTTGAAAACGACGCTGTGAGGCCTGACTCGCGCGATTTCGGGGAATGCACAAGATGGGGGCGTTTGAAAACGTGCTGTCCTAACTCTTGGGCTTTTGAGGAACCGAAAATGAGAGCTCGCGTCTTAAAAATGAAGAAATCCGCACCCTTGCAGGGGGTTATCTGCAATAAAAGCGCTTAGGTTTTGATTTTGAAAGTCGCTTAAGTTTTTTAAAGTTTTGTCGAAGGCCCCGCTCTTGGGTCTCTCGCTGAAAAGTCACCATTTCGTCTGTTTTCCATTTGCCGCTGCGTTGACGATTGTTTTCTTGTTTTTATGACAAATGCCAGTTGGTTTTTTCTTTTAAATGGCTGCTCCCGTTTTCCGATGATTTTTATTTATTTTTTATTGGTCCCTTTTCAGGCGCCACCTGCCGGTCGGCCTCCCATCACATCGGCCACCACCACCCACAACACCACAACGGCTCTCCATTCACCCCACGCCGCCGATGACCACGGGGGTAATGGTTTAGAGGAGGAAAATAAAGGAGAAAAAATCGGGGGAGGAAGTTTTAGGTATGTACTCATTAGATGGGTACATACCTAAAACCTTCGATACAATCGAAGGTGGTAATGGTCCTTCGATGACTGCACTCATATCAAAGTGTGAGGACGGGCGCTATTTTCGATGTTAAGATTAAATTTTTGTAAAAACTCAGCGACCCTCTTTGGCAGAAATCAATTGGCTTACGCCAGAAGTTGCGGTAGCCTATGTAAGGGGACCGGGAGTGTGATTTTCATTTTTTTTTTCTTTTGGAATGCAGGGGAAATAGTTAAAGAAACACTAAACTTTTGTATAGACAAAAACGCGAACGTAATTTTACCTATTTTCGGAACTCCAGACTTCCGGTGCTATGTAGACCCTCTTTTTCGTAATTTGTCTTCAGTGAACCGAAATCGGCGACTGATTAGTAATTTTAAGCTATTTTCTGTCTTTTGTTCTCTACATTTAGCGTATGGCGCCAGAAAGACACGCACAAAATTTGCATCGACTCGCACGCGAATTCTGGAATCTGAAAAAAGCAGGGGGTTTTAGGCCAACCTAGGAAAGAAACTTTTTTTGGTGATTTTTGGAGCGCAACCTTTGGAAGCTTTAAAATCGACATTCTGAGCTCCAAAATCCCGTTTTTAGATTAAAGGCCATTCAAACGGTTCGAAGCTACATTTTTTAGGCTTTTTTTTAGGTCAGATCCGGTCCAGAAATGGTTTCCGTGAATTTTTCGGGCCTAAATTTGGCAAATCCAGGCGCTCAGAAGCTTCATAGTTTTCTGTCTAGCTAGCAATTTGTCTAGCTGTCTCTTTCTGTCCGTTTACGTTTTTAGATGCAGACACAAAGAGCACTGACCACCAGCCCACCTTCCGCCGCTTCTTCTCATTGTTATCAGTCTGCCTCCTCGTCGCGTCTCGCCCCCTCGCTGACCCATCGAAACTCTCAACCCCCGCCCCGAGCGCGGCCTTTGAACTGGACCCCGCGGCAGTGATTTATAGCATTTTAACGCCCCTAAATCGTCGCTACTAGTTTACCCTTGTTTTGTGGGGAATCGATTACGCATTTTAAAGCAATTCTGCCCAAGATTTTGGAAGATTTTTAACTAGAAAAATGTGGTTTTGAGGGTTGACTATCCCCTAAATTGCCTCTTCTAGTGCCCTCGGCTTGGATGTTCGATTACGCTCTCTTATTTTTGTTCCCAAAGCGCCTCTGATAGCTTGCTCTTGATTACGGGCAGCGATTACGTTTTAGCGTTTTTTCGGATTTTTTGGCAAAAACTGATTGTGCCAATCCTGGTAATTCCTAAATGATTTTTGCTGGGTTGCCTTCGAATGGTTTAATCGACAGCGCCTTTTAAATGGATTAAGGTTCGCTTTTTCAGCTACACCGAGGCGGAGGGATACGTTTCGTGAAGCTTCTACCGCCCTCGCATCGAGCCATGGAACGCCGCAAACTCTGGGTGTTTGCCGTCACTTTTATTAGGTATATTTCGGGATTGTACGATTTAACTAGATTATAATAAAAGATAGATGTTTTAAAGCGTTTTTTAAAGTTTTAAAAGCTAAATAATGCTTTTTATTTCCTTTCAAGCCGATTTTAGATCATTTAAAAGCTTTAATTTTATTTTCTATTCGTATTATCAGGCTTTAAAGACATAGTTGAAGTTTTAAAATTGAAATACTCATCAAAATTTGTTTACCCCGATTGTAAAAACTTTCAGTTTTTATTTTGTAACTTTAACCGTATTTCAGGTTCGAAAAGCTTTAAAAAAATTAGATTTTCATCTTTAACCCTATTTTTCATTTAGTTACGGCCTCTACCACGCTTGCCGAAAAACGCTGGCCGGCGTCAAGTCGTCGGTGAAAAACGACTGGCTCTTCAATGGCTCTCATCCGGTAACCGAAAGGCTCAAACGTGTCAAATCGTCGCTTTTTAGCCCCTGTTCGAGACGGAGGTCGAGGCGAAGGCTTTTCTCGGGACGCTAGATGCCATCTTCATGGGCGCCTATGCTGCGGTAAGCTTTTTTTTACCGAAAAACATCGATAAATCCATTTTCTGAGCTTTTTTTAAGGATCTAAAACCTTGAAATATTGCCAAAATTGGTGAGTTTGGCTTTTCGGTTCTTTTGCATTATCGGGGGGAGCCCTAACTTTTTGTATAAGTCCACAGCCGCCCAGTAACTTATTCAACCTGTATTCAACTCGAAAACTGTCGAAAAACTTACAAATTTTTGAAAAGTCGCAATTTTGCGCCAAAACCGGCCGTTTTGGTCCCAAAATCGATATTTTTCGTGTTTTTGAGAGGAATTTTATTTTGCAAACTTCAATTAGTTTTCACAAAATTGCCACAAAAATTTCTTGCGTATTTAAAAGTTTTTATGGTTAGGAAGGGCTGAAAACCCCGTCTCTTTGCATGCGAAAATGGGGAAAATCCGCTCTCTACGCCCTTATATAGGCAACCACTCTGCTTCCGGCTCATGCTAATGTTTCCTAACAAGGTCTAGGAACATGATTGAAAAAACTCATTTTTTAGCGAAAATCGTATTTTTTTGATAACTTTTTTAGCTCATTGAGATGCTACTCAAAAGAAGCTGACGAGAGATTTTAACTGTTTTCCGCCATTTTCGGGCTCTAGATTTTTCGAGAACCGATTTAAAATGGTGGAATTTAGCTTATTTAGATTTCGAACGATTTACAATGGTGGCATTTCGCTTATTTTCAGGCGCTGTTCTTCTGGGGCTGGCTCGGCGACCGGCTCAACCCGAAGAAGGTCGTCGCCGCTGGCATGATCTTCAGTTCCATTGCTGTGCGTTCTTACTTCTTTTTAACCTAATCGAACGAGCTAAAAATTCTGCACAAATTATAGCTATCAAAAAGATAGCACAGCTACGGTAATCGAAAAAGTAGAGTACCGGAAAATTGGCCTGTTTTAGGTTAAGTTAAAAAATAATCGTTTTTTCATGTTTTCTCGACTAGCGTGGTCATTTTCGGGGCCTTTAGGCCCCAGTTTTGTGCAGAATTTGCCGCTCTATCGAATAGGCTTAAAGCGATTTAAAAATTAAAGTTATATGTAAAAAAATTCGTTGAATTTAGTTGATCCTGTTCGGCGCGGTGCCAAAGATGCTGAACTGGTACTCGGTGCCGTGGTACGTGATCACCTACATCGCCTTCGGTCTGCTGCAGGCGTGCGGCTGGCCCAGCGAGATTGCCATCATGGTCGGTAGTTTTTAATCGAATTTAAAAACAATATAAGGATATGAAAATTGCAAAACAAACGTTTTTCATTTTTTTGCGTCCCGAAAAATCAGTTGATTCAATTAATGCCGCTTCGATCTGCTTTGAAATTCTGAATTTTCTACGGTAATAGGTTCTACCGTCAATTTTGACTAGATTTTCGCCTAGTGGCTAAAATATAGATTTTTTAAACGTTTTAAAATTATATTTTCTGTTTCTAAAATGGAGAAATTTGAAAAAATAGGTCTTTCAATTGTGTTTTTTTGTTCTAGAAATGAAGCAAGCCTCGATCCTTCGAAATAGAGATTTTTTTAATAGATTTTAACGTTACTTTACTAATAACAATTGCTTGTAAAAAATTTTAGGCAAAAACTAGAAAACTATAAATTTATGTGTCTAATTTTTGGACTCCTGGGACCGAGCGTCTTGAATTAATGGCGTCTCGTTTCTCCATTTGTTTTTGCAATATTGATATTTTTTCAGTTTCATTTTTTCCATTGAAAAAATTGTTTTTTAAGATATAAAATAGAGGTTTTTGCAAGATTTTGACCTTGACCTCCTAATAAAAAAGGATTTTTAGAGTTTAGGGTAAAACCGAGAAAACTACAGTGCTCCACATAGTTATAAAGGCAGTAAAATTTTTCGAAAAATTTGAATTTCCAGGGGGCTTCAAGACTTTTGCGGAAAACAATTATATCCTACTATATATAAAAAAATAGTGTTTGTGTGTGTGTATATATTTGCATGCACTTCCGTTTGGATGTTCCGCACCTACAGCCTCATGGAAACATTTTTTCGGTAGGGAAGAAACGTCTTAGGGTAAAGAAGAGGCCGGAATCGACTGCACGCACATACAAGTTTTGAAAAATTGCTATTTTTGATATTAAAATTAGGTTTTTGTAAAGTTTTCGGCCAACCTCTTTGTTAGGGAAAATTAGCATACGCCGGAAGTGGACTTGGTTTATAAAAAGGAAGAGAGGGCGCGCTTTTCATTTTTTAGTGCGCGGTTTTCGGCAGGAATTAAGCAAAGTTAATAACGTCATCGATCCTAGACGGGGCCAGGGTTGAAAAGCCGCGAAGCGGTTTTTCAACCCTGGTTCCCCGTTTAAGATTGTTTCTTGTATCAGGTAGAAAATACAGCTTTTTGGTAGCCTTTTTAGTAACTGCACTGATAGAAAAATCCTACTATATATAAAAAAATAGTGTTTGTGTGTTTGTGTGTGTGTGTGTGCCACTTTGCATGCAACTTCCGTCAGGGTGTCCGGAGGATATCTCGAGAGGGAAAGGTTTTTAAGCAACGTATGATACGTCATTAGGTGCGTAATGGCTCTGAGATGACTGCACACACATCAGATTTTGCAAATTATGCTATTTTCGACGTTAAAATTAAGTTTTTGTTAGAAAATGGAGCACCCACTTTGTTAGGAATCAATTAGCATATGCCTGAACTGGCGCGAGCCTATATAAAGGGCGGAGGGAGAGATTTTCATTTTTTGTCATCGGAATTCGCGAGAATTATGCAAAATGAAGCATATTACGATGCTAGACGGGGACCAGGGTTGAAAAGACGCGAAGCGGCTTTTCAACCCTGGTTGTTTTTGAAAATGTTTGGTAAAACCAAAAAAAAAAAGATGTTTCTGGTTTTTGGGCTGCTGAAAGCCGGTTGAGGCAGTTGATGAGCAGTAATGCGCACATTCATTATCGATTTCCGAATTTTTCGCTTTTACCCGCAATTTTAATTTTGTTTTTTTTAAATGAAAACAGTGGTTTATGCCTAGCCGCGCTAATCACACACAAAAATTGCTTTAAAAAAATTTACGGTAGAAACTAGGAAAAAAATGTTTCTGAATTTTGGGCTGCTGAGGTCGAGTGTACGCGGTTAATCCAAAGTCGCGAGACACGTTCCGATTTTCCTTAGGATTCGAGATTAGGGGTTTTTTGATGGATTTGATGGATTTTTGAAAACCGAGCTCGAAAACTGGAAAAGAAAAGGTGTTTCTGAAGTTTTGGGCCTCAAAAAACGAGTTAATGCAGTTGATGGACAATGCGCATTTAAAGATGCTTAAAAATTTTTTTTGGTTATAAAATAGAGGTGATTTTTAATAGATTTTGGGCTAGCTGCAGTCGTAAAAAATTGATTTTTGAAAATCGAGCTTGAAAACCGGAAAAGAAAAGATGTTTCTGCTTTTTGGGCTCCCGACATCGAGGCCATGCAGTTCATTTCCAAAGGGGTCGGATCGTATTACTTTGTGCCGAATTTTCCGCATTTTTACAGAATTTTAGAGATTTTTGGATGGGAACAAGGGTGTTTTTTTACTGGATTTTGATTTTTCAAAACATGGCGATTTTCGTTAATTTTTTCAGGCAAACTGGCAAAAGCGCTATTTCGCTGAAAATAGTATTTTTTACATTGATAAAAAGGAAAATATATTCTTTTTTTGTAGCTGAAAAATAGGGGTTTAAATTTTGCTAATGCTTAATTGTGCTAAGTTTAATTCTCCTTTTTTCAGGCAAACTGGTGGGGCGGTGCGAACCGCGGTCTCGTGATGGGCATCTGGGCGGCTTGCCAACCCGTCGGGAACATTGTGGGAAGCATCGCCACGGCCGCCGTCCTGCCCATCGGCTATGAGGTCAGGGCGGGGGTTTTCGGGACTATAAAAAGTATTTTTGACCAATTTTTATGCCAAATTCGTGATTTTCGAGAAATTCTGCGCAAAATGCAAGCCACTGTTTAAGCTATATATGCTTTCACAATTTATTGCTGGAACTACTGTATTTTAACGCGTCAAAATTTTTTAATTTCCCCATTTCCAGTACACGTTCATCTTCAACTCGCTGCTGACGATCATCTTCGGCTTTGTCGTGCTGTGGGGCATCGACAGCAAGCCGACCTGTTCAGCTACGCCCGGATCGGATGTCGAGGGAAGGAGCGTCTCCAGGACGTCCAGGTTAGATTTCTCGAGTTTCCTGAAATTTCGTTTCTCCAGCATCTCCGAGGAGGGCGAGCCGATCGGGCTGATTCAGGCCGTTTTCCTGCCCGGCGTCTTTGCCGTGAGTTTTTTTCGGAATTGTGAGTTTAAAATATAGTCTGGATTTTGTGCATTTTTCAGACTCTCAAAACCAGAAAATCCCTCTCAAAAATTAAAAATGTAGCATTTTTTATAATTTAAAAACAACCCTGGCCCCGTCTGCCCCCATGATATTCTTGGCTTTGCATAATTTTCCCGGATTCGGATGACGAAAAATGAAAAATGCTCTCGTCGTCCCTTTATATAGGCTACCGCGACTTCCGGTGCATGCTAATTCGATCCTAACAAAGTGGGGTGTCCGATTTTCCATGAAAAACTTAATTTTAATGTCGAAAACCTCATAGTTTGTAAAATCTAATATGTGTGCAGTCATCTCCAGCCCATTAAGCACCTAATGACGTATCGAACAAAGCTCTAAGTACTTTCCTTCTTGAGATACTACTGCACACACACACACACACACACAGACACTATTTTTTTATATATAGTAGGATCTGTCGATTTCTTGCGTTTCACCATTGATTTAGCTTCGTTTTAAATGTTAAATTTCGTTTTTAAATTAAAAACCTTTTTATGGTAAAACGTATTTAAAACAATTGACCTATGAATTTTTGCGCCGATTTTTCCGAAAATTAGATTTTTATCGTTTTTATCAATGCTAAAATTGATTTAGAAGTAAAGCTTATGATTTCCTTTTTTGCAGTACTGCCTGTGCAACGCGTGCCTGAAGCTCGTCAACTACGCCTTCTTCTTCTGGCTGCCGCTCTACCTCACCGAGGCCTATCAATGGTAAGCAATCGCTGCTAGCCTGCCTCGTCTCGTTTGTTGATTCCTCAAAAATCCCCACTAGCCTGCCTCCGCTGTCTCAAATAGTCTCTGCTAGGCTGGGTTTCCTTTTCCCGAATCGATTATGCATTGAAATTCGTGCTAAATGCAGTTCAAATACTGACTAATCGGTTACACCATGAAAAGCGTCGTTTTTTTCCTAAATCGTCGCCGAAATTCGAGCTCAAATCGCCTCAAAAAAACCCCTGCTAGCCTGGGTTCGAACTTCTCTGTCTGTCGGTCTCCCTCCCTCCCTCTCTCTCTCTCTAATTCTCATTTTTCCAGGGACGAATCGAAGGCGGACAAGCTGTCAATCTGGTACGACGTCGGTGGCATCGTTGGCAGCGTGGTCGGCGGCTACGTCTCGGACAAGATGGGCTGCCGTGCGCCGACCATCTCTGCCATGTTGATCGCCTCCCTCGGTGCCCTCTGGATGTATGCACAGGTTTGAGCCTTTCAAGCGTTCCTCCGTAATTTGCTCATCTTCAGATTGGCCCCCACTGGTTCTGGAACGGACTGGTGATGACGCTGGTGGGGATCACCGTCTCCGGGCCGTACAACCTCATCGTCGGCTCGATCTCTATCGACCTGGGCAGCCAGCCGGCGCTTGCTGGCAATTCTCAGGTGCGTTTTTCTCTCGAATTATTGACGTTTGTCGACGAGTTCAAGGCGTTCAGAATTGCAAGAAACGTTTTCGCATTTTTTTTCACTTTTGGATCGCCGTTTCCGACAAATTGAAAGCGTGCAGAGTTTATTGACGTTCCATTTTCGGGTCGAAATTCGGGCTTCTCCGAACTTTGCGGCGACGTTGGTCTGAATTGGGCGTTTCCGAACTTCTTGAAAACGTCGAAAATTTCTGGGGCTCTTTTTCACGACTTGAGCGTTGAAAATGTGTTCGTCTGAACTTGCCGAACACGTCGGAATTATCTGATATTTTTAAGAATCTAGTTAATTTATTTTTTTGCAGGCAATGTCGACCGTCTCGGGCCTGCTGGACGGCACGGGCTCCGCCGGTTCAGCCGTCGGCCAGTTGATCATCCCCGTCGTGCAGGACACGGTCGGCTGGCAGGCCGTCTTCTACCTGTTCATCGCCCTCGTACGTTTTTCGCTTGTTTCCAATCAAGCCACGCCCACTTTTGTCTACAATCGTCCTTCAAAACCTGGACGTCCGATTCCATGGATTTTGCTTTTAGAAGGCCTTTAAAAGACATTTTTGGCGTTTTAAAGTATCGTGGACGACTAAAAGGGGCGTGGATTTCTGATTCTGGTCCCTTTAAACACGTTTTTAATGGGGCCATCGCATGCGAAAAGTGGGCGGAGTCTGAAATTCTGGTTTTAGAAAAGCAATCTCTAACTTTTGTTTTCAGAACGCCGTCTCGGTGCTGTGCATCGCCAAGCGGACGGTGCTGGACGTGAAGCGACTGCTGCGAGACCGCCGGCCCGAAGGCGCCCCGCTCCTCCTCGGCGAGGACAGCCACGAGGATTAAACCCAGATTTTGGTACTGTTCTATCGGCGGGGGGGGGGAGATACTGAACCTAGCTTAAAATGTGACAAAATTCGAAAATCTACCGTTTGCCGAAATTTTTGCAAAAATCGAATTTTCTGAATTTATTCAAGGAAATTCTTAATTTTTTATGAACGTTGAATGCTTAAAAACGGCGTGAAACTCTAATACCCCCCGCTAGTGGAACAGAACCTTGGATTTTTAGACCTATCGATCGGGTCGTCATCATTCCCACAGTGCAATTCCCCAGGCCACGCCCCACCCATTTTTCTTGCTGTGATTACTACTATAGTTTTATCTGGCCTACCGGTACCTTTCGTGTGTATATTTTACTGGTTTTACGCCCTTTTGGAGGGGTGTCATTAGGTGTAAAGGGGAATTTTTTGGATAAAAGATCCGAATCGCGCGATTTTTGCCATTTAGCTAAATTTTTCGCGGCTACCTTAACCTTTTTTGGCTGTGGTGGCTAGCTGATAGCACAGAGCGCGAAATTCTGACCAAATAGTGTTCGCAAAACCACCAAAAATCGTTACGGTGGCCCGGAAAAATTTCGCTAAAATTGAGAAAATCGACAACTTTCAAGAGTTGTTTTTAAAATTCGATTTCCCCCGCAACCGTAGCATTCTTGTCGATTTTTTGAGAACCGCCGTTTGCTCAGAATTTCGCGCTCTTTGCAATGCGGTGTATAGCGTCGTTTCAAAGCCTGCTGTAGCTGAAAGATTGATTTAAAAATTAAAAATCGGAAAAGTCCATTTTTGAAATTTTGGAATTGCAATTTTTCTGGGCCACCTTAATCATTCTACATCTTTAAAGTCCTTTTTTGACGCCGCAATCTTTGAAACGATGTGCATATCGTAGCGCAAAAACAATTTTCAAAAAACTTAGATTTACACCTAATTACGCCCCTTCGATTCGCACCCGTCTCTCTGTGTACTCTCTCGCTTTTTCTCGCTCTCGCCCCCGACCATGTGATAAAACGGGTTTTTCCACGCCTAGCTTTCCACGCCCCTCATCAAACCCTACCGTATCACAATGTGTTTTTTTTGTTCGTTTTGTTTAGAGCTGTGAATTTCTAGAAAAATTCGATTTTTTGTCCAATTCCCGCGCTACAGTATGTTTTTTATTCGGGATTTTCGTACTCTCCTGTTGAATCGTTTGTGATTTTCGCCGGTTTTCCTGTGCCAATTTCCAGCTGTGCGGTTTTTAAATGCGTTGCCTATGAATAAAGTGTTATTCGGTGAACGATTGTGGCTCCGTTCAGCTCGAATGATTGGCTTTGCCAAGCGTGCGTTTTCTGCGTTTTTCATGAGTTTTGTACTTTCTAGATAGTGCATCATTTGTTGCTGTTTAAACCGCGTTTTCCGGACCTGCGACGCGACCATATTTCAAAAATTATGAAGCTTTAACCTGGAAAATTCCAACTGACGCCGTTTTTCGCCTTTTAAACGTTCTAACTTTCTTTTTTTGCCCGCTTCGCAGATTCTGAAAACGCGATTTTAATTAGCGAAAAATCTGCACAAAAGAGACTTGATCCCGTTCCGAAACTCCGGTGACACAAAAAAAAACGTGATCTGCTCCTAAGCCCCCTATGCTAGCCTGGCCGTTCTTTTTTTCCACGCGCCGTACAAACACTTTACAGGCGTCTTTCATCACGATTTTCCCAGGCGATGGAGCGCTGCGTGTTCTGCGGGTGGACGCGGAAAAACGCGTACGCTTCCGTACGGTTTTTCGGGGTACCGAAGGAGCCGGGGCTGAAACGAGTGCAGTGGCTGTACGCCATCGGGAATCGAGTACGTTTTTTTGCCTTTGGCGGGCCATCCAGGCGCGAAAACTCGATTTTGGCAGGGCCTCCCTTCAATGAGCCTTTAAAACCGAAAATTTGATTTGACGGGGACCGGCAGGTCTGCATCCACCTAGGTCGCACTTCATTTTGCCTTCATCGGGCCTTTAAACCGCGAAAGTAGTTGCTTTTTTGGGGACGTGCGGAGGACCTCAAGGGGCGTGTCCTTGTGGATTCTGACTTGCTGGCCCCTTAAAACCGTTTTTTGAGCTTTCAAGGGGTGGTGACGGCAAAAAGATGGCTTGCCAATCCCTTTAAAATAGGTTTCGAGCTTGTCAAGGGCCGTTGAAGCTGGGGGCCGTCAGGGCTTTATCTATGGATTTTCAAGTTTGTTTTATTACAGGAAGCGAGCGGCAAGCACGACCGCGTGTGTTCGGTGCATTTCCGTAGTGGGAAGCCGAGCAGCGACCCCAGTCACGAGGACTTTGCCCCACATCTCTATCTCAACAAGGAGGCACCGCCCGAGGTATTTTTTGGGAGCCCCTTAAGCCTCGATTTTCATCTCTAGACAAATTATATTTTTATCCTTTTAAATTTGGAAAATTCGAGTTTAATACCGTTAATTTATTGAATCTATGTACTTGAAAAATGACGAAATTAAACTTTTTTTTGTTTCGAAATCGTTCAATTTTTTTAGCCAAATCATGGTATTATTGGATAGAATTAATGACCTAATCCAACGTAACCCTTTTTTAGTTTATCCACTACCTGGAGAAGTTGGCCGAGGTCAGCGACCCGGCACTGCAGAAGAAGCCCGCCCAGTATAAGGTAGCGTAATTCTGGATTTTTGGGATTTTTTACGAGAGCTGCACATGGCCCCGTGGCCATTTTGTGAATTTCATTTCATCTGTGATTTTTTGAAACGGTTTCTTTCAACTTTTTAGCGTTTTATACTAATTTGGCCAATTTTTAGGCGTCCGTCTCGGTGAACGACCCGAAGAAGCTCGAGTACAACAAGGTCACCCGCCCGAGCATCTTGCAGAAGCGCAAAATACAGGTACAATTTAACTGGGTTTTTAAATGGAAAACGCCTAGAATTAAAAGGTTTCGATTTTGAAATGTTCGATTTTTTATATTTTTCATAGTTGAAATATTTATTCACTTATTGATTTCGCTTTTATTTATTCATTTTTTTTTAGCACGAAGAGCCGTCCTCAGCAGCGTCCCAGATTGATGTTGACGAGAATGGCGGCGAGGTGAGCATTTTTCTTGTGGATTTTTGCCTTCGCTAGCCCTTTAAAAACTGGAATTTTATTTTATTGGCGGCTTGTTCTGTCAGTAACCTTAGCCACGCCCCCTTTTGCCTTCAACGGCCCTTTAGAACCCGATAAACCATGTTTTCGGCTTTTAAAGGACCCATGAAGGTAAAATGAAGCGGGGATTGGTGGATGGTGGTTTCAGTGGCCCTTTAAGAGCTTCAAAAATGGTTAGAAAGGGCCGGGTAGCCAAAATCCATGGCCCCTCCTGCCTTTAACGGTCCTTTAACCCGCGTCAAATTAAGTTAAATTTTTGAACGTCTTGAAATCGGTTTTTGTTCAGGAAGAAGATCAACAACCGGAAGCGGCCCTCCCCTACCACATAGCCCCCGTGAATATCGATGGCGAGGCGCGGCCGATGCGGCTGTATCCCATGCAAAAGTGTGCCTAGCCGAGATTCCTGGGGAAATTTCCGCCGCTTAAAGGGGGCGCTAAAGCCGAAAAATTTACATCCGTCGGGCCGGCCCGGTGCCATCAAATGGTCTCTGCTAGCTTGCCATTAGCCTAAGATATGGAACCGGATTCAACGTGACCAAATAGCTTGGAAAAAATCAGCATAGCATTTTGGTCGAAAATAGGCCATTTTTGTCGAAGAATCGATAATTTTCGTATTGTTAATGATAATTTGTAAAGTTTTGTGTTTAGACGCGACAATAAACAGTTTAGAAACTTTTTCTCAATTTAAATTTGTAAGATTGGAGCCATAGCGAAAACTCCCCCCTTCGCTAATGCGAAAGAACCGTAAATTCAACTTGCTAAATTCCCGGGCGTTTAGGGCAGCTAGCAGAGACCATTAGGGAATTCGCCGAACACTTTAGTAGTAATTTTGTTCTTTTTTCAGGGACTGGCTGAAGCAGACGGGCGCCGTGCCGGGGATGAAGATCATCTACCGCCTGTCGCACCCCGAGAAAAAGGCCCTCCGTAAACAGGAATTCCCCGGAACGCGCAAAAGGGAAATGGTCCGCATCCGGATGGAGGACGAGCATGGGGTTCGTGTTTTTATGTCCTTTTTTCAAAGTTTTCCGAAAATTTAATTACCTAATCGAATTTCGAAATTTGGAACTGGGCTCGAATTTTTGCTTTTTGAAAAATTGGTTTTCTTCTAATAATTAAGCAGCAATGGGACCTTTGGCTGGCTTTTAAAACCCGAAATTTCGCCAATTTTTTAATTTTTTTAAACTAGAAGCTAAAAATCTAAAAATTTTTTGTGAGGGTTATTTTTAATTTTCCTATTTTCGCAGAACATCATCGAGGAGCGGTACGTGAGCGAGGGTGACGCGCGCCGAATGCACGAGCAGATGGAGATGCATCAGGTCTGGATTCAAAAAAAAATTAAAAATCGACAAATTGATTTTTTACAAAAAAAAATATTTAATTTTTGATTTTTCCTTTGTCTGGAAAATACGTGCAGATTAAATTGCGTAATGGGACCTGATTTATGGCTTTTTTCAGCTCGACGACCCCGAGCAGTCGATCGACGTGGCCGAGGAGGTGGTCGAGACCGAGAATTGAGAGGAAATCGGGTTTAATGTAATTTTTTATGTTTTAAAGATTTGTTCCTCCTTCCCGCAATGATCTCTGCTCGATCTCCCCTCCCAAAAATGACCTTTTTTTTGCAAATAGTGCTTATCGCTTAAAATTGAAATTTTTGTAATTTTCGATTTTTTAAAATAAAATACAATCTCGCAAGCCTAAGCTGCATAAATAAATCAGTGCAAAAGAACCGCAAAGACCGACACCGCGACAGTGAAAGGGCGCTTTTGTTTGCCGGGGTTATTTCGTTATTTCGTGCCCTACGGTCCGTTACGAAATTTGAATACGATTCGGGGCATACGATCATTAGCCTGCGTATACGACTATAAAAGGCAATTGCCAGCTAAATTCCTCCTTCGACGAATTCGCCAGACCCCTGTTGTGTGGTTGTCGAAATACGTTCATGGTATGTCTGTCTCTCACTCTCTCTCTCTCTCTCTCTCTCTCTCTCTCTCTCTCTTTCTCGCTCTCCATCTCTCACTCTCCCTCTCACTCTCGCTCTCTCTCCATCACTCTCTCTCTCGTTCTCTCTCGCTCGCTCTCTCTCTCTCTCTCTCTCTCTCTTTCTCGCTCTCCATCTCTCACTCTCTCTCACTCTCGCTCTCTCTCCATCACCGTCTCACTATCTCTCGTTTCAAAATTTTCCCTACAGGCCGTCCAGACGCACCTGAACGTCAACAGACAGTTCAACGAATGGCAGGACTCTGGCATCTCGGTCGACATCGCATTCGACAAAATGGTCGAAGAGTTTCGCCAATTGAGGCACCAAGTAGGTTTTTCTCGAACCTAGTAAGGAATAGAATAACTCGAACGGAAACAAACTTGGCTGGAGTCTAGGACCCCCTTCCAGCCAGAACTTTTTACCCAGACGTCCGATCTCCAAAAAATGACCTGACTATCTCAAAATGTTCGCCGTGGTCGAAATACTATCAAAAGATTGTTTCCTTACCTCAAAAATTGTCGGACAATTTTTTTTATATCAATTCTTAGTCTGGGTTTTCTTTAATCAAATTTTGCTGCGCCAAAGTGAGTTTTCGTTTTGAAATTTTTGAGGTTGATGCCCGCCACGGGATACTTTCACGTTTTGAAATCTTGTAAAAAATTTCTAGCCGTTTTTGGCGTCAGGGAACAACTTTTTGAATTAAGTCGCCCATGGCGAACATTTTGAGATGCTGCACGCATTAATAGGACACTGGGCAGAAAAGTTACGGTCCGAAAATCACTTTTTTCAGGACCTGATCTATGGATGCTGGGCCAAAAGGATTGTCGGTTTTAGCCGCGCCCGATGCGACGCGGTCAACTCGGAGTGGTTGCATGAGAACTTACGCCAAATCGCAGCCGGCAGCCGCACACGATGCACGAACGTCTCGCAGACCATCGAAGTATCGGTTTTTTCGCTTGCGCTTCGTCAAAAATTGCTGAAATTTTTTCACCAGAGTTGAAGAGTCGGAGACACGGGCTGGACTGGATTGTTTGCGGGGGGTGTGAACCAAATTTTTCCTCAGGAATCCCTGACCACCCTATAATCGAAAAGTCTGGACCCTTTTTATAGCAATTTGGGTACTTGAGTATTTCCGGGGGGGAACTGAGTTTGGTTCTTTAGGATTCCCGGGGGGAAAGTATTCCCGGGGGAAACCAAATTTTTTTCGGCGAAAGCCTAGATTTTTGTATAAATTGCGGATGCGTTTCTAAATTGTTTTTAACTATTCCTGTGCATAAAAACTACACACATTTTAACCAAAAAAATGTAAAAAATTAAAAATTAGGTCGAAAAATAGACCCAAAATGACCAAATTTTCGACTTTTTCAAACATTTTTCTAAATTTTTCTGAAAGTTATTCTGCTTTAAATATAGTTAAAACTTACTAAAAACAATTCGAAAACACTTTATATTTGATTACTAGGTCAACCGGGACCAACAGGAAAAAATTTGGTTTCCCCCCCCGGGAATACTTTCCCCCCCCGGGAATCCTAAAGAACCCTGAGTTTTTTTGGCCCAAGCCTAGATTTTTTTTTATATAAACAGTGGAAGTGTTTCTAACATGTTTATAGCTATTCCTAAGCATACAAACTTTACAAAATTTAATTTTAGGTCGAAAAATCAATTTTTTTCGACCCAAAAAGGACAAAATTTTTTTGCAATTTTTTTGAATTTTTTTCCAACTTTTAAAAAAGTTTTCGCTATTAAAATAGGCTTAAATTTTGCTAAAAACATGGTAAAAACACTTTATATTTGATTACTATCCCCACCAGGGCCAACAGAAAAAAAGTGGGTCCCCGGCGAGTTCTCCGCCTCCCCCCGGTATACTCAAGCAACGCATTTTGCCGACGTTTTTAGGTATGAAACCCATATGTAAAATTCGAAATTTTTGTTTCTTTTTGCGGCCGGAAAATTTATATTACAAACGGCTGAAAATGTTGAAAACTACTTTGGCATTTTTTGTACATGTTTTTCGTTACTATAGCCAGCTATTCCAGTTGAAAAGTTCTCAGAGTTCCCCGCTAAAAATCCACCCCCCCCCGCTAACAGTCCAGTGCCCAGACTTACCCCTAAAGCCGTTTTTTACAGAAGGTCAACGTCCAAGTCAACTCGGCTCAGCTTCAAGAATTGCCGTGGAGAATTCGTTGTCGGTACGTCGCCGCTCACAAGGAAGCGGAATATATGGAAGGACGAACGGTGGAGAATGCAAATGATGTAAGCTGGATCATTTTGGGCTTTTTTCCCTAAAACGTATATGGTTTCGCGGTTCGCGGTTCTTGTGTTTTTGCGGGGGGTGAGGAGCCTTTATGTACATTGCTTTTGGCGATTCCCAAACGTAAAAACGTTGCAGCTTCCTAGGAAAAAGTTGATTTTGGGTAACTTAGCTGGCCAAATCCCATGCCATCTTTCCAGTTAATCCGCGATTTCTTGATCAAGCGCCGCGACTTGTGTATCCGGAACATCCTTCGTTCCACAGAAGAGTTCGTGGGTGCCATGATGGGTTACGGCCCGAAGGTAGCTTTTTTTGAAGGACGATAAATTTGGGGGGAAATGACAAGACAACTGGCCAGCACAATGCCAATCTCACATTTAGGGCGAGGCCCTTCTCGCCACCGCGGACACTGCCTACCAGGCCACCCGAGCCCATTTTGAATCTTACATGCGAGCCACCGATCGGCAGATTAATCCGGATCGTGAGGAGTGGCTGCTCCCCCTCAACCACCCAGCAAGTTTTTAAGGCCGCTTGAAGACTCCCCCCCCCCCCGATGAGTCAAAAGAACCGGGATATGTTCCGTTTTTCAGATGGAAGGCCCTATCGAGGGCCTTCTATTGGGTGGCGAAGTGGAGCAGCGCCACCTTGACGAGACGGAGCCCGAGAAGACGGTCCAGTTCGAATACATCCCCGTAAGTTTTGCGGTTCTTTAGGTGGAACCAAATTTTTTTTTAATTGATTTAATAAATGTTTAACATTTTTTATGAATAGTTCCAATTTTTCTAACATTTTTAAACTTTTTTTTGGAAAGTTTTTCGACTTTAAATCTAGTAAAAATTTAAGAAAAACTATGTAAAACACACTTTATATTTCATTGCCGGGTCACCCGGGACCGCCAGGAAAAAAAAAGTTGGTTCAGCACACCACCACCAAGCCCAAGCCGAAATGCGCTCGTCCTTCGCGGGTCACCTTCGCGGATCCCGTTGAACACAGCTCCGACTATCACGATGGCCTTACCGTAAAAACATTTTAATTATTTTTCCGGTTCTTTCGCATTATCGGGGGGGGGGAGGGAGAGCCGTTTTTCTTAGTTTTTACATTTAGAAATAGCAAAAACAGTTTAGAAACACTGTAACCATTTGTATTTGAAGACTTGGCTTTGCCCCCCACCCTCCCCCCGATAATACGAAAGAACCTTTTTTCCTTGCTCAACTCAGTTGGACTCAAGCAAATTTGGGCACAACGTTACTTTTCAGGACGAGCAGGTGCGCGAGGCCGCAATCAAGTCTTGCCAACCGGAGCCCGACGATTCTCCGCCCGCCACCGAGTACACTACCGCTTGCGAAGTGCGTGAATGGGCCTGCAACCAAGCTAGGCATAGGCCGAAGCCAAGTCTAAGCCTAGCCTAGGCTTCGGTACTGGATCGTTAGCGGGGGGGGGGAGGATTTTAAAGCTTAAAGACTTCCATTTTTGCAGGACGCGGCCATCACTGAAGTCCAGCGCTCGGAGATCCGCAACGGTTCCCAGAGCGACACGGACGTCGACAAGGAGAAGCGCGACGGCGGCGGCGGACAGCCGGTTTGTCACTTGAATTTTTTCTTCGAACTCGAATTTCAGGCCGCCGAGCCGTGTCCGCCGGCCGTGAAGAACACCGACACGAGCACTCTGGCCGCCCAGCCCGCCGCCAGCCACAACACCAAGTCGGAGGAGAAGACGGCCTCGACCACCATCGTCAAGGAGGCAGCTTCGGAGAGGGTCGCCAGCATCAACAACAACCAGGTACGACCATACGGCTTAGGCTTAGCTTCGGCTTCGGCTTAGCTTCGGCTTCGGCTTAGCTTCAGCTTCGGCTTAGCTTCAGCTTCGGCTTAGCTTCGGCTTCGGCTTAGCTTCGGCTTCGGCTTAGCTTCAGCTTCGGCTTAGCTTCAGCTTCGGCTTAGCTTCGGCTTCGGCTTAGCTTCGGCTTCGGCTTAGCTTCGGCTTCGGCTTAGCTTCAGCTTCGGCTTAGCTTCGGCTTCGGCTTAGCTTCGGCTTCGGCTTAGCTTCAGCTTCGGCTTAGCTTCGGCTTCGGCTTAGCTTCGGCTTCGGCTTAGCTTCGGCTTCGGCTTAGCTTCAGCTTCGGCTTAGCTTCGGCTTCGGCTTAGCTTCGGCTTCGGCTTAGCTTCGGCTTCGGCTTAGCTTCAGCTTCGGCTTAGCTTCGGCTTCGGCTTAGCTTCGGCTTCGGCTTAGCTTCAGCTTCGGCTTAGCTTCGGCTTCGGCTTAGCTTCGGCTTCGGCTTAGTTTCAGCTTCGGCTTAGCTTCGGCTTCGGCTTAGCTTCGGCTTCGGCTTAGCTTCGGCTTCGGCTTAGCTTCAGCTTCGGCTTAGCTTCGGCTTCGGCTTAGCTTCGGCTTCGGCTTAGCTTCAGCTTCGGCTTAGCTTCGGCTTCGGCTTAGCTTCGGCTTCGGCTTAGCTTCGGCTTCGGCTTAGCTTCAGCTTCGGCTTAGCTTCGGCTTCGGCTTAGCTTCGGCTTCGGCTTAGCTTCAGCTTCGGCTTAGCTTCGGCTTCGGCTTAGCTTCGGCTTCGGCTTAGCTTCGGCTTCGGCTTAGCTTCAGCTTCGGCTTAGCTTCAGCTTCGGCTTAGCTTCGGCTTCGGCTTAGCTTCGGCTTCGGCTTAGCTTCGGCTTCGGCTTAGCTTCAGCTTCGGCTTAGCTTCGGCTTCGGCTTAGCTTCGACTTAGGCTTAGCCGAAAGAAGCCGAAAGAAAGAAAGATAGAAAGAAACACTACTAACCCGCCCTCCTTGCAGACCCCGGTCTCCTCCCCGAAAAGCGTGCTCTCGTCCACTCTCGGCGGCGGCAACCAGGACAAGAAGATGAAGAAGACGAACGTCGGCTCGCCGCGCTCTTCCAAGGGCTACTCGTCTTCGAAGTCGACGACCAAGCAGCGCTCCTCGAATTCTTCTTCTACCAAGTCCACCCCGGCGCCGTCGCAAGTATGCAAGCAATGAATTTTTAAGCTTTTTGTAGTCTGTAGCCACAATTTAGCGCTTGTAGTCTGTAGTCTGTATGTCAGTTTAGGCATTCCAAACAAAATTCGCAAAAAAATGCAAAAACCAAAAAGTTGGCCGCGGCCGGGGGTCGAACCCGGGCCCTTCGCCTGATACCCATTTGTTGTAGTTTGTAGCGAGCACTCTAATTCTTTCGGGAATCGACAAACTGACATGCATACAAGAGACTACCAATTCTATCGAGGCAAAAAATCACCGAAAGCCCAAGTTAAGCCTGGTCCGAAAGTCGAGCCAGGCTTAGATCCAACCCAAGTAAAACGACAGCCATTTTTACAGGACCCTGCTTGGAACGATTTGTACAAATCCTTCTACGACGAAGACGACCGGAAAGACGAATCGAAGATGGAGCAGGGAGAGAAAACAGGCGCTTCGTCTGCGAACAGCGTCATCACTGGCGACGAGTTGAAGGAGGACGGAGGCGGACAGCCGGTTTGTCACTCAAATTTTTGATACGGAACCAGCCGAATAACAACGAAAGATTCCCCCCCCCCGCTAACAGCTCAGTACCATCACTCTTAGCATGGATAAGCATACATTACTTCTATTGCAGGCCGCCGAGCCGTGTCCGCCGGCCGTGAAGCACACCGACACGAGCACTCTGCGCACCCAGCCCGCCACCGCCATCCGCAACCCGAAGCCGGACGAGAAGACGGCCTCCACCACCGTCATCAAGCCCGCGTCGGAAATCGTGTCCAACACCAGCAACGAGGTACGACCATACGGCTTAGGCTTAGCTTCGGCTTAGGCTTAGCTTCAGCTTCGGCTTAGCTTCGGCTTAGGCTTAGCTTCAGCTTCGGCTTAGCTTCGGCTTAGGCTTAGCTTCGGCTTAGGCTTAGCTTCGGCTACGGCTTAGCTTCGGCTTCGGCTTAGCTTCGGCTTCGGCTTAGCTTCGGCTTCGGCTTAGCTTCGGCTTCGGCTTAGCTTCGGCTTAGGCTTAGCTTCGGCTTCGGCTTAGCTTCGGCTTAGCTTCGGCTTCGGCTTAGCTTCAGCTTCGGCTTAGCTTCGGCTTCGGCTTAGCTTCGGCTTCGGCTTAGCTTCGGCTTCGGCTTAGCTTCGGCTTCGGCTTAGCTTCGGCTTCGGCTTAGCTAGATCTCGACTGAAGCTAAGCGGAAACCGAAAGAAAGAAAGATAGAAAGAAACACAGCTAACCCGCCCTCCTTGCAGACCCCGGTCTCCTCCCCGAAAAGCGTGCTCTCGTCCACTCTCGGCGGCGGCAACCAGGACAAGAAGATGAAGAAGACGAACGGATCCCCGCGCTCTTCCAAGGACTGCTCTTCTTCGAAGTCGACGGCCAAGCAGCGCTCCTCGAATTCTTCTTCTGCCAAGTCCACCCCGGCTCGGTCGCAAGTATGCAAGCACTGAATTTTTAAGCTTTTTGTAGTCTGTAGCCACAATTTAGCGCTTGTAGTCTGTAGTCTGTATGTCAGTTTAGGCATTCCAAACAAAATTCGCAAAAAAATGCAAAACGCAAAAAGTTGCCCGCGGCCGGGGGTCGAACCCGGGCCCTTCGCCTGATACCCATTTGTTGTAGTTTGTAGCCACAACTTAGCGCTTGTATTCTGTAGTCTGAATATCAGTTTAGCTATTCACGCAGCAATTAGCGCTGTAGATGAAATTGGCGAAAAGCTAGGGGGTCATTTGTATGATGTAGCCTCAAAAATCGCTTCAGAAGTCTGCCAAGTCATCTACGAGCGGCACGTCGCGTCGATCTTCTATGCGCGGATCCACGAATTCGGCCAATACGACGAAGAAGCCGAAACGGTACGCGTCAATTTTTCAGCCTCCTGTCGCTGTGCCTTTAAAATCGTTTTTTTTCGGCAGTTGGCAAACTAGCAGAGACCGTTTAGGAAATTCCGAAACATTGCCTGCTAGCCAGTTTGACTTGAGAAAGCCCCTAAAGCGTTGCGAAGCGGTTTCTGAGCCGTTTTGGGGCATTTGCAGCTGTCGCTATCCCTTTAAAAGGCCTTCAAGGGCCCGGGCAGGCTAGCAGCGGTGATTTTGGAAATTGATAAACGGTCTCGGCTAGCCAGTTTTGGTCGTCGGACGTTTCAAGTGGAATCTATAGCTTTTAAAGGGACGTTGAAGGCACAAAGGAGGGGGGGGGCGGTGCATCGAACCTTTTACAAAGGTCCCGAAAATCCTTTTTTCTCGACATTTTACAGCGATGATGACAGCAACATTTTTACAGCGTCCGGATTGTTGTGACGCCACGCCGCTCGTCACCGCCCAGCTCGCAGGATCATGGCCCTAGCTGGTCACCACCACCATCCGATCGGACTGCAGGCCAAGAGGTGGACCAAAATTTCGAAAGGGACTGAGCTCTTTGTGGGGGGGAGACTTTTTGTTTGTCCGCCTATTCTTCTCGAATGATGATATATATATAACTTATTCTTATGGCGCTTTAGTAGTTTTTCATTGCTAGAAATGTTGCAAAATTATTTTTAAATTCGAAAATTCGGCATTTTTTACGTTTTTGTAATCCGTTTCTGATACCTTTTCACGAAGCCCCCCCCCCCGCTAACAGTCCAGAACCTTTTATCTTTACACGCTAGGCGGGCACCCTGCCTTAGCCTAGCCTAGGCTTCGGTACTGGATCGTTAGCGGGGGGGGGGAGGATTTTAAAGCTTAAAGACTTCCATTTTTGCAGGACGCGGCCATCACTGAAGTCCAGCGCTCGGAGATCCGCAACGGTTCCCAGAGCGACACGGACGTCGACAAGGAGAAGCGCGACGGCGGCGGCGGACAGCCGGTTTGTCACTCGAATTTTTTTCTTCGAACTCGAATTTCAGGCCGCCGAGCCGTGTCCGCCGGCCGTGAAGAACACCGACACGAGCACTCTGGCCGCCCAGCCCGCCGCCGCCATCCACATCGCCAAGTCGGAGGAGAAGACGGCCTCGACCACCATCGTCAAGGAGGCAGCTTCGGAAAGCGTCGCCAGCATCAACAACAACAAGGTACGACCATTCGGCTTAGGCTTAGCTTCGACTTAGGCTTAGCTTCGGCTTAGGCTTAGCTTCGACTTAGGCTTAGCTTCGGCTTCGGCTTAGCTTCAGCTTGATAAGGAACCACCCTAAGCCGAGTAACAACAAATGACCCCCCGTTAACAGCCTAGCACTCACAAGCTAAGCCGAAGCCGAAAGAAAGAAAGAAAGATAGAAAGAAACACTGCTAACCCGCCCTCCTTGCAGACCCCGGTCTCCTCCCCGAAAAGCGTGCTCTCGTCCACTCTCGGCGGCGGCAACCAGGACAAGAAGATGAAGAAGAAGAAGAACGGATCCCCGCGCTCTTCCAAGGACTGCTCTTCTTCGAAGTCGACGGCCAAGCAGCGCTCCTCGAATTCTTCTTCTGCCAAGTCCACCCCGGCTCGGTCGCAAGTATGCAAGCATTGAATTTTTAAGCTTTTTGTAGTCTGTAGCCACAACTTAGCGCTTGTAGTCTGTAGTCTGTATGTCAGTTTAGGCATTCCAAACAAAATTCGTAAAAAATGCAAAAAGCAAAAAGTTGGCCGCGGCCGGGGGTCGAACCCGGGCCCTTCGCCTGATACCCATTTTTTGTAGTTTGTAGCGAGAACTCTAATTCTTTCGGGAATGGACAAACTGACATGCATACAAGAGACTACCAATTCTATCGAGGCAAAAAAACACCGAAAGCCCAAGTTAAGCCTAGTCCGAAAGTCGAGCCAGGCTTAGATCCAACCCAAGTAAAACGACAGCCATTTTTACAGGACCCTGCTTGGAACGATTTGTACAAATCCTTCTACGACGAAGACGACCGGAAAGACGAATCGAAGATGGAGCAGGGAGAGAAAACAGGCGCTTCGTCTGCGAACAGCGTCATCACTGGCGACGAGTTGAAGGAGGACGGAGGCGGACAGCCGGTTTGTCACTCAAATTTTTGATACGGAACCAGCCGAATAACAACGAAAGATTCCCCCCCCCCGCTAACAGCTCAGTACCATCACTCTTAGCAAGGATAAGCATACATTACTTCTATTGCAGGCCGCCGAGCCGTGTCCGCCGGCCGTGAAGCACACCGACACGAGCACTCTGCGCACCCAGCCCGCCACCGCCATCCGCAACCCGAAGCCGGACGAGAAGACGGCCTCCACCACCGTCATCAAGCCCGCGTCGGAAATCGTGTCCAACATCAGCAACGAGGTACGACCATACGGCTTAGGCTTAGCTTCGGCTTCGGCTTAGCTTCGGCTTCGGCTTAGCTTCGGCTTCGGCTTAGCTTCGGCTTCGGCTTAGCTTCGGCTTAGCTTCGGCTTAGGCTTAGCTTCAGCTTCGGCTTAGCTTCGGCTTAGGCTTAGCTTCAGCTTCGGCTTAGGCTTAGCTTCGGCTTAGCTTCGGCTTAGGCTTAGCTTCAGCTTCGGCTTAGCTTCGGCTTCGGCTTAGCTTCGGCTTCGGCTTAGCTTGCTTCGGCTTAGCTTCGGCTTCGGCTTAGCTTCGACTTAGGCTTAGCCGAAAGAAGCCGAAAGAAAGAAAGATAGAAAGAAACACTGCTAACCCGCCCTCCTTGCAGACTCCTACCTCGTCCCCGAAAAGCGTGCTCTCGTCCACTCTCGGCGGCGGCAACCAGGGCAAGCAGATGAAGAAGAAGAAGAACGGATCCCCGCGCTCTTCCAAGGACTGCTCTTCTTCGAAGTCGACGGCCAAGCAGCGCTCCTCGAATTCTTCTTCTGCCAAGTCCACCCCGGCTCGGTCGCAAGTATGCAAGCATTGAATTTTTAAGCTTTTTGTAGTCTGTAGCCACAACTTAGCGCTTGTAGTCTGTAGTCTGTATGTCAGTTTAGGCATTCCAAACAAAATTCGTAAAAAATGCAAAAAGCAAAAAGTTGGCCGCGGCCGGGGGTCGAACCCGGGCCCTTCGCCTGATACCCATTTTTTGTAGTTTGTAGCGAGAACTCTAATTCTTTCGGGAATGGACAAACTGACATGCATACAAGAGACTACCAATTCTATCGAGGCAAAAAATCACCGAAAGCCCAAGTTAAGCCTGGTCCGAAAGTCGAGCCAGGCTTAGATCCAACCCAAGTAAAACGACAGCCATTTTTACAGGACCCTGCTTGGAACGATTTGTACAAATCCTTCTACGACGAAGACGACCGGAAAGACGAATCGAAGATGGAGCAGGGAGAGAAAACAGGCGCTTCGTCTGCGAACAGCGTCATCACTGGCGACGAGTTGAAGGAGGACGGAGGCGGACAGCCGGTTTGTCACTCAAATTTTTGATACGGAACCAGCCGAATAACAACGAAAGATTCCCCCCCCCCGCTAACAGCTCAGTACCATCACTCTTAGCAAGGATAAGCATACATTACTTCTATTGCAGGCCGCCGAGCCGTGTCCGCCGGCCGTGAAGCACACCGACACGAGCACTCTGCGCACCCAGCCCGCCACCGCCATCCGCAACCCGAAGCCGGACGAGAAGACGGCCTCCACCACCGTCATCAAGCCCGCGTCGGAAATCGTGTCCAACATCAGCAACGAGGTACGACCATACGGCTTAGGCTTAGCTTCGGCTTCGGCTTAGCTTCGGCTTCGGCTTAGCTTCGGCTTCGGCTTAGCTTCGGCTTCGGCTTAGCTTCGGCTTAGCTTCGGCTTAGGCTTAGCTTCAGCTTCGGCTTAGCTTCGGCTTAGGCTTAGCTTCAGCTTCGGCTTAGGCTTAGCTTCGGCTTAGCTTCGGCTTAGGCTTAGCTTCAGCTTCGGCTTAGGCTTAGCTTCAGCTTCGGCTTAGCTTCGGCTTCGGCTTAGCTTCGGCTTCGGCTTAGCTTGCTTCGGCTTAGCTTCGGCTTCGGCTTAGCTTCGACTTAGGCTTAGCCGAAAGAAGCCGAAAGAAAGAAAGATAGAAAGAAACACTGCTAACCCGCCCTCCTTGCAGACTCCTACCTCGTCCCCGAAAAGCGTGCTCTCGTCCACTCTCGGCGGCGGCAACCAGGGCAAGCAGATGAAGAAGAAGAAGAACGGATCCCCGCGCTCTTCCAAGGACTGCTCTTCTTCGAAGTCGACGGCCAAGCAGCGCTCCTCGAATTCTTCTTCTGCCAAGTCCACCCCGGCTCGGTCGCAAGTATGCAAGCATTGAATTTTTAAGCTTTTTGTAGTCTGTAGCCACAACTTAGCGCTTGTAGTCTGTAGTCTGTATGTCAGTTTAGGCATTCCAAACAAAATTCGTAAAAAATGCAAAAAGCAAAAAGTTGGCCGCGGCCGGGGGTCGAACCCGGGCCCTTCGCCTGATACCCATTTGTTGTAGTTTGTAGCCACACCGTAGCAATTGTAGTCTGTAGTCTGTATGTCAGTTTAGCTATTCACGCAGCAATTAGCGCTGTAGATGAAATTGGCGAAAAGCTAGGGGTCATTTGTATGTTGTAGCCTCAAAAATCGCTTCAGAAGTCTGCCAAGTCATCTACGTCCGGGACGTCGCGTCGTTCTTCTATGCGCGGATCCAGCTCGACCAGCACTAAGAAGACGCCGAAACGGTACGCGTCAATTTTTCAGCCTCCTGTCGCTGTGCCTTTAAAATCGTTTTTTCGGCAGTTGGCAAACTAGCAGAGACCGTTTAGGAAATTCCGAAACGCTCGAACTTTGAGGTCCCGAAAATCCTTTTTTCTCTCGACATTTTACAGCGATGATGACAGCAAAATTTTTACAGCAGTTCCGACGAGCGCGCCAAGCCGAACAACAAAAACGAGCTCGGCACGCCGTCCATCTCGTCGGCAACGTCTACATGCAAGGAGGTGCGCCAAAATTCGGACGAAACTGTGCTGTTATCGGGGGGAGGTGCCTTTCAGCAGCATTTTCAATAGCATTACGTTGCCGTTTTACAACATTTTAAACAGGTTTTAGCCATAAATAGTCTATCAAAAAAATCTGAAAAATTTCGATTTTTTTTTTGGTCAAAAACGTATGAAAAATGGCCAAAAAGGTCAACATTTTCGAATTTTTCACTTTTTTTTGTTCGCTAATTTTTATAGCTATTTAGAATTAGCAACAGCGACAAAAAGTGATTCCCCCGCCCCTGCAAAAGCTGCCCGGCTAACAATCGAGAACCAACTTTCCCGCCCCCCCCCCCTATAGCCCCCGCCCCCACCGATAACGCCAAAGCACCGTAGCGTCAATTTCGACGTTCTGGCGCCGGATTTGATGAAAGTAACGCTGTTTTACAGGCCAGCTACGCCGAGCCCCCCGGCGACGACAAGGACACGGAGGGGCAGGACCAGGTCTGATGGGCCCCCTCACGCGCTGCTACGCCTCAATTAATCGCCACCCATAAAAAGAAGCCCCCAAGCCATGCATTATCCTGCCATTAAAAATATATCCCGCCTCATTTGCCGCACTCGGCCCCCGAATAAAGCGTTCTCGTTTTTTTGTTTTGTGATGTTGACACGTTGATTGCCTGGTGCCGGGGGAAATCGAGTTTTTTTTGTGCATTCAAATTTTTGGTTCTTGTGTATTCCCGGCGGGGGACCCACTTTTTGTCTTGTCGTCCCTGGTGGGGATAGTAATCAAATGTAAAGTGTTTTCACATTGTTTTTAGCCAAAATTTAAGCCTATTTGAATCGGAAAAACTTTTTAAAAAGTTTGAAACTCTTGAAAAGTCGAATATTTGGTCATTTTTGGGCCGAAAAAATCGATTTTTCGACCTAAAATTAGATTTTTTAATTAAATTTTGTAAGGTTTTTATGTTTAGGAATAGCTATAAGCAACTTAGAAACGCTTCCGCTATTTGTATCGAAAAATCTAGGCCTGGGCCGAAAAAAGTTCGGTTTCCCCCTGCCCCGCGAATTCTTCCCCCCCCCCCCCCGGTAATACACAAGAACCAAATTTTCTTATTATTCTTCTCCCCCGCTAGGGTCGATGAAGTTATTGACTTTGCATAACGCTTGCCGGGAAAACGATCGGCAAAAAAAGAAAACCACGCCCTCCCTTCCTTTTTATAGGCCACCCCCACTTCCGGCGTATGCTAATTTCTCCCTAACAAAGAGCGAAGCCAAGATTTTTACAAAAACCCTAAGGATCCAAATTTTCTAACATACATAGCGCTAGTGCGTTTATAAAATGTTTTTTTTTTTACTATGACGAAACCTAAAAGCCTGACAAATATTTCTATTAAAAAAAATACAAAAAATATCGGCTTTTCGACCAAGATTTCGGCTTTTTCAAAAGCGTGTAGATGGGTTTTCCGAGTTGCAAGTTTGGCGAGAGATCACGAGTTTGTCGAGCCACTAACCATTAGCCCCCCCCCCCCACCTCTAAGAGTCGAGTGCAGATTGGGTATCTGCGGTGCGAATCGCCCCTCTGGTCGCCAGTCTATCGTTTCGCACCCTTGTAAGCGGGGGTTCGGGCCCGGCTAGCAGAGAAAATTTGCCTTGCCGCCCCCTCCAAACGTGCCGTTTTCAGGTGGCCGTCCCGCGTGCGCCGGTCGGCGGCCGTCCCAAGGAGTACGGGGTGAGTTGCATGGTAATGTAGTATTTTGTAGTCTTTGCATTCTGTAGTTTCCAGCTTGTAGTTTTATCGATGGTTGTAGCCTGTGGTTGTAACTTGTGTTTTGTAGTTTTTGTATTCGGTAGTTTCCAGCTTGTAGTCTGCAGCTGGTGCGTATACTTTGTAGTTTGTGGTCTTTGGTTGCAGCTGGCCGTCTTTGTTTTGTAGTTGGAGTAGTTGTTGTAGTTTGCAGCCTGTGGCCCGTAGTCCGGTGCCTCGATTTTGAAGTTTGTAGTTCTGGTCTGTATTCTGTAGTATGCATTCCCAGCTTCCGTCTGTCGTTGGCATTGTCGTTGTAGTCTGTAGTCCGGCATTTCGATTATGTAGTCTACAGCTCGGGGCCGTTCTAGCATGTAGTTTGTAGCCCGGGGGTGCGTGCGGGTGATCGTAGTTTTTGTAGTGTGTACGCTCTGTGTAGCCGGGAGGGATGGGTGACAGACTACAAACCACAAACTACAAACGAAAAACTACAAACTACCAGCGAATAACTACAAACTACAAAGCCCATGTTTAGGAGGGGCGCTGTGTCGCCTGCAAGCCGGGAGCAAAGGCGAAACCCGTCTCCCTCCGTTACTCGGTCCCAGCCTGTGTCGACCACAACAAGCGCTTTGGGTTTGTGCCCCCCTAATCTTGGCTTGCTTTGCCCTTGCCTAGCTCCTCGGTCACATGTTCCATTAATGCGCCGAGTATGCCAACATGTTCGCCACGGTCCAATCTCGATGGCTAAGCCGTTTTCATAAGTCGAAAATTGCTGAAATTATTTTTTACAAAATTTTAAAGGCCAAACCGAGTAGGTAACGGTGTTTCTGACGCGCAAACTTTCATTTTTCGGTGTTTTTTCGACTCAAATGTACTGTAGCCGTATTTTAAAGAGCGAGAGCTACATTTTGGTACCATTGACAGCTCTGTACGACAAAAGATAGCCGAGATACGAAAAGTCACTTTGGAACAGCAAAATTAACGAAAGAAAACCCAGAATTATCATTGTTATAAAAATTTTTCTAACAATTTTTGAAGTAAGGAAACAACTTTTGTATAGTAATTCGACGACGGCGAACATTTTGAGATACTTGGCGCATTAATGGGACCTGTGGCTGAGGAGTTAGGCTCCACCAAGCTTTAGCTAAAATCCCAAAAATGTAATTTCTTGAAGAATTAAACAAAATGTAAAATTCAGATTTTTTGTATGCAAAAATGTAATATTTTTATTCGGATGTTTGATTATTACTAGGGAATTATCCCCTAACTTCTCCTAATTGGCAAACACTCTGGTGCCCGGCCGCAAAATGCCCTTTTCAGGCAGCTGGCCGCCATGGTGGAGGAGGATGATCGCTGCCCGGCATATTGTACAGATCGCAGTCGGTTTTGCCTTTATTTTTACAAATATTTTACATTTTTACGATTTCGACGATTTTTAGGTCCTGTCGCATTATCGGGGGGGGGGGGGCGAAATTTTCTCCTAAAGGCCCAGAAATGTCTAGCAACGTAATAGAAGGCAGTTAATCAAAGTTTCAGCAAAATTCATTTCTTTAGCAAATAAATATAGCAAATAAATTAAAATTTTTAAATTAATTTTTACATTTTAAATTAATTTTTTTGGGATTTAAAATTCCAAAAGCAAATAATTTTAGCAAATTTTTCAAGCATTATCACCATTGTTCCGCCACAAAAACTACCCAAAAAAACATGTAACACCCGAATTTTGGTCGAAAAATCGATTTTTTTTTTCGTGTTTTTTTGGGTGAAATATTAGAAAAATTGGACCCTTGGCCAAAATTTTGATCCCCCCCCCCCCCGGATAATGCGATGGAAAACCTAAAAAAAAATTTTTATATTTGCTAATCATGTAACATTTTTGCAGAACCGTGCTACGCTTGCCGGTACGATAACTTCGTCGAGCTCGGCTTCAAAATGCCGGAGGACGAGTGAGAGCCGACCAAATGCCCCCCCCCCCCTGAATGTGCCATTAATCTTTGTGATTGGGATTTTAATTCGTTTCGTATAAGTCGCCATTGCTTGCCTATATGCCGTTGGGATGCGAATAAATTTTTAAGAGCCCGTGAAGCCAACATATGTGCACATTTAAGTTTAAACAGGTTAAAAAATCTCGGTTTTTCTTTTTTTTTTGCAAAAATCTGGCAATCGCTTGCTGGGAAATCAGACGTTTAGAGGAAAAAAACACTAAACGAAGGCTTGGCTTATGCTTGGGCTTGGGCTTGGGGTTAGGCTTAGGCTTGAGCAGCCCCCATTTTCAGTAACCGATTAGGCACCCAAAATCTCCAAAAAAAACCTAGAAAACCAAGCCAAGAATCGATTACGTTATGAAATTATTTCAACTAGTCTACCAATAATTGACCAGCCTACCAGTTTATCGATTTCCGGTTCACAAAAATCTCTGCTCGTTTGCCCGCTTTTTTGGAATCGATTAAACGCTAAAAATCATCCCCAAACCCGGGCAAGAATCGATTATGCGATCAAATGGCCTCTGCTAGCTTGCCATTCGCTTAGCTGGCTGCTAGTCTATAGATTTCCGGTTTCTAAATGCTCTCTGCTAGCCTTCCCGAAGTCTTGGAATCGGAAAAGCCTCCAAATACACTGAAATTGAGAAAAACCGCCCCTGAAAATCGATTACGTCATTAAATTGTCGCTGCTAGCTTGCCATTCGCTTAGCTGGCTGCCAGTTTATCGATTTCCAATTCCCAAAAAGTCTCTGCTAGCTTGCCCCAATTTCTATTCGCATTTTTTGGGTTCAAAGAACACCAAAAATCCGCCGATTTCCTCATTTTAGCCGTATTTTCCGGGTGACACCTCTAGACAGCAGGGGGGCCATTGTCTCCTCGAGCAGAAAATAGACATAATAAAAATAACAAAAAGCCAGATCTGGGCCCAAAAACACGCGTTGCAAAATATGAGCTCCCATTCAACAAGGGAGGGGCTGGTATTTGAACCGGAAATGCCAGAAAATATATATAAATGCAGATAAATAGCAAAAATGGGCTTTATAGGGCGCTCCGGGCTACCGTAAGCCTTAATTTTAATGTTTTGACTCCCGATTACTGTATCCTAAAGTTTTTCTGCTAGCTTGCCTGCCTTCCGGGGGCCTTTAAACGTACTAGTTTGCCTACAATGGTCCTTTAAAACAATAAAAATTGAGTGTAAAGGAACCGGCAAGTCAGAATCAGTTACACCACGCCCCCTTTTTGCCTTCAATGGACCTTTAAAAAATGTAAATTCGATTTTAAAAGGATCGGCGGGTCAAAATCCATCGCCCCGGCCCCTTATTGGCGTCTATGGGCCTTTAAAAACTTAAAAATCGATTATAAAGGGTTCGGCAAATCAGCATCAGCTAGGCCCCGCCCCCTTTGCCTTCAAGGGCCCTTTAAAACCTCATAAATCAATTTTAAAGGAATCGACAAGTCAAAAATGGTTCTCGCCGACACACTACTCTGCGTCAACTCGATCATCGGCTATTTCTGCAATGGAATCCTGGTGTACTGTATCCTGGCCACGCCCAATTCCAGGATGGGCACTTATCGGTAATTTTTGCGTTTTTCTAGCTGTCACTGCCCCTTTAAAGGACCAGGAAAGGCAAGATCCATGACGATCAGGCCGCCTGTTGCCTTCAATGGCCCTTTAAAACGTGAAAATCGATTTTAAAGGGACCGGAAAGGCAAAATCTATAGCGCTCCGCACCGTTTTTGTCTTCAACGGCCCTTTAAAACGCGAAAATCGATTTTAAAGGGCCCGGGAAGGCAAAATCCACATCGATCCAGGCGGCTTTTGCCTTGCCAACCCCTTTAAAACGACAGTAACCCGATTTTTAGTTCTTTATCTTTTGGTCATTCCGGTGGGTACGGTAGGCTACGGTAGCGCACTGGCGTACTATGGCGTACAATAGGGTGCTTTAGCGTCCTTTTTCGTACGGTAAGCTACGCAAGTGTACGGTAGCGTACGGAAGCGTACTTTGCGCTACGCTAGAGTACGGTAGGCTACGCAGGAGTCCGATAGGCGGCGTAAACGTACAGTTGCGTACTGTAGCGTAAGTTACACTACGCTAGAGTACGGTAGGCTACGCAATCGTAAGGTAGCGTACTCTAGTGTACGTACTAGTGTACGCAAGAGTACGGTATGCTACGTAACAGTACGCTGCAATACGTTACCGCACGCAATTTCCAGGTGACGTACATTCGCGATTTCTACGTCATTTTCTACTCCTCGTCCTACTTGGGGCAATGCGGGCTTGGTGAGTGGCTTAAGCTTAGGCTTATGGCTTGGATTTTCGGTTTAAAGGGGGTCGGACAGCAAAAAAATCAAAAAATGTTGTTTTATTATTTTAATATTTTTAATATTGGATTTGGTAGAGTTTTTCACGGGCTTTCCAACGCTATATAAATCATTACGCCAGCTAATCCCTAAGCCAAGTTATAGCCCGTTAAAATTCGTTCCTCTAGGCTACAAACTACAATCGCCCGTAATCCGCGTAGCAGCGTCCGATTTCGATGATTTATAGCTCATTTTGTAGCACTTTTCAAGCGCTTTTGAATGGCGAATTAAGTAAAAAGTTGAAAACCTTTTTCAGTGGGTTATCTGGCCCTTTTGGCGTACTGCTCGCTGTTCGCCCAATCCAACATGCTGCTCGCCTTCCACTTTGTCTATCGCTATATATGCATTTGCAGGTATGAAAGCAAAAATATAGGCCATAAAAAGTTAAAATTAAAATTAAAAAATTAAATTAAAGAATGTAAAAAAATTGTGGTTTTTCCTAATTTTTTATTTTTAAACATTTTTCATGTGAATTGAATTTGGGTCTTTCAGCCATTTATTTATTTAATAAAGGTGGGAAATAAACACAAATTTTAAAAATAATAATTATCTGCAAAGTAAAACTAGAAAAATTTGAATTTTTTTCGATTTTTCGATTTTTTTTATTTTTTGTGATTTTTTGGTTTTTTCGATTTCGTTTTTGGCTTCACCGCTCCTTTAGAACGGAACTGCTGCAATTCCTGAACGAGCCGGTGATGCTGATGCCGGCGATCGTGGCCTACATGTTCTACACGTGGCTCTGGATCATCTCCGTTCATCTGTTTATGGGTATTTTAGAGAGGGGCAGGCTAGCAGAGGCCATTTTGGAATTCAGAACTTCTAAACTGACATCCAGACCATCGATTCCTGCTTTAAAAAAAATTCCGGGGCAGGCTAGCAGAAACCATTTGCCCGGGTATTTGATTTGGCTCCGCTTGAGGGCAAAGAATCTTTGCCAGCTTGCCTGATTCGAGGCAAATTGTTTTTGCTAGCTTGCCATTGGCTAAACTGACATCCAGCCTACCGAATCCCGCTTTAAAAATCGACCCAGGCAAGCTAGCAGAGACCATTTGCCCGGGTATTTGATTTGGCCCCGCTTGAGGGCAAAGAATCGCTGCTAGCTTGCCTGGCCAGCGGCAAATTGTCTCTGCTGGCTTGCCATTGGTTAAACTGACATACAGGCTAACGAATCCCGCTTAAATTTCCGGGGCAGGCTAGCCGAGACCATTTGCCCGGGTATTTGATTTTGCTCCAATTCCGGGCAAAGAATCCCTGATAGCTTGCCTAGATAGCGTCAAATCGTCTCTACTAGCATGTGATTCACTAAACTGACATCCAATAGATCTGTTTCCATCATAAAAATTCCTCTAGGCAGGCTAGCAGAGGTCACCTGCCGAGTATCTAATTTCTGAGGCAAAGAATCTCTGCCAGCCTGCCTGGGGCGATTTTTTTTTCGGCAGAATCTGTAGACGGAAGGTCAGTTTGACAATTCCGCAATCTAAAGGAAGATTTCCAGCCCGGGGGAGGCTAGCAGAGACCATTTTCCCTCTTTCCAGGCAGCACCCCCGATTTCCTGGGCCGAGTCGCCGCCGATTTTCACGAATTCTCCGGCTTTTGGCCAAACGAGACGGCCGTTGTTGGGAATCAATATCTGGTGAGCGGGGGCAGGCTAGCAGGGATCTTGGAGGAAAAAAAATTAAAAAAAGGTTGTAATCTTTAAAAATTAATTTTTCTGAATTTTTCGAATTTATACGATTAAAATGTTGCAAAAAATCGTCCCCGTTCTTTTAAATTTCAAAATAATTTTATAACGAACTCGAGCTGATTTAAAATTGAATAAAAACGCAATAAAATTTTTACATTTTTATGAAATTCTAAAACACTTATTTTTAAAAAATTGTATGATTTTAGTAAAAAACATTGAAATTTCTTGTGAATTCTTGTAAATTAGATTAAAGTGGATTTAATTTTTTAAACTTAATTTTGAATATTTTAATTTTAAATAATAAATCTAATTAGATCATTTAAACTTATAAGGTTTTTTGGTGTTTAAAATCGGTAATTTTTATGATTTAATGATTTTAATACATTTTTAGACGCGCACCCCCTCCGGCTTGATTGTCAATTTCTGGCCTTGGTTCGGGCTGGCGTGTTGCGATTTGCAGATGTTTGCCGTGTTTTGCGGTAATCCATCGTTTCGGCTACGCCCCTTTTTGCCTTCCTTGGCCCTTTAAAAATGGAAAATTTTAGTTCAAGGGCCATTGAAGAGAAAGGGGGCGTGGCCTGCACGAAATTTTCCTCCAACGGCCCGTTAAAAGCGCTGCATATTATTTTAAAGGGCCGATAAAGACACAATCTGTGGCGGCCACGCCCCCTTTTGCCTTCAATGGTCCTTTAAAATGGTATAATGCAATCTTAAAGGACCGTTGAAGGTAAAAGTGGGCGGGGTCTCTGTGGATTTGGTCTTCCGTGACCCTTTAAAACCGGAAATAGGCTTTTAAAGGACCATCGAAGGCAAAAAGGGGCGTGGCCAAGTGCTATCACCGAACCAACGATTTTCCAGTGATCATCTACTGCGGCCAGGCGATGCACAAAAAGTTGACGTGCGCCCAGATGGCATCGGATAAGAGCTTCCGGCTGCAGAAGCAACTCTTTCGCGCGTTGCTCATACAGGTACGCTGTGGATTTGGCTTCAATGGTCCTTTAAAACGAAAGTTTGGGGCTTTAAAGGCCCCTTGAAGGCTTAGGCTTAGGCTTAGGCTTAGGCTTAGGCTTAGGCTTAGGCTTAGGCTTAGGCTTAGGCTTAGGCTTAGGCTTAGGCTTGGGCTTAAGCTTAGGCTTAGGCTTAGGCTTAGGCTTAGGCTTGGGCTTAAGCTTAGGCTTAGGCTTAGGCTTAGGCTTAGGCTTAGGCTTAGGCTTTGCTTCAACGTTCCTTTAAAATGGAATTTTCGCTTTTTAAAGGCCCATTGAAGGCAAAAAGGCTATGGATTTGGCTTCAATGGTCCTTTAAAATGGAATTTTCCCCCTTTTAAATTTTTTTCGAAGGCAAAAAGGGTGAAAGGGCGTGGATTTTTCGCTTCAACTGTCCTTTAAAATGGAATTTTCGCTTTTTAAAGGGCGATTCCAGGCAAAAAAGCTATGGATTTTCGCTTCAGCGGTCCTTGAAACTGATTTTTGCAGTTTCTCGTGCCGGTGTTCCTGGAGTTCCTGCCGTGCTCCGGGATCTTCGTGCTCCCCCTGCTGGGGCGTGAGATCAACCTGGAATGGTCGACAATCTGCATCTCACTCTACCCAATATTCGAACCGATTGTCGTCATCTACTTCGTCAAGGCAAGCCGAGAGAGGCCATTTGAGGGTTGTAGTCTGTAGTCTGGCTGCCCGTTCAGCCATCCCGATCTAGAAAATGGCTCAAAACTCAAAAAGCAAAAAGCTGGCCCCGGCCGGGACTCGAACCCTGGACCATCGCCTACTACCTTTTCTGTAGTCTGTAGGCTCAAACAAACGATTGTGGTTGGTAGTCTGGCTGCCAGTTTAGCAATCCCCGTCTAGAAAATGGCTCAGAATCGATAACTCAGGAAGGTTTGCTGCGGCCGAGGCCCGAACCCGGGTCGTTCGCCTCGTAGGGATTCTGTATTTTGTAGCCCCAAACAAACGATTGTAGTTTGTAGTCTGGATGCCAGCCAAGCGATCTCGCGTATTTTCAGGAGTACCGCATGACGCTATACAAAAGGCTGCTCCCCAAAAGCGTGCGCATTAATGGCATGTGGAACACGTCGATGGCCGAGGTACGGGTGTAGTTTGTAGCCGCTCTCCGTCCCTCTCCAGCTGCCAGGTGGCCGATTTTCATAGTTTGGGGCAAAAGCAAAAAGTCCGCCGAGGCCGGAGGTCGAACCCGGGTCGTCAGATTGGCAGGCAAGGTCACTAGCCACTCGACCACCGGTTTCAGGGCCGAATTCTTTGCAATTTTTTTCACTCTAAACTATAAAAAATTGCCTAGACGTCTATCGCGACGACCGAAAAGCGGAAATCTACCGTACGCCCGGCCGCGAGAAGCGTTTGCTGAGCCAAATAAAAGTTATCTTTCACGCAGATTTTGGACTTATTTAAATTTTCAAATAAATTGTTTGGCGGAGTGTCGAAACAAAAGAGAGAGAGAGAGAGAGCGAGAGAGCGAGAGAGAGGAGAGAGAGAGAGAGAGCGAGAGAGAGAGCGAGAGAGAGGAGAGTGAGGGAGGGAGAGAGTAAGAGAGAGAGATAGAGAGAGAGAGAGAGAGAGTGGGAGAGAGAGGGCGATAGAGAGAGAGAGAGAGAGAGAGAGAGCGACAAAAACAATAAGATAATAAGATAATAGAGACCACAAAATTAGCATAATTGTCGGAATGCATGGGCTGAATTTCCGGTTGCTTGTAAATGTAGTTCCTCGCTACCCTCCTTGTCACATTCCGTTCGACCCGTTGTGGAGATGCGCTCCCTTTCCCTGCTCGCCCTTCTCGTGCTCCTCGTCGCCGTGGGCTCCGTCGCCGCCGACGAGCTGTCGACCATCGGGCCCCAATGGAGTACGTCATAATTTGATTGTAGGGCCCAGTATATAAGTTTAGTTTGTAGCCTGGGTGCCAGTTTAGCAATTCCCACCGAGTTTTGTAGCCAATTTGCAAAAAGCAAAAAGTTCAGCCGCGCCGGGGACTCGAACCCGGGCTGTTCGCCTGGCGGCCGATTTGTAGTCTGTAGCCCAGGGTTTCGCAGCGGCCTACCAAGGCACTCACCCTCCCTTTTTTTGCAGTCCGGTACAGATGCGACGCTGTCAAGAAGGAAGAGGCGTGCTTGGCCAATCCCCCGGAGAGCAACAACGACAAAAAGGCGTTCTGGTTTGGCGTCAAGCACGACGAGGAGGACAAGTTATTGATCTACCGTGGGTGTACAGTTGACTCTCGGTGGCTAGACTCGAGTTTACCCCCCCAGCCGTAACTTTTCAACCATACGTCCTATTAATGCGCCGCGGATCTCAAAATGTTCCCCGTGGTCGAATTACTATAAAAAAGTTGTTTTCTTACATCCAAAATTGTTAGAAAAATTTTTATAACAATTATAAGTCTGGGTTTTCTTTAGTTAATTTTTGCTGCTCGAAAGTGACTTTTCGTATCTCGGCTATCTTTCGTCGCACAGAGCTGTCAATGGTACCAAAATGTAGCTCTTGCTCTGGAGAATAAGCCTACAGTACGTTTGAGTCGAAAAAAATAGCGGAAAATAAAAATATTTGAGTTTTAGGCTCCTGGTACATTGAAGCACAGCGGCTTAATCTTTTCAACTTTCAAAATCTTGTAAAAAAATTTCTAACAATTTTTGAGGTAAGAAAACAACCTTTTTAGAGGAATTCGACCACGGCGAACATTTTGAGATACTCGGCGCATTAATAGGACGTATGGCTGAAAAGTTACGGCTGGGGGGGTAAAATAGAGTCTTACCGGCAAGCGGGCCGTTCTTTATGATTCTAGCATGAAAACTTATAGTTTAACGACTCAAAATGTAGGAAATGATCTCACAGAATCAAAAATGAAGACGAAATCGCGGAATTCTACTTTCGAAAAAAGTTATGAATTTTACAAGGTTTTCGCTGCGGGAGCCGACAAAAGTTTCGACCAGTTCGACCCGCGGGTCGAATAACAACTCTAGGGGAAACCAATTTTTTTTTTCCTGGCGGCGCTGGCGGGGATAGTAACCAAATATAAAGCGTTTTCACATTGTTTTTAGCAAGATTTAAGCCTATTTTAATTGGAAAAACTTTTTAAAAACGTTTGAAAAACGTTTGGCTAAATTTGCTTATACGGTCACCTACTCAAAACATAACTTTTAATATGTCAAAATGCTCAGCAGGACAAGCTGGTGCGAGATCCGTTGAGAAAACTTGGCGGCAAAAGCTCTATCTCGAGATACATGACTTCGTAGTTCAATATTCTGACTGCGAAACATCGGTTTTCGTTGATCGATAAGATCAATAACGGTTCAATACAGACTTTACTCAACACACCCAGTTTGAGCCTAAAAATAAGGCTTCGTGGCACCCAGGGCCTAGTCGCTTCGGATGGGTGCGAGCTCGTACAGGGTTTCGAAATCGGGGCGCCAAGGCCGGCGAAGCGGCCGGGGGCGCCGCCATTTCGAAAGAGTGGAGCGGCAGCCCATCCGAAGCGACGGCCCACCTTGCCTGACCATGCTTTAGAAAGCCAAAAGGATGTGTGAAAAAGTAAATGTGGGTTTACGAACGTTTGATCAAATACGTAGGTTTCCGAACTTTCCTCTGGAATTCGTACTGTCTTTTGGTGCTTTTCGTACTACTGCCGCACTCAATATTTCGCCATTTTGTTGCTTTTCTTTTGTAATATCTCGAAATAGAGCTTTTGCCGCCAAGTTTTCTCAACGGATCTCGCACCAGCTCGTCCTGCTGAGCATTTTGACATATTAAAAGTTATGTTTTGAGTGGGTGACCGTATAAGCAAATTTTCCCAAACGTTTGAAAACGTCGAAAATTTGCTCATTTTTCGGCCCAAAAATGAGCAAATTTTCGACTTTTTTAAGAGTTTTTCAAACTTTTGAAAAGTTTATGCGATTCAAATAGGCTTAAATTTTGCTAAAAACAATGTGATAACACTTGGTATTTGATTACTATCCCCCACCAGGGCCGCCAGGAAAAAAAATTGGTTCCCCCCCGGGAATACGCAAGTACCCAACTTTTTTATAGTAATTCGACCACGGCGAACATTTTGAGATACCCGCCGCATTAATCGGACGTATGGCTGAAAAGTTACGGCTGGGGGGAGGGGGGTAAACTAGACTTTAGCCGGCTTTTTTTCTCCGGCCACCCCATATTTTGTTGGCAGAGTGCAGCCTGGGCGAGTCGTTCTGCATGTCGATGGACGGGGTGCAGCTGGCGGAGGACAAGATCGGCTGCTACGGCAACTACTATGGCCTCCTGGGCTGCCACTGCGGTGTGTCGGCTCAATCTACTATAATAATTTTGCTGTGGTGTCCGTCCGTCTGTCCGGTGCCGCATTCAACTCGAAGGGGTGGGGGGGGGAATGCGCTAGAGCTAACAAGGGGATGGTCTCAGCTCGGCATCGAATTTCGATTTGAAAATTTGCACATTGATAGAGCTCGACGAGACGAATCGATCGGTGTAACTTTCAGCAGCAGATACCCCGAACTAACAAAGTTATAAGCATTTTAAATGCCTTTAAATTTTCAACACCAGGAGGCCTTGCGAACAATAAAGCAGCTTTGGAAAAATTAAAAATTTTGTGCCTGTGGTTACCAACCTTGCCTTGCCAACTTACAAAATTTCCAAAAATTTTAAGTAGTGGAATATTTTGCTGCGAACGCTTCCTGGTGTATACTTCATGCCTAAAAAGTTATTGAAGGCCTTTAGAAGGCCAAGAGGAATCTTCGGACAAAAAAGCAAAAAATAAAAATCTGGAGCGGGTTCGAACCCTCGTTAGATTCCCCGGAGGCCGCCTACTACACCACTAGGCCACCAGACCGCGGTGGTGGGGGAAGGGGGAATGCCTATGAAGGTAGGGTGAAGAAAAGTCAAAATGTATGCAAAAATTTAAAATGCTTATAACTTTGTTAGTTCGGGGTATCTGCTGCTGAAAGTTACACCGATCGATTCGTCTCGTCGAGCTCTATCAATGTGCAAATTTTCAAATCGAAATTCGATGCCGAGCTGAGACCATCCCCTTGTTAGCTCTCTTCGGATTCGGATAGAGCGTGGCCAGCAACCCCGAAGCAGATAACAAAAATTACGGAAAAGTTTTCGTTTAAATTCTTAAAATTAACTGAAAAGTTTTTTCCTTAGTAAAAGGGGGGTCGGGGACGGAGGTTGGGGTGATTTTGGACATAGTGAGCCAGGTGGCGCGCGTTTCGCGGATGAAAATTTTCACTGGAGCCATTCCATTTATTTTTTCTCTCATTTCATCCGGTCGGTCGATTTTTTGCTGTTTTTTTTTGCAATAGATTCAGCTCATTTTCTAGGTACGATTTGGCATTTGCAAATTCAAAATCTGCCACTTTTAGGTTTCTGGGCCAGTCTCGGGCTGTTTTGCGTGCAATAAAGACTTTATAGCGGAACTCGGGAAACCTTGTAGCATCCACCAATCACCACTTTTATAGAACAAAGCAACGGCACCACGCCGCACGATTTTCGCAGTCGCGGTGGGTCGTTCTCTCTCTCTCTCTCTCTCTCTCTCTCTCTCTCCTCTCTCTCTCTCTTTTCCACTCTCTCTCCCTCTCTCTCCCACTCGCTCTCTCTCTCTACCACTCGCTCTCTCTCTCTCTGTTTCTCTCTCTCTCTCTGTCTCTCTCTCTCTTTTACACTCTCTCTCCCCCCTCTCTCTCCCACTCTCTCTCTACCTCTCTCTCTCTCTCTCTCTCTCTCTCTCTGTTTCTCTCTCTCTCTCTCTCTCTCTCTTTTTTCCACTCTCTCTCCCCTCTCTTCTACCACTCTCTCTCTCTCTCTCTCTCTCTCTCTCTCTGTTTCTCTCTCTCTGTCTCTCTCTCTCTCTTTTTTCCACTCTCTCTCCCCCTCTATCTACCACTCGCTATCTCTCTCCCTCTCTCTCTCTGGCTCTCTCTGTCTCTCTCTCTTTCTCTCTCTCTGTCTCTGTCTCTCTCTGTCTCTCTAACTCTCTCTCTCCCACTCACTCACTCACTCACTCCCCCCATTACAGTGCACCCGGACCATCTGACCCTGTGGAAGTCGCTCCAGCAGCAGCCGGGCGAACTGGTTGGCCTGGCCACCATTGATTGCATTTTGTTCATACCCAGAAGTGCGACTACTTCTCGGCGGCGCCACCACCGACGACGTCTGCTGCCCCCCTCCCGCCCTTCCTGGCCCTCCGCCACTTCGCCGCCTTCGTCATCCTCATCTACCATGCCCCTCGATCGCGTTACTTTTAGCGTGACACCGTGGGGTGTCTGTGCAAAATAAACGTTTTCGTTTAAAGGGGCTCGGAAGTCTAAATCGGCGCGCGCGGGGGGGATTCAACCCCACTGGCCAAAAAACGAAAGCGTCACCGCCGAGAAGGGTTAGGGAGGGGCTGAGTTTACCAGCTCCCCAGCTCCTCAGCCACGGGACCCCTTAATGATCCGAGTATCTCAAAATGTTCGCCGTCGTCGAATTACTATACAAAAGTTGTTGCCGAACGCCAAAAATTGTTAGAAAATTTTTTATAACAACTGGAAGTCCGGGTTTTCGTTAGTTAATTTTTGCTGTTCCAAAGTGACTTTTCGTATCTCGGCTATCTTTCGTCGCACAGAGCTGTCAGCGGTACCAAAATGGAGCTCTCGCTCTGGAGAATCCGGCTCCAGTAAGTTTCAGTCAGAAAACACCTCGAAAAACGAAAATATTTGAGTTTGAAACACCGGGTCTACTCTACTATTGCGACGTAATCTTTTCAACCTGTAAATTCTTGTCAACGTTTTTCTAACAACTTTTTTCAATGTTTTCAGGGACCAAAAAGCAAAGGGTTAGCCAGCGCGAAGATTCGCAGCCGAGGCCAAAAAAATGTTAAAAAGTTGATAGGCAAGCGCGGTACCAATACGCCAATGCACAACCTGTGACAGAGGCCGTGGCGGAATGTTATGAATGGCGCGTTGTCCAGCGCCGAAAACGAGGAAATGGACCCGAAAACAGCTATAGATGCATGCTCGAGATGCGTTGATTGGAAAAGCGAGGGATTGCAATATAGTGTTTATTTATCGTCCTGGGCACCGTCAGTCAGCGCTCGGCGAGGCCAACCAGAATGAACCCCAACGATCATAGGCGAGGCGACCGCCGATGCTGATGAGGATGACGATGAGCACGGTCACGACAAGGGCGACGGTCGTCCAGACGCCGGCGGACGCACCATTCTGAAAATGATTCTTACAGACAGCGGGCAACGGGCCAGCATCAGTTATCTGATACGCTTCCTCCTCCTCCTCCTCCCCCCCCCCGCTAACGCACCAACAGAATCTAAAATATTCCCTAATCAGCTGGCTTACCGCAGGGCGATCGGCGGTGGTCTCGTCGTCCGTCAACGTGGTTGGCATGCTTGGGGTCTCCATCGTGGTCTCGTCGTCCGTCAACGTGGTTGGCATGCTTGGGGTCTCCATCGTGGTCTCGTCGTCCGTCAACGTGGTTGGCATGCTTGGGGTCTCCATCGTGGTCTCGTCGTCCGTCAACGTGGTTGGCATGCTTGGGGTCTCCATCGTGGTCTCGTCGTCCGTCAACGTGGTTGGCATGCTTGGGGTCTCCATCGTGGTCTCGTCGTCCGTCAACGTGGTTGGCATGCTTGGGGTCTCCATCGTGGTCTCGTCGTCCGTCAACGTGGTTGGCATGCTTGGGGTCTCCATCGTGGTCTCGTCGTCCGTCAACGTGGTTGGCATGCTTGGGGTCTCCATCGTGGTCTCGTCGTCCGTCAACGTGGTTGGCATGCTTGGGGTCTCCATCGTGGTCTCGTCGTCCGTCAACGTGGTTGGCATGCTTGGGGTCTCCATCGTGGTCTCGTCGTCCGTCAACGTGGTTGGCATGCTTGGGGTCTCCATCGTGGTCTCGTCGTCCGTCAACGTGGTTGGCATGCTTGGGGTCTCCATCGTGGTCTCGTCGTCCGTCAACGTGGTTGGCATGCTTGGGGTCTCCATCGTGGTCTCGTCGTCCGTCAACGTGGTTGGCATGCTTGGGGTCTCCATCGTGGTCTCGTCGTCCGTCAACGTGGTTGGCATGCTTGGGGTCTCCATCGTGGTCTCATCGTCCGTCAACGTGGTTGGCATGCTGGGGCTTGGCGCCGTGACCTGTTTCTGGTCAAGCAGTCTGCGCAGTGAGGGGCTCACTAAAAATATTGCTATTCATCATTATTCATTGTGCTAAAAGGGCTCTTTACCGGCAGCGGGGATTTTTGCCCAAATCGGCGATTCTGAAAGGGATAGTTCAGCCCTGGAGCTTGAGCAGCACCTTGGGTGACTATCGACGCAGGGTGACCTGCTGGCCTGTGTCGCTGCCCCGAAGATCCCTTTAAAAATCGTCGATTTCGACAAAAATCGCTGATTCCGGGAAAAATCCCCGCTGCCGGTATAGTACCCATCATTTTGCTCGCTAAAAAAGCCGGATGGCGCTACAGCAGTGGAAGCGAAAGATGCTCTCGCTCTCGCTCTCTCTCGCGCGCTCTGTCTCTCTCTCTCTCTCACTCTCTTCCCTTACCCGACGCAACCAGCTGCGGCGTCGACGCCCCTTGGTGCCAGCCGGAATCTGGAAAGGACCATTGCAAAGGATTCATGATTCAAAGGACCTATTAATTTCTTATCCCCAAAATAAATAGGAAATTCCGAAACATCCCCCCCCCCAAAAAAAAAATAAAAAAAACGAACGGCAGCGCCATTGCGCGTTTCGATTTTCAATGTTGACGTAGCAGCCGCTGTCCATGGGCTCCCCCTCCCAGTTCAGCAACAACTCGCAGAAAATGCTCTCCACGGGGCATGCTAAACAATATATAAATGGGGGAAATTAAAGTGTGCGTGTGTTGTTTTTCCTACCATAAAAATAGCTTCACATTGCTTTTTTTGCGGGCTATAAAAAATGGCAGATATGGTTTTGGTCGATTTTTACGACCCTCTATCGAGTACTGGCGTTACAGTTCTATTTGGCAAAAATCGAGGTGCAAATTCGGTTCTTTAGGATTTGCGGGGGGCAAGACCCAAAATGACCAAATTTTCGACTTTTTCAAACTTGTTTTTAAAGGTTTTTCCACTTTAAATATAGTTAAAATGTAACACAAAACAATGTGCAAACACTTTATATTTGATTACTAGGTCGACCGGGAAAACTCGAAAAACAATTTGGTTTCCCCCCCCCCCCGCGCTGGTTTTCATCCTAAAATGGGCTGCAACTTTTTTAAAATGCCGATTAAGCAAATTTGGATAACAGATTCGGAATCAGCGCAAAATTCTGCACAAGATAGGCTTGGTGATGCTGAAAACTGGGATGTCACTCAGAAAAGTCTCCTTGTTGGTAGCAGCGACACGTCATCTACGGGGCTAGGATTCTGGGAAGAAAGCTAGGAGACGGCAAGAAACCGACGGAAAAAAACTAGTAGTGAAAAGGTTCAAATGGACAAGAAAATTACATGTTAGAAGCCCCCAGACGTAAACGGTGGATATGTTTTTTTGGTAAGAGTCTAGGCACCCCCCCAACTGTAAAGTGTTTTTACTCAGGCTGGCGTTTTAGAATGGGACCAAGCCTATCTTGTGCAGAATTTTTCGCTGATTCCGAATCTGGGTTCCAAATTTGCTGCCGACTTTTATTTAACAAGTTATTCGACATTTAGGCTAAAACATTGACTAAATCTGGATTTTTTGCGTTATTTTTCAAGTTGTCGTCACCTCCGACGTTAAAACTGGCTCGGTAACGGTTTTAGAGGTCAAAGCACGATTTTATGCAAAAAACATGTGTTTTTGTGCAAAAAGCAAAAAAAAAATTGTGCAGGGCGGGGATCGAACCGCCGCCCCGTGCCTGGCAAGCGAACAGCTTACCAATGCACCATGGTGCCAACTGGGAAGGGGGCTTCGGGAGGGTAGATAAGGGGCACAACAATACCTGGACCCAGACAGGGAATAGCGGGCCAGCATCCGAATTTATGCCGTTTTTAAGCTTAATTTAGACCAAAAATCACTTTTCAACGCGAAGTCCGCAGCAAATTTGGAAAACGGATTCGGAATCAGCAAAAAATTCTGAACAAGATAGGCTTGGTCCCATCCTAAAACGCCAGCCTGAGTAAAAACACTTTACAGTAAGCCGGCACCAGCTTTTCTATCTCGGCCCCCCCCCCTTTGTGCTAGCCAGCTCTAAAGTATACTAAAATGTTCACAGTAGGCTAATTAGTCAAAGTACATTGCATTTGAGTCTAAAAAAGTAGCGACGGTGCCGCATTCAACTCGAAGGGGAAAGGAGCTAGAGCTTAGGTCTCTTCGGATTCGGATAGAGCGCCATCAGAAACCCCCGAAACTGATAAAAAAAAAATTACGGGAAAGTTTTCGTTTAAATGATTCAAATTAACTTTAACAGTTTTTTCCTTAGTAAACGGGGGGTGGGGGGACGGAGGTTGGGGTGATTTTGGACATAGTGAGCCAGGTGGCGCGCGTTTCGCGGATGAAAATTTTCACCGGAAAGGGGGATTTCGGCTAGGGGTGGTACCAAAAGCCATCGGGACATTCTTAGTATATTTTTGTTGATGCTCGATCGAATGGCTTCGAAAAAATGCTCGAAAAAACGGCGAAAATCTCGAAAAATCGGGGGGGGGGCCCTCGGGCGGGTGTAAAGTAAACCGTAGCCAACCCACAAATTATGGTTGACGTGTTCAGCCAGGCCACGAAAGACGGCAGATCTTCCGGAACAGGGACCACAATCGTGCGACAAATCGACAAATCCACGCTGCACTCCTGGATTTCCTGGCCGCCGGCTGAATAGAAATGAGGTACTTGGCTGTTAATGGGGGGCAAATTTTCCCGGGTGCTTTTCCCTACGGCCCGCTACCAAAATAAAAACCATTTTTATAGCATTTTACATAGTTTTAGACGAAAAATTCTCGAAATTTTTTTACCCTTTTTGGTGAAAATACATGAAAAATGACCATCGACAGGCCAAAATTTGTGCATTTTTGAAATCTTTGAAAATCGTTTTGATCACGTTTTAGCAATCAAAAACTGCTAAAATCACTATAAAAAGACAAAATACAGGGTGTCCCATAAAAAAGCACCCCTCCCGCATTTCGTCATATTACATCCGCTCGGTCCCAAAATTGGCACATGGGTGTATCATACCCTAAATAACCACAATCCTGAGTTATAGCCCGATCGCTACAGTAGTTTTCGAGTTATCGCTAGAATACTCTTTTTTACGCGATTCTTAGCAGTCTTTTCGGCTATCTTTTTGGACTTTGCATCGATTTGCATCAACTTCCGGCTACGAATCCCTAATTTGGCCTAGTATCGGGGTGACTTTGGGTTACAAAAATGTTGAAAACAACCGTTATTCAATTAATTATTATCAGAAAATTTATAGGGTAAAGAAGGCCTGCAGCTTCATTTTCACTCAATATCCGAAGGGTCATTTCCGACGAAAACCTTATGAAAAACCGATAAAAAAGTTTATTTTTGCTGTATCTCGAAGATTACTCTAGCTGGCGGGCTATAACTCAGGATTGTGGTTATTTAGGGTCTAATACACCCCTGGTCCAATTTTGGGACCGATCGGATGTAATATGACGAAATGCGGGCGGGGTGCTTTTTTTTATGGGACACCTTCATCTTCATCTTCATCTTCATCTTCATGGGACATATCATGGACAGGTAGGTCTAGGTGGAAAAACAGAAAGTGATCCCCCTGCCCCCCCCCCGCTAACAGTCCAGAGAACCCCATTCTGAAGGGGGGAGAAGGAACGTACGTTCTTTTACGGGCGCCGCCAACACGGCCCCTAGGAGGAGGCACCACGTGGCAAGTAACATTGCGGAAAACAATCAGACAAGCGGGATATCTAAATTTTAGAATCGTTAAATTTCTTTGTTCGGAAGCCCAATGCTGGCGCAAAATTGAAACTGGAATTACCGAAAAGTTTTGCGCGCTCAAAAAACGTAATCACCAGCCCAGCTCCTCAGCCAAAGTTTCTTTATCATAAAAATATTTTTAAATATGGTTTTTCGGGCTATAAAAAAGCTCCTAGTAGATTTTTCGGCCCTTTATCGAGTGGCACTTGCAAAATATCGAAAATATTCATAACGCCGAAAATTTGTGCCCCCCGCCGCCGCCGCCGCCGCTATCCTATGTGCTGCCCATTGTCTCGAAAAATAGTTTTTAGGCTATAAAAATTTTTATAACCCTTTTTTTGCGTTGTAAACAATGATCTGAATAGATTGTTTGAGGTTCTATCGATCGGCTTTTTCAAAAGATCATAAATCTAAAAAATTTGGCGTTAAATTCTTTCTTAGATAAAAATATTTTTCTTTTCCCTATTTTTTTGATTCAAGCGTACTTTAGTCTTCTTCTCCAGAGCGAGAGCTCCATTTTGATACCGCTGACAGCTCTGTGCGATGAAAGATAGCCGAGATACGAAAAGTCACTTTCGAGCAGCAAAAATTAACGAAAGAAAACCCAGACTTATAATTTTTCTCAAGAATTTTCTAGCAATTTTTGGCGTTCGGAAACAACTTTTGTATAGTAATTCGACGACGGCCAACATTTTGAGATACTCGGCGCATTAATAGGACCTGTGGCTGGGGAGCTGGGCCGGTGATTACGTTTTTGAGCGCGCAAAACTTTTCGGTAATTCCAGTTTGAATTTTGCGCGAGAATTGGGTTTCTGAACAGATGGAGATTCTGATTTTTTGAGATTCCGAGAGGGCGCCGGCAATTCGGATAGGAAATGAAATGATCTTGTAAAGGGGGGGTTTATATGCCTATCGGCCGGCCACGCACGCGCATCGAGCCAAAACAATCAGCCACACGGTTCAACGACGAAAAGGCCGGCAAGGCCCCCCGGCAACATGACCTCCTGGCCCGGAATTTGGTGATGGTCGTGCAACGCGCACGCAAAAATTCCCCTCGGCCAATGTTTCGACGGCCGCTGCTGCCCCCCGTAATTACGCATGTGCAAGCATTTGTGCCGTGTGTAAAATTGGCCTCTGATTTCGGGCGCCCCGTCAAAACGAAATTTTTCACAATCATCCCCCCCCCCGGCACCCCCGCTCTGCCACACCATCTATTTTAAGTGGAAAACCAACCAACAAAACTTAGGGAAAAAGTTTTTCTGGGGAAATTATGGCCTCGAAAAATCGGAATTTTTTGGCCTATGTTTTTACGTTTAGGGATAGTAAAACCTCCATGTGGCAACGTTAGAAAAAGTATCTTTCTCTCTTTCTTTCTCTCTCTCTCCCCTCTCTCTCTCCCACTCTCTCTCTCTCTCTCTCTCTCTCTCTCTTTCTCTATCTCTCCCTCTCTCCCACTCTCTCCCTCTTCTCTCTCCCCTCTCTCGCTCTCTCTCTCTGTCTCTCTCTCGCTGTCTCTGGCCCTCTCTCTCTCTCCCCCTTCCTTCTCTCTCTCACTCTTTTGTTTCGACACTCCGCCAAACAATTTATTTGACAGTTTAAATACGCTTAAAAGCGGTGGAACAGATAGTTTACTATCATTCAGCCGCAGCCTGGAGGAGTACGGTAGCTGTCCGTGTTTCGGTCGACACGATGGAAGTCTAGGCCTTTTTTTATAGTTTGGCTTGCCAGAATTCAGCGCCGAAACCAGTGGCCGAGTGGCTTTGGACCTTGCCTGCCAATCTGACGACCCGGGTTCGACCCCCGGCCGCGGCAGACATTTTGCTTTTTGCTCGAAACTTTCAAAATCGGCCAACTGGCGGGTGGAGAGAAACGGAGAGCGGCTACTAGCGGCTCCTCGGCCATCGATGTGTTGAACATGCCATTAATGCGCACGCTTTTCGGGAGCAGCCGTTTGAATAGCGTCATGCGGTACTCCTGGAAATAAGCGAGATCGCTTGGCTGGCAGCCAGACTACAAAATACAAATTTAGATAGAGAGACTCCAAACTGCAAATCGTGGCGAGGCCGATTGATGACCGACTGACCAACCGCGGCTGGCTTTTTGCGTTTTGAATTTGGAGTCGATTTTTCTATTTGGATCGCAGCACTGGCTGGCAGGCGACAAAAAGGACAGCCTTTGGATGGAGACTTCAAACTACGGAACGGCTAGTTTGAACTGGAACCGGAACCAGCTTGGAACTGGGGGCATTAATGCAATCGCAGGCCCAGTGGGGCGCATTTTTTTTTGTTTGTTTTTCGAAATTCCTTTATTTAACGATTTTACAAACAAAATGGTGAAAAGCCTTAACAAAATGGGCGACGAGCCGTGGTTTCCGGGGCATAACTCGAAGCCCTGATGGAATTTCGGTCTGTAATTTAGGACACTTATATGGGGATCACGCGTATCTTATTATTTTTACAAATTTTCAGCGGATTCAGACTCAAAATGGAATTTTGTAAAGTGACCAGAACACCTCACGGCATTCCACGGAGGCACGGATAGGACCCCCCGGGGCCGCGGCGCAATCGGTTAGCGCCGATCCCAAATCACGAACAGAGGGTCCGGGTTCGACCCCCGGGACCAACGTGCAACCGCTATTTCCCCCCAAAACCTTTGCCAAGCTTTTGCGTTTTGCTTAAAAACTGTGCTCCAGCCATTGCAAAACTGGCTAAAACAATAAGGATCTGGAAAAATTAACCGGAGCAAAAGAGACCGGTTGATCCACTGGCGTACATTTTCGCAAAACAGTCACTTGGAGCCATTTTCAGCGTCGATTTCACGCACTGCGGGGGGTAATCGACCTTGATTTTACCAAATCTACGCTCGGATTTCAGCGACAATCCTTGGTTTCTGCGCTATTTACAAACCGCACAAAATCCTGAACTGAACTTCAAAAGATCATCACAAAAAAGTACCAGAATAGATTTTCGATAGTTAAGTCTCAAAATCTGCGCCGTCGCGTCTAGAATATTTAAATCTAATTGAGTTTCTAATTTTTCTATTAAAATTTCGAGAAAAATCCGGTTTTGTCCAAAATTTTGTTCATTTTCGAACAAAAACGTAGCGAGCGCGCTGTCCCCTTGTGCAAGGGAGCCTGCCGTAGCCCAAAAGCTATCCGTGCCTGCCTGTTAAAGCCTGGAATGGCGTGACCTCCCTCCCGGGATCGGGATTGGGTCGCCCGTTGCTTTGCCACTGCCCGGGGGGACAGGCCCCCCGGCCTCCCCCCGGGGAGAAAACGCCTTTCCCGCCGCCTGTTCCCGTCTGCCGCGTGGTGTAGCGGTTCTACGCCCGGTCCGCCAAGCGCATGCTCTTAGGTTCGGTTCCTCCGCGGATATGACTTTTTTGCTTTTTGGTAGTTCCGCCACAAAACATATTTCTAGGCTCTCGGCGTGCGAGGCCTAGGCCTGGCTCTCGCTCTAGCGCCGCAGGCCAAAGAAAAGGTCCTTGGTCCAGGCTCTTGCGCCGCAGGCAAAGGATGTGTTTTTGAGCTAGGCTCTTGCGCCGCAGGCCAAATCTGGGAGAAAAACCAGTAACTAGCACTGCAGGTAAAAAGATTCTAGCGCGTTTAGGCCTGGATCTCGCTCTAGCGCCGCAGGCCAAAACAAAGGCCCTTGGCCCGGCTCTCGTGCCGCAGGACAGACCCTGGAAAAAACCAGTAACTAGCGCCGGCAGGCTCAAAGATTCTAGCGGAACGCTGGCTCTGGCGCCGCAGGCCAAAGAATGGCTCCTTGGCCCAGGCTCTCGCGCCGCAGGCCAATGATGAGTCTATGATCTAGGCTCTTGCGCCGCAGGCCCAAATCCGGGAGAAAAACCAGTAACTAGCGCCGCAGTCCAAAAGATTCTAGCGCGAGGTTTAGGCCTGGCTCTGGCTCTAGCGTCGCAGGCCAAAGAATGGCTGCTTGACTCAGGTTCTGGCGCCGCAGACTAAAAAAAAAGAAGGCATTCAAACCGATCTTTATTCGGCTCAAGCCTAGATTCTTCATATAAATGGTGGAAGTGTTTCTAAATTGTTTATAGCTATTTCTAAGCATAAAAACTTTACAAAATTTAATTAAAAAATTTAATTTTAGGTCGAAAAATCAATTTTTTCGACCCAAAAATGACAAAATGTTTGAATTTTTCAAGCGTTTTCTAACTTTAAAAAAAGTTATTGCTATTAAAATAGGCTTAGACTTTGCCAAAAACAATGTGAAAACACTTTATATTTGATTACTATACCTAGCAGGGCCAGAAGAAAAAAAAAGTAGGTTTCACTTTCGTTCCAACCTGATATTTTTGCAGTTTTGCGCTTACTAGGGAATGGTCTCTGCTCGGCCTCGAATTTCGGGTTGAAAGTTAGCTCATCTTGTAGAGCTCGACCAGCCGAATCGATTGATGTAACTTTTAGCTGCGGATACTGTAATACAAAAAAGTTACAGCTCTTTAAGGTACTTACCCGACCTTCATAAGCCTTCCCCACGCCCCCTCCACCGTGGTCTGGTGGCCGACTCGTGTAGCAGAGGGCGTGTGGGGAATCTAACGAGGGTTCGGACCCGCTCACGCAGTGTTCGGAAAGTGGTCGTTGAGACGTCACTAGGACCTCCGGGGTCCCTGTACCAAAAAATGGACCTCCGTCCGGCCCGGCGGGCCGAAAATTTTTTGCCTGATATATATGGTCTAAAAAAATTTTTTCAGGATGAAGCCAGTGTCATCGGCAAGAAGGAATCTACCATGTGAAGCTGACAAACTCCCCGGCTTGGATAAACCAATAAATATATGGAGATTCGCATTTATTTGAATAAATATGTACGACACCTACTATACGACCAAAGAAAGCAGTGAGTAAAGCAAGCAGTGTCAGCATGCTAAATCAACAAGCCAGAGGAAGAGAAAGCGAGAGAAAGAGAGAGATAGAGAGCGAGAGAGAAAAGCGGAGAGAGATGAGCGAGACAGAGAAGGAGAGAGAGAGAGAGAGAGAGAGAGAGAGAGACAGATAGGGAGCGAGAAAGACGGTTTTTGCGCAGTTTTTCGCGTTTTACTCCCAAATCCCGTTGCCGGTTTAAAAAGCAATGTATTACAGAAATGTGCGCCTAACACGATTGCATCAAAATCCGAAAAATGGAGGTGGGTCATCCGACTCGATTTCGAGCTACGAGCAATTTTCCAAAAAAAATTTACTTTTTCCCAGTTTTTCGCCTTTTTCTCCTAAATCCCTTCGCCCGCTTCAAAGGCAATCTATTACAAAAATGTGTGCCAAACCCTTCTACATTATAATCCGTAAAAAAGGAGGTGGGTCATCGGACTCGTTTTCGAGATCCTAGGACCTCCGTGTTCAGAAACGGTCAATTTTGCAGTTTTTCCCTCTAACTTTTTTTTTACTGCCACTATTAGCTTTTTAATATCTATTACCGAAATGTAGAGCAGAAAATTCTGCGTCGAATGATATCCTGGGCGTTAAAATTAAACCCAAATTTAAAGTGGTTCCAGGACCTCCCAAGTGGCGACGTCTGAAAATCGCTCCCCGACGCAACCTCTGCCTTCGTTTTTCAACACCGCATATCTCAGCCGTCATTCTACCGTTTCTCAAAATTTTTCCACCAGTCTGTAGCCCGCAGTCTAGTCTACAACGCTTCTATACATTGCATCCATCCATCACCTCTTCTTCAGGTCAAAAAATCGAAAAAACCGCGCCGAGGTTATGTTTTGGGCCCCTTTTTCACCCCAAATTTGGCCTGTTTGTCCGCACCTTTTCCCCCCATTGCTCTGCCCTCCCAAGAGCTACCAGGATGATCGACCCCTCAATTCATAGCAAAACCCTTTCTCTTTCTGCTCACCAAATATGAAATCGTCCCATGCTCCGCTTCATGCCTAAATCCAGTCCCGTTTAGGTGATGTCGCCGATCGCTACACATCAATCATGGCCCTCTTTCCACTTCCTTCCTTCCAAATGGGCCTATACCTTCTCCCCCTCCATCTACCAGTCACTTCTCTCTTTTCTAGCGCTTTCCATCCGGCACTTTCTCATTTTTAGCCTTTTACTTGCTTTTCCCTCAGACCTCGTTTTTACCCGTACCCCTGGAGCCAAATTCAAATTTTCGCCCTCATTTCCGCCGATTTTCCCTTTTTCTAGGACCTCCGGACCCTTTTCCCCTTTAGGACCTCCGGACCCCAGCCCGCGACATCAGGTTACCGAACACTGCACCCTCCCTTTAAAAGTCACTAAAATCGGCCGAAAAACTCTCCTAAATGCTCTCTGCTAGCCTGCCCCCGCAAAAAAATTCACTTTTTGAAGTTTTTTCGTTTTGAAAAAAATGGGTTTCGTGCTAGAAATGGGCTCGGGAATCTGGGGATTCCAGTAATGATGTTTTGAGCCTGATGCAAAAAAAAAAGTTAAATTACCGGATTTTCGATTGCCCTCAAGCTTCCTCTTCTAGCCTGCCCCATTCCCTGCCTGTCACGCTCCCTTTAAACCGCTAAAAATCCTCAAATTGCTTCTGCTAGCCTGCCCCGGCCCTTTCAAACGCATTACGCCATTAAATTCTTCTAACTTTCCCCAGCTTGACTGCCTGGCTGGGGTCCCATTCGATTACGCCATAAAATTCCGTACTCATGCCCCCGGGAATAATGCCGGAATTCCCAAATGACCTCTGCTAGCCTGCCCATCTGAATTTGACAAATTTTGGTGATTTTTCCAAAAATGAAATGTTTTGATGCAGAATAGGGATGTAGTAGTTTGGAAAGGAGTAATTCTTCAACAGGATCAGCGAAATCAAACCAAATACTGCAAATATTAGCGGATGATTTCCTAGATGATCTCTGCCCGTTACCCCATTACCAAGCTGTCACGTTCCCTTTAAATCCCCCAAAATCAGTTCTCCGAACGGCTCTCTGCTAGCCTGCCCTCAAAAATTAGAGCTACAAATACAAATTTTCACGCTTGAAAAAAATAGGTTTTAGCTTAGAAATGGGCTCTGGAATTTAGGGATTTAGTTAATGCCTAGTCGTCCCCCTCGTTCTAGCTTTCCCCAAGTTTTCTCTGCTAGCCTGCCCCCCGCCCGTTCTAACCCATTATGCCATCAAATTCTCCCAAATTTCCTACGGTAGTCTGCCTGATTGGGGGCCATTCGATTACGCCATAAAATTCCGTACCGAGGCCCCCGGTAAAGAACCTCCTAAAAGCTCTCTGCTAGCCTGCCCTCGGAATTTTAGAAAATTTCAGGATTTACGAAAAATGAAATGTTTCGATACAGAATAGGGATGTCGTAGTTTGGAAAGGAGTAATGTTTCAACGGGATCATCGAAATCAAACCAAATACTGCAAATGTTAGCAGTGTTTCCCAGATGATCTCTGCTTGCCTGCCCCGTTTCCTAGCGGTCACGCTCCCTTTAAACCCCCCAAAATCAGTTCTCCTAAAGGCTCTCTGCTAGCCTGCCCTCAAAAATTAGAGTTACAAATACAAATTTTCACGCTTGAAAAAATGAGTTTCAGCTTAGAAATGGGCTCTGTAATTTAGGGATTTAGTTAATGCCTAGTCGTCCTCGTTTTGTTCTAGCTTTCCCCAAATTTCCTCTGCTAGCCTGCCTCATTTCCTGCCTGTCACGCTCTCGTTAAGCCCCTCAAAAATCCGCAAATTTTCTCTGCTAGCCTGCCCCCGCCCATTCTAACCCATTATGTCATTAAATTCTCCCAAATTTCCACTGCTCTATTGCCTGGTTGGGGGGCATTCGATTACGCCATAAAATTCCGTACCAATGCCCCCGGGAAAGAATGCCGGAATTCCCAGTTGACCTCTGCTAGCCTGCCCTCGGAATTTTAGAAAATTTCAGGGTTAAAGAAAAAATGAAATGTTTCGATACAGAATAGGGGTGCGGTGTTTTTCGAAAGGGATAATACCAGCGCCAGGATTTCCCGAATGATATCTGCCCGTCACCACATTACCCAGCTGTCACGTTCCCTTTAAACCCCCTAAAAACAGCTATAAACCCTTCTCCTAGATGGCCTCTGCTAGCCCGCCCTTCAAAATTAGGGTTATAAATTAGTTTTTCACGCTTAAAAAATAGGTTTCGTGCAGGATATGGGCTCTGGAAATTCGGGATTCAAGTAATCGTTGAATAGATCGTTGAAGTAGCAAGTCGTTGAATCGCGTCTTCTCCAAATTTCCTATGCTAGCTTGCCCCATGCCCTACCTGTCACGCTCCCTTTAAAACCCAGAAAACTCCTCAAATTTCCTCTGCTAGGCTGCCTTCGGAATTTCCAGAAATTTGGATTTTTGAAAAGTAAAATGTTTCGATACAGAATAGGGGTGCAGTATTGTTGGAAAGGAATAATACGTCGACCAGCGGTTTTGGTGTAAAAACACTGAAAACATTAGCAGGATTTCCCAAACGATCTCTGCTAGCCTACCACCCGCTACTGGCTGTCACGCTCCCTTTAAAGCTCCAACGATTCCGCTAATTGCCTCTGCCAGCCTGCCCTCAAAATTGCTATCATTTTTCTGAAATTTCAAAAAATGTTTCGGTCCCGAACTGGGTTGACCATTTTTGGGATAAGAGCAGTAATGTGCGACTACGACCCTTTAGTCTCCAATAATCCCCGCTAGTCTACCCCTTTCCCCGCTGTCACGCTCCCCTTTAAAAACCTACAAATAGCAGAGACGCTCAAATTTCCCCAATTTCCTCTGCTAGCCTGCCCTGGCTTTTCTAATCAAGTACGCTAGCAAAACGCGGCTAAATTCCCTAAAAATCCACGAATTTCCCAAATTTTCTCCGCTAACTGGCCAATCGATTACGCTGGTTAATTTCCGACCTGTTGGACCTAATTCCGCAACGATCTCTGCTAGCCTGCCCGTTGGCTTGCTAATCGATTACGCTAGCAAATTTCACTAAAGCGGCCTTCAAATTCCCCAAAAAACTCTGCTAGCCTGCTCTCAAAATTTGCTATCATTTTTCTGAATTTTCAACAAAAAAAATGTTTCGGTCGAAAATTGGGTTGACCATTTTGGGGATAAGAGTAATGCGGACGCCAAACAGCACAAATCCATCCCAAATGGTCTGTGCTAGCCTGCCCGTCTTCTCTGTCCAATTACGCTAGCAAAACGCAGCCAAAAATCCACGAATTTCCCCAAATTCTCTCTGCTGGCCTGCCCTGCCCTTGCTAATCGATTACGCCGTAATCAGAAGAAGTTCAGAAGAGTACCTGGTTGTCACGTTCCCTTTAAAACGCCCAAAACAGCAAGAAATCCTCCTCCTAAATGCCCTCTGCTCGCCAGCCCTCAAAAATTAGGGACTGAAATAACTTTTTCACTTAAAAAAATCGGTTTCAGGCCAGAAATGGGCTCCGGAATTTCGGGGATTCGAGTAATGAACCGCAGCCCTTAGTCTTCTCCAAATTTTCTCTGCTGGCCAGCCCCCAGTCCCTATCCTGTCACGCCACCTTCATAACCGCCGGAATCCACAAATTGTCTCTGCTCGATCGCCCAGAAATTGGGCGCCGAATTTCTTAGATTTTCGCCAAAAAAATGAATGTTTCGCTCCCGAGGTGGGTTCACCATTTCTGGGATAGCCGTAATCAGAGGTGTATGGCTCGCCGTAAATTACGCCACGTTTTCTACGAGTTTCGATTTCCCAAATGATCCCTGCTAGCCGGCCCCGTTTCCTAGCTGTCACGCCGCCTTTAAAGCCCCCCTAAAATCAACCATGAATCCTCCTAAATTATCTCTGCTAGCCTGCCCTGCCTAATCGATTACGCCAGGTAATCCCAACTTCAAAAGCTCGTTAAAATTTTGCAAATCTCAAATTTTCTCTGCTAGCCCGCCTTCCACCCCGCTAATCGATTACGCCAGGCAACTCCAGACCTAATTCCCCAAAAAACTCTGCTAGCCTGCCCTCAAAAAAATCGTAAAAAACTGCTCACTTTTGCATGGGATACAGTCGCATCGGCCTCGCCTCGCCATCAATATTCACGGGGGCTATGTGGTAGGGCAGAGCGGCTTCGGGTTGTTGATCTTCTTCCTGCAGAAAAACGATTTCAAGACGTTCAAAAACTCAATTTCATTTTAAAAGTTTTTAAAGGCCCATTGAAGGCAAAAATGGGCGTGGTCCTATGGACTTGAACTTCACCGGTCCTTTAAAAATTCAGAAAAAATTACTAGGGCCTTTTTAAAGGGCCATTGAAGGCAAAAACGCGCCTGGTCTTGTGGATTTTCGCGTAAACGACCATTTAACACCTGTGTTTCCGTTTTAAAGGGCCATTGAAGACAAAAAAACGGGCGCGACCTTATGGATTTGGCCTTCACTAGTTTTTAAAACCGATTTGGAAGCTTTTAAAGGGCCCCCGAAGGCAAAAATCCGCCAGAAAAACGCTCACCTCTCCCCCATTTTCGTCGACGTCAATCTGCGGCGCCGCGGAGGAGGGCTCTTCGTGCTAAAAATTGAAAATAAATATATTAATTACGCTTAAATACGTATATAAAAAATAGATAAAAGTTTAAAAACAAAAAATGCGTTTTTTTTTATAAATTACAAGTTTTAAAATTGAAAAATGCCTTAAAATTTGATTTTAAAAACAACAGTTCAGTTCAGCCAAACAATTCAAAATGAATTTTGAAAAGTATATTAATTAAGTTTTTGCCAAAAATATAAATATAACATTTTAAAAATCGACAAAATTCGATTTTTTTTAATCTAGAAATTTGTAAAAATTGAAAAACAGCATTAAAGTTTTACTGTTAGAAAACCGGCATTAAATTGTACCTGTATTTTGCGCTTCTGCAAAATGCTTGGCCGGGTGACCTTGTTGTACTCGAGCTTCTTCGGGTCGTTCACCGAGACGGACGCCTAAAAAATTAAACTTCCTAGTAATTAAATTGGAACAAAAAATTAAAACCTTTAATTAAAATTTATAAAAAGCGTTTAAAAATTACAGCTTAAAATTTTTAAAACGCTACAATGTTAAAAAATAAGTTTCAAAAAATCACGAAATTAAGTGCGCCAAAATCATTATTAATTATTATTAGCCCAATCAAAAAATTAAAGTTTAAAATTTGACAAGACAAAAAATTAAAAAATAAGTTTCAAAAAATCAGAGACAAAATGAAATTTATAAAATGGCAATGGATGACGTGCGGACGCCTCAAAAAAAATTCCAAATCCGAAATTACAGTACCTTATACTGGACGGGCTTCTTCTGCTGTGCCGGGTCGCTGACCTCGGCCAACTTCTCCAGGTAGTGGATGAACTGCAAAAAAGCGTTACAATCAGTAAACGTATAAACCACTGTTTTTCCTATTACTAAACCTCAAGACTTTATAAATCTATCAAAAATACAAAAAATATCGATTTTCTGGCCAAAAATAAGCGATTTTTCGGTCAAACTCTCGAATTTTGAAAAATGTTAAAAGTTTGTTAGGGATTTTTTTCAATTGAAGCATAGGTAAACTTTGCTAAAAACTTACTAGTAAAGTACTAGGAGTTTTTGGATATATCTAAGAAAAAATTCGGCTTTGGGGCGTCGCAAAAACATGAAAGAACCAGGTTTTTGCGCGCCACGCGACACGCAACGCTTCCGCCCAAATGACGTGACGGACGCGTCAAGTGTCGCGCCAAAAAACCCACATTTGAACCTAGGCAAAGTTGTCAAATTTAGATACCTCGGGCGGTGCCTCCTTGTTGAGATAGAGATGTGGGGCAAAGTCCTCGTGACTGGGGTCGCTGCTCGGTTTCCCACTACGGAAATGCACCGAACACACACGGTCGTGCTTTCCGCTCGCTTCCTAGAAAAATAAAAATAAACTAATATAATAACTAATATTCAAGAAAAATTTTAACAAAAGGCGTTTTGACCAGAATTTCGAATTTTTCAAAACTTTTTAGATAGTTTTTCTAGTTGAAATCAAGTTATTATTTACAAAACACTTTCTATTAAGTTACTAGACATTTCTAGACTTAAACAAAAAAGTTAGGCCCCCCCGATAATGCCAAAGAAACAATTTTAATAAAAACCAAAAAACGTACCCGATTCCCAATCGCGTACAGCCACTGCACTCGTTTCAGCCCCGGCTCCTTCGGTACGCCGAAAAATCGCACGGAAGCGTACGCGTTTTTCCTCGTCCACCCACAAAATACGCAACGCTCCATCGCCTGAAAAAAGATAGAAAATTAGACGCCTGGAAACTGTAAAAGGAGAAGCGGAAAAAGAGGCAGGCTAGCGGCGGAAATTTGCGGAAAATCGCACGAATTGCTTGTGAAAAAAGACGTGCAACCCAATTCTGAATTAAAACACATTGTTGTAAATAAAAAAAAAACAAAAAAAGCCCTATGAAAAATCGCGTTTAAGAAACGGAAAATTGCAATGGAATTCAAAAAAATAACGTTAAGTGGTATTGAAAAAAAAAAATTAAAAGCCTAAAAACATTTTGCAATTGCATAATAGATGAAACTCCTTTTTTCAAGTTATCGACGATTTTTTTCTGGAATTTGTTACACATGCTAATTGTCGCTTTTTAGAGTTTTAGAAAACGTTTTAGAAAACGGAAAATTGCAACGGAAAATCGAAAAATAACGTTCAAACGATAAGAGTCCGTTTTTTAATGAAAACCTAAAGAAAATTTGAAAATGGCAAATAGATAAAACTCCTTTTTTCAAATTTTCGAATGTTTTTTTAATTTTTTCGATACGGTAATTGGCACTTTTTAAGACCAGTTACATACTTTTTATTAAAAAATCAAAAGCCTAAAAAAAAGTTGAAACTCTAAATCGATGAACCAAAAAAAAACATTGAACATCACTGCAAACAAACGGAGAATTAAAATAGAATTTTAAAAAATCATCAGATTCACGGCAGAAACATACAATTTACAAAATGTAAAATTTTGAAAAATTGCTTACAAAGGTCTCTGCTAGCCTGCCAGTCAAGGGGAAACGCAAGGAACGCAATTCAAAAAATCAAAAAAATTTGAAATTTTTTTGAAAATTCCTCAAAATCTCTGCTAGCCTGTCTGGTCCCCTCCTCAAAAACCTCTGCTAGCCTACCAGTTGTAAAAGGCAACGTAGCAGGGATTATTTAGCGAAAAATCGCGCTTGTTAAAGGGCTAGTTCAGCCAATAAAACAAAAGAATTTCCGTGGCCAGGAGTCGAAACCTCGCTGCGTTTTTGTGTCTGCGCCTCTCTCATTTCTCCGATCTCTAATAGCTGCCGTAATGGGGGACTGTTCGGGCGCACTGTGCCTACGTCCATAGTTTCCCAAGGTACCAGCCCAAGCTCCAAAAGTTGAACTAGCCCTTTAAAAAGGTTTTTGTTTTTCAAATTCTAGAAATTCCTGAAAATTCCTCAAAAATCGCTGCTAGCCTGCCGCCAGACAAAAAGGGGCAGCCTAGCAGAGATTATTTGCTGCCAAAATGACGATAATTGAGAGACGATCAGAAAGTTCTAAATGAGATGCCAAAAACGAAAATTGTCCGGTCCAGGCGGGAAACATAAAAATTCAAAACGTTAGAAATGTTAGAAAATTCCCCAAAAATCTCTGCTAGCCTGCCAGGGAAGGGCAAGCTAGCAGAGATTATTTAGAGCAAAAGTAATCACAATAATAAAAGTTTAAAATCATAACCAACAATTCTAAAGCAAGAAACCTCAAAATTCTACCAGAAAATTTGAAAAATCCCTCAAGAACCTCTGCTAGTCTATCTTGCAAAAAAGGGCAGGCTAGCAGGGATTATTTGCTGAAAAAAGACGAAATTTCAGACACAATGATATAAAAAAGCGAGGAAATTGAAAATTTGCCAGGGCAGGCTAGCAGAGATTTTTGGTGAAAATCGCAAATAAAACTGCCGACAACCGATTATCGTATTCCAAACCTCGCGCACCCAATTTTGGGGCGAAACACATTATTTAAACCGCAAAAATATCCAAGGTTTTAGTGCCCAAAGGGCGGGCTAGCAGAGAGCATTTGCGAAATTCCTGAAGGGAGCGTGAAAGCCAGAAAAGGGGCAGGCTATGGAAATTTGCGGAAATCGCGCTCCCGGAGACAATTCGAAATATTCGAAAGGTAATTAATCGATTTCGGAAAACTTGAAACCCATTTCAGGATCGAAACACATTTATTTTCAAAAAAACTCTTTGCTACGAGAATTCGAGGGCAGGCTGGCAGAGAGTGGGAAGAAGTGTGAATTTTGAAGGGCGTGTGACCGCTAGAAAAAGGGGCAGGCTAGCAGCGGAAATTTGCGGAAAATACAGCTCCCCGAATTAAAATAATCCAATTCGATTTGTACAACCTATGGACCCAAAGGATTAACTGATTTCCTAAAGCCGGAAACCCGTTTCTGGGCCAAAACATTCATTTTCGAAAATTCCTAGCTACGAGAATTCGATGGGGCAGGCTAGCAGCGAGCATTTGGGAAGTCTTAAAGGGAGCGTGACAGCCAGAAAAGGGGCAGGCTAGCAGAGGTAGTTTGCGGAAAACTGGAAAAGCAAAGATAATATTTAAAGAAGGCCAAAAACTAGAGGAATTACTCGAATCCAAAAGCAGCGCGGCCCACCTCGGAAACGAAACCTAATTTTTTTTTTATTGAACAAAAATGAAACCCGGCTTTTAACAAAATCCTCGAATCAGAGGGCATGCTAGCCGGGACGCTTTGGGAACCTTTTGAGGGCTGGGGCAGCCTAGCAGAGGCAATTTCGGAAAACACAAAGCTCAAAAAAATTCGTAACCGACACGGGACATCAGAAATTGCTCGAATCCCTGAAATCGGCACCCAATTCGGGCACAAAACATTTCATTTTTAAAATGGTTGCGAAATTTCGACGTTCGCCAATTTAGCAGCGGGCAAGCTAGCAGGGAGCCTTTGGGAATTTTTTAAAAGGAGAGTGGCCTCAGGAAAGTGGCAGACTAGCAGAGGTAATTTGCGGAAAATTGGAGGGCACGACAGAAGCGTCATAATTGGACGTGATCATTTGGGACGAAGCAAGGTAGGCTAGCAGCCGAACTTTGCGGAAAAACAGCACTCCCAGAATTGCTCGTTGTTTTAGGCATTCTATTGAGTGGTTAATTAATCGATTTCGAAAAGCCGGCAACCCATTTCATAGCCAAAACATTTATTTTTTAAAAATCCCCCAGCTACGAGAATTCGATGGGGCAGGCTAGCAGAGGGAATTTGCGGAAAAAGGAAGCCTCGAAATAGGCATTTAATTGGACATTATGGGACGAATTATTACTCGATACCAAAATCCGACAACCCCAATTCTAAATTAAAACACCTTTTTGTAAAAAAATCTAAATTTTTTACTCTGACCCGGGGCTAGCAGCTCGGGAGCATTTGGAAGTTTTTTAAAGGGAGAGCCGCAGTTATCAAAATGGCAGGCTAGCAGAGGAAATTTGCGGAAAGTCCAGCTCCCAGAATTAGAGTAATACAATTCGATATGTGCAAGCTATGCGCCAACAGGATTAATCGATTTCGGGAACCCGGCAACCCTTTGCGGGGTCAAAACATTCATTTTCGAAAAATCCCCAGCTACGAGAATTCGATGGGACAGGCTAGCAGAGGGAATTTGCGGAATTTGTAAAAAGAAAATTTTTAAAACACCCCGGAAAGGGGCAGACTAGCAGAGGCCATTGGAGAACCCCTCAAGCCCAGAAATTCTAAAATATTCTGGCACCGGATTCCAGGAATATATTACGCAAATCGCGAAACGCGGCAACCGGTTTTAGAGCCAAACATGTTTTTGTAAAAAAAAATTATTATTATTGATTTTGACGGTAAGCTAGCAGCATTTAGGATTTTTTTTAAAGAAGCATGACAGCTAGGAAAAGGGGCAGGCTAGCAGTGGGAATTTGCGGGAAAAGGAAGCCTCGAAATAAGCGTCATAATTGGACGTAGCCTTGGACTAAATATTACTCGATACCAAAAGACGACAAACCCAATTTTGAATTAAAACATATTTTCGCAAAAAAAATATTTCAAATTTATTATTTTGGCGAGGGACAGGCTAGCAGAGAGCATTTAGTAAGTCTTAAAGACAGCATGACAGCTAGGAAAAGGGGCAGGCTAGCAGGAACAATTTGCGGAAATACCACACTCCCAGAATTGCTCGTTGTTTTAGGAATTCTATTGGGTGGCGAATTAACCTATTTCGAAAAGCCGCCAACCAAATTTTAGAGAAAAACATTTTTTTTGCAAAAAATTCCTGGCTACGAGAATTTGAGGGCAGGCGTGCAGGGTGCATTTGGGATATTTTAAAGGGAGAGTGACCGGTAGAAAAGGGGCAGGCTAGCCGAGGCAACTTAGGAACACGAAAATCAAAAAATAGCATTGCATTTTCGTAGAGCCCGAATAGCCCGATTACTCCCAAACCCGGGGCCGGCAACCCAACTTCGGAGCGAAACGTGTTATTTGCAAAAATTCTCAATGGTGACTAATTCGAGGGGGCAGGCTAGCAGAGGCAATTTCGGAGAGTCTGCAGACAAAGGCAAGCTAGCAGAGTCCATTCGAGAAATCCCAAAGCCTAGAACTTGAAAAATACTATTTTGTCAGCCAGAATCCGAGCCACGTCAATTAAACGAGCCACGAAAGGCGGAAACCCAATTCAGAAGCAAAACTTATTTTTGGAAAAAATATGTCAAACCGGCTAATTCCGGGGGCGGGCTTGCAGAGGCAATTTGAGGAATTGAAGAATTCTGAAGGGAGCGTGACATCTAGGTGCGGGCAGGCTAGCAGAGACCATTGGAGAAATCGCAGGAACCTAGGAATGAGAGCGTAATATTCTATCATTACCCGGAACCGAAAAGTCCACGGCTCAATTTCCGATCAAAACACATTTTTTTGCAAAAAAGCTTGCCCTGTTGGCTAAAATGCAGCGGTAATCTGCAGAATTTAAGAATTCTAAAGGGAGAGCGACAAGTAGGGAAGGCAGGTTAGCAGAGACCTTTTGAGAAAAATCCGACACTTAGAAAATAGGGAAAGGTCGGGAAATTTATCTCGGGAAAATTCGCTTATACGGTCACCTACCCAAAACCTAACTTTTGATATGTCAAAATGCCCAGCAGGACGAGCTGGTGCAAGATCCGTTGAGAAAACTTGGCGGCAAAAGCTCTATCTCTATCTCGAGATATTGAAAGATAAAGGTCGAAAAATCAATTTTTTCGACACAAAAATGACAAAATTGTTGACTTTTTCAAGCGTTTTTCTACTTTAAAAAAAGTTTTGGCTATTAAAAATAGGCTTTTAAATTGGTTAAATAAATTTTGCTAAAAACTCTTTATATTTGATTAGTATGCCCACCAGGGCCGACAGAAACAAAAAGCAGACAAAGAGTAGACAAACTACGAAGTCGTGTATCTCGGGCTAGAGCTTTTGCCGCCAAGTTTTCTCAACGGAACGTGCACCAGCTCGCCCTGCTGAGCATTTTGACATATTAAAAGTCAGGTTTTGGGTAGGTGACCGTATAAGCAAATTTGGCCTTCGACTCGACGGATTACCACAAACCTAGATACGGGCGACCCGACACGAAAATGAAACATTTTTCTAAAAATTTCTAGACGATAGTTGCGTAAGGCCTGTGTCGTAAGACCCAGCAGAGGCAATTTGAGGAAATGGAGAATTCTAAAGGGAGGGCGACAAGTAGGGAAGGCAGGCTAGCAGAGCCCATTGGGGAAATCCCAGGAACCTAGGAATGAGAGCGTAATATTCGATCATTACCCGGACCCGAAAAGTCCACGGCTCAATTTCCGATCAAAACACATTTTTTTGCAAAAATCCTCGCCTCGCTGGATAATTCGGAAGGGGGTAGGCTAGCAGAAATTCCTTGAGGAATTGTACACGATGGGGGGCAGGCTAGCAGAGGAAATTTTAGAGATTTTAAAGGGAGAGTGACAGCTAGGTGAGGCCAGGCTAGCCGAGACAATTTAGGAAAGCTCAAATACCCGCAAAAAACAGGAAATTACCCGAATCTCAGAAGCGGCTGCCCAATTTTGGGGCGAAACCTATTTTTTTCGCTTTTCAGGGCGACTAATTCGATGGGGCAGGCTAGCAGAGGAAATTTGGGAGAGTAATCAGGAATAGGAAACATGGCAAAGGCAGGCTAGCAGAGGGAATTTGCGGAAATGCGCCCCATTCCCGCGAAATCAGTCAAAATTCGAGCCATTTTTCCCCCAAAATTCTCTACGTCGCTGGCTAATTTTTTCTGATCGGGGGCAGGCTAGCCGAGGCAATTTGGGAAAGTCTGCAGACAAAGGCAAGCTAGCAGAGGCCATTCGAGGAATCCTAAAGCCTAGAATTTGAAAAGTATTATTCGGCTCTTCTGCGCAAGTCGTCATTACACGAGGCACGAAAGGCGGAAACCCAATTCAGAATCAAAACACATTTTTTTCAAAAATCCTCTATCACGGGGGGTAGCAGGGGTCATTTAGGAAAGCCCAAAAAAGTCATTAAAATCGTCCTAAAACCGGAAACTAAAATTTTAAAAACCACAAAAACTAGCAGGAATTCTAGCGCTACAAATCCCCCTACAAAAATCGATAAAAACGGTTTAAAAAACATCAAACATTCAGAAATTCTCAACCATGGTAAAGCCAATATATAGCGCCCAAAAAACCGGTATAATTTTAGCTGAATAACACTTTATTCATAGGCACAGAAAACGCAAAAAAAAAACACGATTCAACAGGAGAGTACGGTAATCCCGAATAAAATTTCTGTAGCGCGAAAATTGGACATAAAATCGAAAAATCCTTTTTTTGTCGAAAATTCACAGAATACAGAAAAAATCGAATAAAAAAAAAATGGTGATACGGTAGGGCTTGATGGGGGGCGTGGAAAGCTAGGCGTGGAAAACCCGTTTTATTAAAATGGGCAGCGAGAGAGCGAGGAAAAGCGAGAGAGAGAGTACACAGAGAAATCACGAAATTACAGGCCCAAAAACCAGTAAAAATACACAAAAATTGGGGTACCGGTAGGCCAGATAAAACTACAGTAGTAATCACAGCAAGAAAAAGGGGGCGTGGCCATCGGGGGAAAATGGCTGGGGGAATTGCACTGGGGGAATGTTGATGACTCGAAAATCGCTCGAAAAACGGGGTCTAAAATTCAGGGTACTGGTGAGTTAGCGGGGGGCGTATATAGATTTTTACGGCGTTTTAAAGTTGCGAAAAATGCGTTTTTAACAGAAATGTCAAAATTTGCAATTTGCTGAATTTTTATAAGTTTTAAATGATTAAAAAGCCTGAAAAATTCCTCAAAAATTTAGTTAAATCTCCGAGAATTCACAAAAATGTCTAAAATTTAAATTCTTTAAAAAATTCTTTAAAAAAAAAAATATTTTTTTCTAAAAATTTCTAACATTTTTAGACTTAAAAATTGGCGACATTTTGAATTTTTCGAATTTTCTCAATTCTTAGGACTTTTAACAATGAAAAACGGGCAAAATTAGATATTTCTAGATACTCCTCTCCCCCCCCGCTAACAGAACAGTACCATCTTTCCGGCTTAATCCTCGTGGCTGTCCTCGCCGAGTAGGAGCGGCGCGCCCTCGGGCCGGCGGTCTCGCAGCAGTCGCTTCACGTCCAGCACCGTCCGCTTGGCGATGCACAGCACGGAGACGGCGTTCTGAAAAAAATACAACAATTTTTGTGCATCTCAGGCTTCAGGTTTCGCCCGCTTTTTGCCTTCAACGGCCCTTTAAAACCCGGAAAATCAATTTATTTTAAAGAAACCGGTAAGCCAAAATCCGTAAGCGCGACCCCGTTATTTGGCTTCAACGGCCCTTTAAAACGTCGAAAATCAATTTTGAAGGCACCGAGAAGGCAAAATCCATAAGTTTTCCGCTTCCAGGGCCCCTGAAAAGACGAAAGGCGCCTTTAAATGGACCGAAAAGGCAAAAAGCGTTTTTTTTTTTAATTAAAAAAACCCCCTGAGTTTTCCTTTCCAAAAAATGTTTCATATTTGGGAGGCAAAAAGCGCGAAAATTTGCCAATAATTAGTCACGCCCCTCCAAATAAACAATAAAAACGCCAACAAAAAATAAATCGTCTTCCGAGCTTAAAAATTCCCAAAATGCCAAGCAACGTACGAGGGCAATGAACAGGTAGAAGACGGCCTGCCAGCCGACCGTGTCCTGCACGACGGGGATGATCAGCTGGCCGACGGCCGAGCCCGCGGACCCGGTGCCGTCCAGCAGGCCCGAGACGGTCGACATTGCCTGGAAATTGACATTAAATAGGTTTTAAAAAGAAACAGGAAATTCGACGTTCTCGACAAGTTCAGTGAGTTCAGAGCAGCCATTTTCGACGTTTTCAACAAGTCCAGAAACGCACCGTTGACCCCGAAATGAGCTCTAGGAAATTCTGAACGTCTTGAACCCGTCGGAAGCGTCGAGATGAGCATTGAAACAGATAAAAACCCAGCTAACGAACATTCTGAACGTCTTGAACTCGTCGGAAACGGCGCATAAACGATACGAAAGTACAAAAACGATAGTTGAAAAAATGGAAACCAAAAGCCCGGCGTTTTTGACAAGTTCCGAATTTTCTGAACGCGCTGAACTCGTCGAAAACCTCCATAACCCCATAAATACGCACCTGAGAATTGCCGGCGAGCGCCGGCTGGCTGCCCAGGTCGATGGAGATCGAGCCGACGATGAGGTTGTACGGCCCGGAGACGGTGATCCCCACCAGCGTCATCACCAGCCCGTTCCAGAACCAGTGGGGGCCAATCTGAAGATGGACAAATTGTAGGGGGAACGTTTGAAAGTCTCAAACCTGTGCATACATCCAGAGGGCGCCGAGGGAGGCGATCAACATGGCCGAGATGGTCGGCGCACGGCAGCCCATCTTGTCCGAGACGTAGCCACCCACTACGCTGCCAACGATGCCGCCAACGTCATACCAGATTGACAGCTTGTCCGCCTTCGATTCGTCCCTAGAAAATGATAATTAGAGAGAGAGAGAGAGAGAGAGAGGGAGAGATAGAGATAGAGATAGAGAGAAAAATTTGAGGACAGGCTAGCAGGGATTTTTTGCGGAATTTTGCGCCCCGAATTTCCTAGCGTGATCGATTAGATGGCCCGAATTTAATAGCGTAACCGATTAGCGTGCCTGAATTTCATTGCGTAATCGATCAGAAAATCAAAATTTTCAGGAATTTCCTAGCGTAATCGATTCTCGGAAAATGCGGGCCGGCAAGCAGAGAGCATTTAGGAAAATTGGAATCGATAAACTGGCTGCGAGATCGGCAAATGGCAAGCTAGCAGAGATCTTTTAGGAAAAAGGACGATTTTGAGGGCGTAATCGATTCCCCAAAAAGTAGGCAGGCTAGCAGAGACAATTTGAGAACGGAGGCCTGCTAGCAGCGATTTTTGAGGAATGAAAAAACGAGACGAGGCATGCTAGCAGAAACCCCTCACCATTGATAGGCCTCGGTGAGGTAGAGGGGCAGCCAGAAGAAGAAGGCGTAGTTGACGAGCTTCAGGCACGCGTTGCACAGGCAGTACTGCAAAACAAAAGATATTAATCGGATTCTTGATTTTTTTAAAAATTAAAGTTTAGAAAAATTATTAAAAAGGCAAAAATTCTAAAAAAACCCACCGCAAAGACGCCGGGCAGGAAAACGGCTTGAATGAGGCCGATCGGCTCGCCCTCCTCGGAGATGCTGGAAAAAGGGATTTTAAATGGATTGTATAGTTTTTTTCGCAACGTGCTCGCTTTCCATCGCGTAATCGATTACGACACGTTAAAGGGGTGAAGCGTGGCGTAGCGATTAAAGGAAAATTACCTGGACGTCCTGGAGACGCTGCGCCCCTCGACATCCGACCCGGCAGTAGCTGAACAGGTCGGCTTGCTGTCGATGCCCCACAGCACGACAAAGCCGAAGATGATCGTCAGCAGCGAATTGAAGACGAACGTGTACTGGAAAAAGGAATTAATATATTTTTAACTAATTAATTTTTATAAAAAAAATATCGAAAACTAAGTTGCATTTTTAAAAACCATTTCAAATTAAAAAAAAGCTATAAATTTATTAGCGCATTCATAGATGGATAATTTGATGATACAAAAATTCTCCAAAATCATGAATGGCGTAAAAATTACTCAAATATCCAGTTTTAAACACTCAGTTCTTTTTTTAACATTATTTTTGATTAATTTCATGTAAAATTACCCAAAAATTAATTTTTAAACTATTTTTAAAAATTTTACAAGCGATTTTAAAGCCATTTCCTGACCTCATAGCCGATGGGCAGCACGGCGGCCGTGGCGATGCTTCCCACAATGTTGCCGACGGGTTGGCAAGCCGCCCAGATGCCCATCACGAGACCGCGGTTCGCCCCGCCCCACCAGTTTGCCTGAAAAAAAAATGGAGAATTAAAATCGCCATGATTTAAAAGTATCAAATTTTAAAATACTATTTTAAGCTGCAAAAATCTATATCATTCTTTTCCTTTTTACTAAGGCAGGAAATACCATTTTCAGGCGAAATAACGCTTTTGCCAGTTTGCCTGAAAAAAACGAGATGTAAAATCGGTTTAATTAAGCATTATCAAAATTTAAAACCCCATTTTTAAGCTGCAAAAAAGAATATCTTTTCCTTGTGATCAATGTAAAAAATACTATTTTCAGCGAAATAACGCTTTTGCCAATTTGCCTGAAAAAAAAATATTAATTAAAATTGCCATGTTTTGAAACAATCAGAATCCAGTAAAAAAAACACCCTTGTTCCCATTCAAAAATCTACAATTGAATGCGGAAAATTCGGCAAAAAGTAATACTATCCGACCCGTTTCGAAATTAACTGCATGGTCTCGATCTCAGCAGCCCAAAAAGCGGAAACATCTTTTTTTTAGTTTCCTAATCTTCCCTTTCCGGTTTTCGAGCTCGATTTTCAAAAATCAATTTTTTACGACTAGGCCAAAATCTATTAAAAATCACCTCTATTTTATAACCAAAAATTTTTTTAAAGGGATGCCGACGGCATAGTCAATCGGTTACGCGCTGGAAATAAAATGTCTCTGCGCCTCTCCCCTGGGCGCGCTCTCTCCCCTGTTGGCTACTTGCCTATTTGTTGATGGGGGGGGGGGGGATCGACACATGCCGTCGGCAGCCCTTTAAGCATCTTTAAATGCGCATTGTCCATCAACTGCATTAACTCGATTTTTGAGGCCCAAAACTTCAGAAACACCTTTTCTTTTCCAGTTTTCGAGCTCGGTTTTCAAAAATTAATTTTTTTTACGACTGCAACTAGGCAAAAATCTAGTAAAAACCTTCTATTTTCAATTGAAAATCGCATTCCAAGGCCGTCTAGAAGGGTGGGAAATTGGAAAATCGATAATGACTGCTCATTAACTGCCAGAACCGGATATTCGCAGCCCAAAAATCAGAAACATCTTTTCCTAGTTTTCTAGTTTTTACGCCAACTCTAAAAATCTGTTTTTTTTTCATTTGGGGGAGGGCTAGGCCAAAATCCATCAAAAACCCCCTAATCTCGAATCCTAAGGAAAATCGGAACGTGACTCGCGGCCTTGGATTAACCGCGTGCACTCGACCTCAGGAGCCCAAAATTCAGAAACATTTTTTTGCCTAGTTTCTGTCGTAAATTTTTTTAAAGCAATTTTTGTGATTAGCGCGGCTAGGCAAAACCCCTTGTTTTCATTTTAAAAAACAATTAAAATTGTGGATAAAAGCGAAAAATTCGGAAATCGATAATCATTGTGCGCGCGCTCATCAACTGCCTCAACTCGCTTTCAGCAGCCCAAAAGAATAAGAATAAGAAAAGAAAAAAGAAAAAGAATTCTGAAGGGAGCGTGACAACTAGGTGCGGGCAGGCTAGCAGAGACCATTGGAGAAATCGCAGGAACCTAGGAATGAGAGCGTAATATTCGATCATTACCCGGAACCGAAAAGTCCACGGCTCAATTTCCGATCAAAACACATTTTTTGCAAAAAAGCTTGCCCTGTTGGCTAAATTGATCGGGGCAGGCTAGCAGAGGAAATTTAGGAGATTTTTAAAGGGAGCGTGACAACTAGGCGAGGGCAGGCTAGCAGAGACCTTTTGAGAAAAATCCGACACTTAGAAAATAGGGAAAGGTCGGGAAATTTATCTCGGGGAAAATTCGCTTATACGGTCACCTACCCAAAACCTAACTTTTGATATGTCAAAATGCCCAGCAGGACGAGCTGGTGCACGTTCCGTTGAGAAAACTTGGCGGCAAAAGCTCTATCTCTATCTCGAGATATTGAAAGATAAAGGTCGAAAAATCAATTTTTTCGACACAAAAATGACAAAATTGTTGACTTTTTCAAGCGTTTTTCTACTTTAAAAAAGTTTTTGCTATTGAAAATATGCTTGCTTTATATTGGGTAAATAAATTTTGCTAAAAACACTTTATATTTGATTAGTATGCCCACCAGGGCCGACAGAAACAAAAAGGAGACAAAGAGTAGACAAACTACGAAGTCGTGTATCTCGGGCTAGAGCTTTTGACGCCAAGTTTTCTCAACGGAACGTGCACCAGCTCGCCCTGCTGGGCATTTTGACATATTAAAAGTCAGGTTTTGGGTAGGTGACCGTATAAGCAAATTTGGCCTTCGACTAGACGGATTACCACAAACCTAGATACGGGCGACCCGACACGAAAATGAAACATTTTTCTAAAAATTTCTAGACGAGAGTTGCGTAAGGCCTGTGTCGTAAGACCCAGCAGAGGCAATTTGAGGAAATGGAGAATTCTAAAGGGAGTGTGACAGCTAGGTGAGGGCAGGCTTGCAGAGACCATTGCGGAAATCCCCAGGCCTAGAAATGAAAGCGTAATATTGTACCACCGAGAAGCCATTACCCGGACCCGAAAAAGCCACGGCCCAATTTTGGATCAAAACACTTTTTTTTTCAAAAATGCATGCCTCGCTGGCTAAATTGATCGGAGCAGGCTAGCAGAAATGCTTTGAGGAATTGTACGCGATGGAGGGGCAGACTAGCAGAGGACATTTTGGAGATTTTAAAGAGAACGCGACAGCTAGGTGAGGGCAGGCCGGTAGAGACAATTTGGGAAATCTCAAACAAGAGCCACGCCAATTATCCGGAATCTAAAAGCGGGTTGACCAATTTTGGCGCGAAACTTTTGTTTTTTTGTTTTTTAGACCCGACTAATTCGATGGAGCAGGCTAGCAGCGATAATTTGCGGATTTTAGAATTCGAAAGCGAGCGTGACAGCTAGGTGAGAAGGGCAGGCTATTCGAAGCAATTTGGGAACTCTTAAACGGCTAAACAAAACAGGAAATCACCAGAATCTCGGAAGCGGGAAGCCCGATTTAGATCGAACCATTTTTCCCAAAATCCTCTACGTCGCTGGCTAATTTTTTTGATTTAGGCTAGCCGAGGCAATTTGCGAAAGTCTGCAGACAAAGGCAAGCTAGCAGAGTCCATTCGAGGCATGCTAAAGCCTAGAATTTGAAAAGTATTATTCGGCTCTTCTGCGCAAGTCGTCATTACGCGAGGCACGAAAGGCGGAAGCCCAATTCGGAATCAAAACACATTTTTTTCAAAAATGCTCTGCCACGGGGGGGGGGGGGGGGGCTAGCAGGGATCATTTAGGAAAGCCCAAAAAAGTCATTAAAATCGTCCTAAAACCGGAAACTAAAATTTTAAAAACCACAAAAACTAGCAGGAATTCTAGCGCTACAAATCCCCCTACAAAAATCGATAAAAACGGTTTAAAAAACATCAAACATTCAGAAATTCTCAACCATGGTAAAGCCAATATATAGCGCCCAAAAAACCGGTATAATTTCAGCTGAATAACACTTTATTCATGGGCACAGAAAAACGCAAAAAAACAAACACGATTCAACAGGAGAGTACGGTAGTCCCGAATAAAATTTCTGTAACGCGAAAATTGGGCATAAAAGCGAAAAATCCATTTTTTTCGAAAATTCACAGAATACAGAAAAAATCGAATAAAAAACGTTGTGATGCGGTAGGGCTTGATGGGGGGCGTGGAAAGCTAGGCGTGGGAAACCCGTTTTATTAAAATGGGGGGCGAGAGAGCGAGGAAAAGCGAGAGAGAACACAGAGAAATCACGAAATTACAGGCCCAAAAACCAGTAAAAAATACACAAAAACGGGGTACCGGTAGGCCAGATAAAACTACAGTAGTAATCACAACAAGGGAAAAGGGGGCGTGGCCATCGGGGGCAGATGGCAGGGGGAATTGCACTGGGGGGATGATGATGACTCGAAAATTGCTCGCAAAAACGGGGTCTAAAATGGGTTTAAAATTTCGGGGTACTGGTGAGTTAGCGGGGGGCGTTTTCAAGTTGCGAAAAATGCGTTTTTTAACAAAAATGTCAAAAATTTGCAATTTGCTGAATTTTTATAAGTTTTAAATGATTAAAACGCCTGAAAAATTCCTCAAAAATTTAGTTAAATCTCCGAGAATTCACAAAAAATGTCTAAAAATGATCAAAAATTTAAATTCGTTAATTTTTCTAAAAACTTCTATGGTTTTTAGACTTAAAAACCAGTCGATAACAGCCGCTTCGCGGCTGCTATCGACTGGCCCTCCCGGGGGGCAAGGCACCACAGGTAGCGCGTAATGGCTAGAATACCCTTGAAAGAAAGTTATTCCCCCTTCTTTGATATTAAAAAAACATCTAGGAAACGCGTAATGGCTAGAATACCCTTGAAAGAAAGTTATTCCCCCTTCTTTGATACTAAAAAAACATCTAAGAAACGCGTAATGGCTAGAATACCCTTGAAAGAAAGTTATTCCCCCTTCTTTGATACTAAAAAACATCTAAGAAACGCGTAATGGCTAGAATACCCTTGAAAGAAAGTTATTTCCCCTTCTTTGATACTAAAAAAACATCTAAGAAACGCGTAATGGCTAGAATACCCTTGAAAGAAAGTTATTCCCCCTTCTTTGATACTAAAAAAACATCTAAGAAACGCGTAATGGCTAGAATACCCTTGAAAGAAAGTTATTCCCCCTTCTTTGATACTAAAAAACATCTAAGAAACGCGTAATGGCTAGAATACCCTTGAAAGAAAGTTATTCCCTCTTCTTTGATACTAAAAAACATCTAAGAAACGCGTAATGGCTAGAATACCCTTGAAAGAAAGTTATTTCCCTTCCTAGCTACTAAAAAAACATCTAAGAAACGCGTAATGGCTAGAATACCCTTGAAAGAAAGTTATTTCCCCTTCCTAGCTACTAAAAAAACATCTAAGAAACGCGTAATGGCTAGAATACCCTTTAAAAGATAGTTAAATTGCTTCTTTAATACTAAAAAAGCAATAAAAACCGTTGCGAAACAATTATTCTGTTGTTTGGGGATTTCTGCTACCATTAATGCGCGAACGGCCCCTGTGACCTCTGCCCCCTCTCCCCGGGACATGCCCTGGGGGCACGTTGAATTCCCGGTCGCGGTCGGACGGACGGACATTAGAAATTTATATATAGTAGATTGGCGACAATTTTGAAAATTGTCGAATTTTCTCAATTCTTAGGACTTTTAACAATGAAAAACGGGCAAAATTAGAAATTTCTAGATACTCCTCTCCCCCCGCTAACAGAACAGTACCAATTTTCCGGCCTAATCCTCGTGGCTGTCCTCGCCGAGTAGGAGCGGCGCGCCCTCGGGCCGGCGGTCTCGCAGCAGTCGCTTCACGTCCAGCACCGTCCGCTTGGCGATGCACAGCACCGAGACGGCGTTCTGAAAAAATACATTAATTTTTGTACATCTCAAGGATCAGGCTCCGCCCGCTTTTTGCCTTCAACGGCCCTTTAAAACCACAAAATCTATATTAAAGGGATGACGAGGCAAAATACATAAGCCCGACCCCGTTATTTGGCTTCAACGGCCCTTTGAAACGTCGAAAATCAATTTTAAAGGCGCCGAGAAGGCAAAATCCATAAGGTATTTCGCTTCAAGGGCCCCTGAAAAGACGAAAGGCGCCTTTAAACTACGCGAAAAAGCAAAAAGCGTTTTTTTATTAAAAAAACCCCTGATTTTTTCTTTCCAAAAAAATAGTGTTTCATAATTGAAAGGCAAAAAGCGCGAAAATTTGCCAATAATTAGTCACGGCCCTCCATATAAACATAACACGTCAACTAAAAATAAATCGTTTTCCGAGCTTAAAAATTCCCAAAATGCCAAGCAACGTACGAGGGCGATGAACAGGTAGAAGACGGCCTGCCAGCCGACCGTGTCCTGCACGACGGGGATGATCAGCTGGCCGACGGCCGAGCCCGCGGAGCCGGTGCCGTCCAGCAGGCCCGAGACGGTCGACATTGCCTGCAAAAGGGGAATAAAATCGAGAAAAATTAAATTTATGGCTTCCGGCGTGCTCGACAAGTTCAGCGCGTTCAAATTTCGGCACCAGAGTGGTCAAAAAAAGCCCCTAGAAATTTTCGACGTCCTCGAGAGGTTCAGAACGCTCGAATTTAAACACATTTCTACGCAGATTTCGCAAAAATGAGCTCTATAAAGTCCTGAACGCCTCGAACTCGCCGGTAACGCCGAGACGAGCATTAAAAACGCTAAAATTAAGCTTAAAAAATCTGAACTCGTCGGAAACGGCGCATAAACGATACAAAAATTTAAAAACCATTTTAAAAATTGAAACAGTAGCCCGACGTTTTCGACAAGTTCCGAATTTTCTGAACGCGCTGAACTCGTCGAAAACCTCCATAACCCCATAAAAACGCACCTGAGAATTGCCAGCAAGCGCCGGCTGGCTGCCCAGGTCGATGGAGATCGAGCCGACGATCAGGTTGTACGGCCCGGAGACGGTGATCCCCACCAGCGTCATCACCAACCCGTTCCAGAACCAATGGGGGCCAATCTGGAGATGAACAAATTCAGGAGGAACGGCGGACATTACGAACCTGTGCATACATCCAGAGGGCGCCGAGGGAGGCGATCAACATGGCTGAGATGGTCGGCGCACGGCAGCCCATCTTGTCCGAGACGTATCCGCCAACCACGCTGCCAACGATCCCGCCAACGTCATACCAGATTGACAGCTTGTCCGCCTTTGACTCGTCCCTGAAAAATGAGAATTAGAGAGAGGGAGAGAGAGAGAGATAGAGAGATAGAGAGACAGAGAGAGAAATTCGAGGACAGGCTAACAGGGATTTTTTGCGGAATTTTGAGCCCCGAATTTCCTAGCGTAATCGATTAGCGTGCTCGAATTTCATGGCGTAATCGATCAGAAAATCAAAATTTTCAGGAATTTCCTAGCGTAATTGATGTCGAAAACTGGGGGCAGGCAAGCAGAGAGCATTTAGGAATTGGAATCGATAAACTGGCTGCCAGATCGGCAAATGGCAAGCTAGCAGAGATCTTTTAGGAAAAAGGACGATTTTGAGGGCGTAATCGATTCCCCAAAAGCAGGCAGGCTAGCAGAGAGCATTTGAGACAGGAGGCAGGCTAGCGGGGATTTTTGAGGAATGAGAAAACGAGACGAGGCAAGCTAGCAGCGATTCCTTACCATTGATAGGCCTCGGTGAGGTAGAGGGGCAGCCAGAAGAAGAAGGCGTAGTTGACGAGCTTCAGGCACGCGTTGCACAGGCAGTACTGCAAAAAAAATATTAATCAGATTCTTTATTTTTTTTTAAATTAAAGTTTAGAAAAATTATTAAAAAGTCAAAAATAAAAAGATCAGAATTCTTAAATAAAATGAAACAGTCTTAAAAGCCCACCGCAAAGACGCCGGGCAGGAAAACGGCTTGAATGAGGCCGATCGGCTCGCCCTCCTCGGAGATGCTGGAAAAGGGTTTTGAAATGGATTGTATAGTTTTTTCGCAACGTGCTCGCTTTCCATCGCGTAATCGATTACGACACGTTAAAGGGGTGAAGCGTGGCGTGCGCATTGCGGCGCGAAAAACCGATTAAAGAAAAATTACCTGGACGTCCTGGAGACGCTGCGCCCCTCGACATCCGACCCGGCAGTAGCTGAACAGGTCGGCTTGCTGTCGATGCCCCACAGCACGACAAAGCCGAAGACGATCGTCAGCAACGAGTTGAAGACGAACGTGTACTGGAAAAAGGAATTCATATATATTTAACTAATTAATTTTTATAAAAAAATATCGAAAACTAAGTTGAATTTTTAAAAACCCTTTTGAAATTAAAAAAAGCTATAAATTTATTAGCGCATTCATAGATAGATAATTTGATGATACAGAAATTCTCTAAAATCATGAATGGCGTAAAAATTACTCAAATATCCAGTGTTAAACACTCAGCTCTTTTTTTAATTTTTTTTTTTGATTAATTTCATGTAAAATTACCCAGAAATTAATTTTTAAACTATTTTTAAAAATTTTACAAGCGATTTTAAAGCCATTTCCTGACCTCATAGCCGATGGGCAGCACGGCGGCCGTGGCGATGCTTCCCACAATGTTGCCGACGGGTTGGCAAGCCGCCCAGATGCCCATCACGAGACCGCGGTTCGCCCCGCCCCACCAGTTTGCCTGAAAAGAACGAGAATTAAAATCGCTATAATTAAGCATTATCAAAATTTCAACCCCATTTTTAAGCTGTAAAAAAAAGAAAATTTTTCCTTTTTATCAATGTAAAAATACCATTTTCAGACGAAATAACGCTTTTGCCAATTTGCTTGCAAAAAAAACAAATTAATTAAAATTCCCATAATTTAAATTATCAAAATCTACTAAAAAAACCACCCTGTTTCCATTAAAAAACGCCCAAAAGTGTGTAAAAATGCGGAAAATTCGGCACAAAGTAATACGATTCGACCCCTTTGGGAATTAACTGCATCAACTCGATTTCAAGGCCCAAAAAGCATAAACATATTTTTTTCCCCCGGTTTTCGAGCTCGATTTTCAAAAATCAATTTTTTACGACTGCAGCTAGGCCAAAATCCATCAAGAAACCCCTCTATTTTCAATTGAAAATCGTATTTTAAAACCGTCTAGAAATGCCGAAAATCAGGAAATAGGTAATCAATAACAAAAACACGGCATTAACTGCATCAACTCGATTTCAAGGCCCAAAACTTTTTATTTTATCTTTTTATTTTCCGGTTTTCTAAGCTACAATTTTCAAAAATCATTTTTGTACCAAAATCCACTAAAAAACTATATTTTCCTATTTTAAAAACAATTTAAAAACGTCTATCAACGCAGAAAACCTCATTCACCTCATCTTCGTCAAAATCGTCTATTAACTTCATCAACTCGATATTAAGGCCCAAAACTTGAGAAACATCTTTTTTTCTAGCTTGCTAGTATTTACCCCACAAACTCTAAAAATCGGGTTTTTTATGAGGAGGTCAAGGTCTACCCAAAATTTCTATTTTACATCTTAAAAAACAATCATATCGATGGAGAAACTGAAAATGCAAAAAAATAACAATATTTTGAAAAGAAATGGAGAAAATCCGGGAATGGGTAATGGGCAACGGAATGCGCCTATCGCGATTTACTATCATCCCATCGAATCACATCGGCCCGAATTGCATCCCGTCGAATTGCATCCCATCGATATTACGACCCATCGAAATTACGACCCATCGAAATGTCAGCTAATCGAATTTTCAAAAAAATACCAATTTTTTGCCCAGTCCAATTTTAGTCATTCTTGGGCGAAAAAAATCAGTGTCTCGACCTGAAATGACATTTTTTACCGAAAATTTGTATAGTTTTTATGCTTAGAAATAGTTAAAAACCATTTAGAAACGCATCCGCTATTTATAAAACAAATTAGGCTTGGACCGAAAAAAATGTGGTTCACAAAAACCGATATTTCGAGGCGTTGTAATTTCGATGGGATGTAATTCGAGCAGATGTGATTCGATGGGTTAAAAAAAACGCCGACAATCGCGTATTAACCGAGTGCACTCGACCTCAGGAGCCCAAAAAGCAGAAACATCTGGTTTTTCTAGTTTTCTATTTTTTTTTTACCCTAAACTTTAAAACCCTTTTTTTTATTAGGGAGACAATGCCAAAGTCCAGGAACAACCCCCTTAATTTCCAGTTGAAAATCGTATTTTAAAACCGTCTAGAAGTGTGGAAAATCCGGAAATCGACAATACATTGTCCGCACTATTGCACATTAACTGCCTCAACTCGCTTTCAGCCCAAAAATCAGAAACATTTTTTTCTAGTTTTGACTTTAAATTCTCAAAAATCAGTTTTTTTTATTAGTACAGCCTTTCCATTAACTAAATAAAAAAATACATTTCGCAGGATGGAATCTAACGCCATTTCTAGCACAAAAACCCCTTGAAAAATCCATTTTAAAACTTCGACATTTTAGAGACAGAAAAGCATCATTTTAAAAGGTTAAAAAAATCCATATTTTTGCCACCACAAAAATCTAGTAAAAATCTAATATTTTTCCTTTATTGAAGGGCGTATTACGGTAGGAAATTCAGGATTTGTAAAACGATCGAAGCTTTATTAATTCCCTAAGCTTTATGTAAAACCCCCTCATCTCGACTCCTAAGGAAAATGCGAACGTAACTCCCGACTTTGAATTAACCGCGTACACTCGACCTCAGCAGCCCAAAATTCAGAAACATTTTTTTGCCTAGTTTCTACCGTAAATTTTTTTAAAGCAATTTTTTCTGTGTGATTAGCGCGGCTAGGCAAAAATCACTGTTTTCATTTAAAAAAAAATTAAAATTGCTTTAGCTTAGCTTGCTTTAATTAAAATTAGCGGAAAATTCGGAAATCGATAATGCATTGTGCGCATTACTGCTCATCAACTGTCTCAAATCGCTTTCAGCGGCCCAAAAACCAGAAACATCTTGTTTTTTATAGTTTCCTAATTGTTAACAAACATTTTATAAAATCAATTTTTTTTTTTGACTATTTCAGCTAGGCCAGAATCTACTAGAAAACCTATTTTATAACTAAAAAAAACTATTTTAAACCGTCTAGAAATGCGGAAAATCCGGAAATAGGTAATAGAACGGAACGGCCATACTTGACATTAACTGCGCATAACCGAATTCAGGAGTCCGAAATTCAGAAACATCTTTTTATTTTCCGCTTTCTAAGCAACAATTTTCAAAAATCATTTTTACTACGGCGGCTAGGCCAAAATCTACTAAAAAAACCCATTTTATAACTAAAAAAACTATTTAAAACCGTCTAGAAATGCGGAAAATCTGGAAAATGGGTACCATAATTTCCGCAGGTGAACGGAAATATCTTTTCCTCTGTCTAGTTTTTTCTTTAAATTTTTTTAAATAAATTTTTTTTGATTAGCGCGACCTAGATTTCCATTAAAAAAATTTAAAATTGTGCATAAATGCGGATATCGGAAATCGATAATTAGACGTTCTCTCGACCGCGGATTAGTTGCATCAAGTTGATTTCAGCAGCCCAAAAATCAGAAACATCTTTTTTTTCTAGTTCTGACTTTAAATTCTCAAAAATCAGTTTTTTTATTACTGCAGCCTTTCCATTAACTAAATAAAAAATCTATTTAGAAGGCCCAAGTCTTGCGGCATTTCCAGAACCAAAAAAAAAAACCATTTAAAAATCAATTTTTTTCAAATTTCTACATTTTAGAGACAGAAAACTAAGATTTTAAAAGGTTGAAAACGGTTTAAAAAGATATTTTTGCCACCACAAAAATCTATTAAAAATCTATTTTTTCCTTTATTGAAGGGCCTATTACGGTAAAAAATTCAGAATTTGCAAGTAAAGTCGATGCCGGATTAGTTGAATCAACTGATTTTTCAGGACGAAAAAATGCAAAACATCGTTTTTTTTTATAATTTTTACAGCAAAAACTACCGACCATGATGGCAATCTCGCTGGGCCAGCCGCAAGCCTGCAGCAGACCGAAGGCGATGTAGGTGATCACGTACCACGGCACCGAGTACCAGTTCAGCATCTTTGGCACCGCGCCGAACAGGATCAACTAAAAAAAGCAACTTTTTGAAAAGATTTAAACAACTTTTTAAAGCCGATCAGATAAAGCGGAAAATTCTAAGCCATTTTTGAACCTTAAAAATGAGAAAAATGCGCTGATAATCGAGTAATGCAAAAAAAATCAATTTTTCAAACCAAAAATGCTTAAATTTCGATTTTAAAACAACTAAATATTTTTTCTACAAAGTTATCTAATTTAATAAATCTATTACAGCCTATTCGATAGCGCGGAAAATTCTGAGCCATGTTTGGATCTTAAAACCCATAAAATTGCTACGTTAATCGATAAAATACAAAAAAATTTAAATTGCTATTTCAAAACAAATTTTTCATTATTTTCGTCATTTTTGAGAGCTAGAAAATGTGCAGAATTCTTCGCTCTATCGATTAGGCATGAAAAAGCAGCAAAAACGCACCGCAATGGAGCTGAAGATCATGCCGGCGGCGACGACCTTCTTCGGGTTGAGCCGGTCGCCGAGCCAGCCCCAGAAGAACAGCGCCTGAAATGGGGGGAATTAAAGAAAGGTTTAAATTTTGTTTGGTAAAGAAATTTCCAGAAACGTTGCTAACGACTTCATGGTGCTTTAGCAACATTTCAAACACCACCTGAATTATAGCATTCAAACCCCGCGCATGCCTAGAAAAGCCTAAAACACATTTTTCCAATTTTTATAATTCAAAAATTAAAAAAATTACAGCGCCTAAATGGGCAGGAAATAGGTAAAATTCAAGATAAAAACGTTTGAGTTCAACACGCCAAGCGGAATTCTCGAATTTAGAAACCGGAAAATCCTAAAAATTGTTGAAACTACTTTTAATTTTTGAAAACGTAAAAAATTATAAGGACGTCTAAAATGAAGCTAAAAAACGTTAAAGTTCGCTGGAAAGACTTCAGAAACCCTTAAAAAGCGATTCAAACGTTTTTACGACTTTTACAACGTTGTAGCTTGAACAGAACCTCAAAAAAACCACACGAATTGCCCAATTGAAAATCCAAAAAATCCTAGAAATTCGTGAAACGAAGTTTTTAAAATTCTTAAAAATGTAAAAAATTCTAAAGCTACCAAATCGTAGGAAAATAGAGCTAAAATAAACCTAAAAAAAAAACGTTAAAATAGTTCGAAAATCGTCAGAAGTCACAAAAACTAGTTTTCAAGAAAGTTACAACCGCTAAAAAGCGGCTCGGTCGGTTTCTCGGCTCGAAAAACCGAGTATTTGACTAGTTTCCCAACGAAAATAGTCCAAATGAAAACCCAAAAAATCCTAGAAATTGCTGAAACACATTTTACTAATTATGAAAAATTTAGAAAATTCTAGGGCCCCAAAATCGCAGGAAACGTGCATAATTAACCTAAAAACGCTCAAATTCGCTCGAAAAACGACAGAATTTATCCAGCCAATTTAACCGTTGCTAACGGCCTTTTAAAAGCCTGTAGCTTGATCAGAATAACAAGAATAGACCGGATTATGACATTCGAAACCCAAAAAAACCTAGAAAAATCGAAAACACCTTTCTTTAATCTTTCAAAAAATTTACCGCAGCGTAGGCGCCCATGAAGATGGCATCGAGCGTCCCGAGAAAGGCCTTCGCCTCGACCTCCGTCTCGAATAGGGGCTAAAGAAAAACAAAAATAACTTTTTAGGCTAAAAAGTTACCGGATGAGAGCCATTGAAGAGCCAGTCGTTTTTCACCGACGACTTGACGCCGGCCAACGTTTTTCGGCAAGCGTGGTAGAGGCCGTAACTAAAAAAATCAGTAAAAATATAGTTTTTAAAACTGCAAAATACCTAATAAAAGTGACGGCAAACACCCAGAGCTTGCGGCGTTCCATGGCTCGATGCGAGGGCGGTAGAAGCTTCACGAAACGTATCCCTCCGCCTCGGTGTAGCTGAAAAGGTACGATTAAAAGCTATTTAAAACGCGTAATCGATTAGCCAATCAAGGCCAAGTTAGCAGAGATCATTTAGGAATTCTTATGCTCAAAATAACTTTTTCCTATTAAAAAAAATCCCAAAAACCTTTTCAAAGGCGTCATAAATTGCCCAAATCAAGGGCAAGCTAGAAGACGATTTAGGAACTTTAAACGAGCCAATTATAACGAGTAATCGATTATGTAACCACAGAGCAGGCTAGCAGAGACAATTTTGGAAGTCCCGAGCCCGCAAAAACACATCTTTCGAGATGAAAATCTTTCGAAAAGCTCCGCAAGATCGATTTAAAACGCGTAATCGATCCCCAAAGCGAGGGCAAGCTAGCAGACACAATCTAGGATACCGAGGCGCCAAAAATTACTTTTCTAGTAAAAAATTAGCTCAAAAACACTTTCAGATTCAGTTTTGAAGCCGAAAAAATGCGGCAAAACCTGAAAAATCAATTTAAAACGCATAATCGATTGCCCAAAACAAGGGCAAGCTAGCAGAGGAAATTTAGGGGCGCGTAAAATGCTATAAATCACTGCCGCGGGGGTCAAGTTCAAAGGACGAGAGGCGTCCAATCAAAGGCACGGCACAGGGGTTGAGGGTTTCGATGGGTCAGCGAGGGGGCGAGGAGGCAGACTGATAACAATGAAAGGGACGAATAAGCGGAAGAAGCGGCCGGCAAAGTGGGCTGGTGGTCAGTGCTCTTTGTGTCTGCCTAAAAGCTAAAACGGACCGAAAAACAGTCAAATTGCTAGCTAGGTGCAAAAAATGCCAGCTTCTCAAAGCGTAGACTTCAAAATTTAAAGCCTAAATTTCACTAAAAAATGTTTCCTTCCCAGATCTGCCCAAAAAAACATCAGATTCGGGTATTTCAGTAATGATATCGGCGCTATGAACCAAAATTAGTGCAAAGTCATGACAAAATTTAGCAAATATCATCTAGCAAAGAAAAAAAGCGTAAAACAGCACAGTGCCAAGCTTTCCTGGGCCTGGCTCGAAGCCTAAAACTCTCCAAACCAGAAAAACCCTAACTAAAAAGCGTTTCTCTCAGAATTCTGGTCTAAAAGCGTCGAATAAGCATAGTGTCCAGAGCGTATGCGGCAGTAATATTCATAGCAAAAACCGCCGATCCTGCGAAATTCTTCGAAAATTAAAAAAAATCCAAAATGTATTTTCCTAAAAAAATTCTAGATAACGAGTCCGCATTCTTTTCTTACTTCACCAGTGTTGATTCGGCGGCGTAGCCGCCGAATCAACCCTGGCCCCGTCTAAGCATTAGTAAATCGTCTACGGCGGAAGCGAGTTGTACCGTAAATTCAAGTATAGCCAATTCACACACAAAGCTTTTATCGAATCGAACGGAAAAAATAGCGGTAAAAGGATGAAAGGGCTTGGATAGATAGAGGCGGGTGGAGGTTCGGGCGGGTCCGTGGGTCCCTGGTGGCGGCGCGACTGGCGGCGGGCATAGTGGAGTGGCGAATGGGCTTGGCGTAGGTGTGGGAGTAGAGGGCAGTGGCTGGCTGGAGGGTAGGTCTCGAGAGCAGAGATTGAGGGAGAGGGCGCCTATAAGAAAAAAGGTAAATATGTGCAAATTTGTGGGAGCTACCGTAATGAAAGGCGGCCATCCGGACTCGAGACGCCGTTTGCCGCTAATCAGTGAGCACTTCGCGATACACCACATTCGCCATCTTGTGCCCCGCCGCCAGAATCCGCATCCCGTCGCGAGACTTGCATCGGGAGATGGCCACGTACGCCTGCCCGTGGGCGAAAATGGGCGCGGAGAGATCAAGCCCGACCCGCTCGAACGATTGGCCCTGGCTCTTGTTGATCGTCATGGCAAAGCTTGGCCGAATAGGGAATTGTCGACGTTTAAGGGTAAAAGGAATATTTTTTTTCGTATTGACAATCAATACGTGGAATAAGCACTTGTTTTCCCTTCCGGGAGCCCGTGGCGAAACGGCAGAGGAGGACCCGAGTTTGTATCTGCTCAACAATTAACCGAGTGCCATTACACAACCCATTTTGAACGTCCAGGTTACGCAGAAGCATGACAATCGCACCGACTTTCAGGAATAATTCATGAGGTGGGAGGCCGGTAGGGGTCATTGAATTCATAAGCTCAGTGGTGAAGTGATATGCGTCCCTTGGATCAGAAGTGATCGCTTCATCAATGCTCCTGGCAAGATGAAGTTCACCGGGTAGAAGCTCGAGAACTTGATTATTTGTTTCCAGCGCCTGTTGGTTCTTTGGGCATAAGATGGCAGCATCCGCCAATTCACCGCCATTACGGATAATTGGCCCAAAGACCTCATTGACCAAGTCTCCGTTGCTTCGGATCTCTGACGGTACTTCAATATTTTGATCGGCATCTTTTGGGATTTCATCGTTTCCAACTTTGAGTACCCAGTCTTTCCATTCAGCCTCATTGCCTTGTACGCGCATGTTGCGGGTGAGTGTGAATTGTACAAATTCCGGCCAGATAGTGGATCGACGGAGGCACACGGCCACTTGGTCACCCCTGCTGCCACGTTCGACAACAGGTAGCACCTGGCGGAAGTCTCCTCCAAGCAGCAAGATTTTTCCACCGAAGCGCTGATCGGTTTGGGTAATGTCTTTCAGAAGGGCATCTACTGCCTCTAAGGCATGGCTCGGAGCCATCGGAGCTTCATCCCAGATGAACACATCCGTTGCGGCTAGAAGCCGAGCTTCTTTAGATTGCCTTTTCATTGTGCTTGTTTTGTTGTCTTGTTTCACGTTTAGTTTGAAAGTGGCGTTGACGGTTCTTCCACCTGGTAACAAATTTGCGGCAATGCCAGTCCAAGCCACACAATCAACTTTTTTGCCTTTTGAGGTTGCAAGGTGGTTTATGCAAGTGTAGACAAAAGTTTTGCCACTGCCTCCTGGTCCGTCAATGAAGTAGCATTGCCCTTGCGGGTTATCAATGGCTACCATAACGGCATCGGCTACTCGCTTCTGTTCGTCATTCAATTGAGTGTACAGAGCCTCACCGGCTAGCCGGTGAGCTTCTCGGTCTATTGGAGCGTCGTAGCCATTGATTTGCGGGATGTCGAGGCCGAGCACTTTATTGATGTCGAGCCCTTGGAACGCAAGCTTGTCAGCCAGATCCCAATAAGCCTTGGATTCACAAACATTAGCTGGCAATCCTCGGTGGACATAGTCCGCCATCATTTCGTCTTTGAATTCGTGCCAGAGTGGTATTCCGTCAGACATTTCACAGTACACCAATAGCATCGCAAAGAAGCTACGCAGCTGGTCAGGCATTTGGTAGTTGGCGGCCTCCCGCATTGAGCGCCGGTTGTGGCCATCGTCCTGAAGGTAGCCGGCTGCCCGGGCTGCCTCCACGTAGGTACGATAAGTGGTGCCGTTTATAGTGCGTAAGTCTTCAAACCCTTCAATGCCTTTTCGGTATAGCAGTAGAACTCTCAATGCATATGCCTCGTGATCTTTTGGGGAAACGTTGTGGATGCGGCCAATGGTGCGGTCTGTCAAGCGTTTACGCTGGTTCCATTTCTTATTCGACTCGCAAAAGGTATAGAACTCGGGCATCTCGACGTAAAAGATGGTACGCGTGTCAAGTATATTAGCTGGCAAAGCGCCGAGTTCCTCTTCCAGTTCTCGAATATCTTTGTTCTTTTGAAACCAAGCAGTTAGCGTAGTATTTTTGAGTTCGGCATTTCTCAATGCATTGTCGGCACGATGAACATCGTAAACGATTGGTTGATAGTCTTCAAGGTGCACGATCAACGATTTGACAACGTCACTCTTTGCATCCATTTTCATCCCGAGGATGCGATGAACAGACTCATTAGGCCCGACAAAGCGTGCGTCAATGAACTGCTTGATCTCGTCGACCACTTCATTTGCATTATTGGGATCATTTGTGTTGCCGTTTGGATTTTGCCGATCTAGCCCCATTTGCAGGCAGATTCTTGCGCGGTCTGTGCCCTTGTAGCAATACTTAAAAAGGTATTTCACGACATTGAACCACGCGCAGATTTCGAGATTGATATGAGCATCGAACCTTTGCAGCAGATAGGGATTGTAGGGCACGACGTGCCGGTTGTCAAGTTGGACACCCCCGTTCAGAACCGTGCGGCCATCATTTCGGCGCCGGTACTTTGGGTAACTATCCATACAAACCACCGTATCCTGTTGGTATTGCTTGGGGAATCCTTTGGAACACTCGCCATCTTTCATGCAGGGAGAATCTGGGTTTGCCAAACCACAGGCTCTGTGCATCATACATTTGGTGACAATTGCGTAAAGGCGGCTATTCGGGTCTTCCGGAAGCTCGGCTTGGATTAGATGGTCAAGATCCCCAGCCGTACGAAGTTTCCAATGAGGTGTAAGCCATAATAGCATGTGCCTGTGTGGCAGTCCCCTTTTCTGAAACTCAATGACGCTGACATATGCCATCAGACGTCCGAGGACGTGCTGATTGCATAGTTCATCGTCTAGTTGTGCCATTTTGAGCATGAAAACCCGTTCGACCAAATCTGGGCGATCTAATGCCGTTTGTCCCGTGTATAATTCTCTGATAATCTCGGGCCAATTCGGGTTCGCAGTGAACGTCAAGAAGAGGTCTGGCTTGCCATAGCGAGCGACCATTGCCATGGCGTCCTGATAGCTGGCTTTCATGTTCCTGGGGGACCCTTGGTGTTTTGCAGATAGTATGATTCTTTGCCCGGATGGTCCGGTGGCATTGGGATCATTTTGGTGGTCACGCAGACCTTGCACAGTGTCCAACCGCATGGGTTTCTGGCCTTTTCTGAGAAAATCCAGACGATTTTGCTCGATCTTTACCCAGCTGTCCACCACCCATTGTTGGAATAGTTTACACGAACAATGCAACGGATTGAATTGGTTATTCCGCTTGAATAGATGGTACGCGTAAAAATCCATCTGGGTGACTCGTGTGTGAGTCGCACCCGCAGTTGGTACGCGATCAAGGGCCGGATGCCAACCAAAGTCTCCTCGAGGGAACAGAAGGGGGTAGCACATAGGATCGCAGTTTTTATCAAGGTAACTGATATTGCGCAGACCTTGTTGCCGATCATGAACGACCAAGATACGCTTGCCTGGGATTTCTTCGTCGGTACCGACGTAAATGGCGGCCACTTCGTTGGCTGTGGCGGCATTATAGCGTCTTAGGTCGTCATGATTGGTTTGTGCAAAAACCATTTTCACCGCCTGCATATCTCTCCCAACTGCCTGAGCGTTTTGCTGTTCTTGTAGGTACACTTCCTGCATCATTTTGAACGCGCGTGCAAAGGGATTGACCCTGGTGAGCAAGTCGTGCAGTTCGACAAAAATATCGCGCTCGCATTTGCGGTTTATTTGACGGCCGGCTAGTTCATTGGCAGCGTCTCCTGTGTCCATTATTAAAACTTGCGCACATTGACGCATCTGTCCGTTATCCGGCACTAAGCCGCCCACCAAGTGAACGACCTGACCATGTACTTTGTATGGAACTGGCCCTGTGCCACGCGGGGTGTCGAGTTTTGCAACAATGGATGCGGTGGCCAATGAACTGTTGTAATTTCTGATGTGCTCCCTGAACCGTTTTTCGCGCCGATCTGTTCCCGTGAGGAGCTTCTTTAGCTCATCAGGGTAGTCGATGAATATTTGTAGCTTGACCTTGCCTTTGCGACAGCATTGACTGTATTTCCCCCGATCGTTCGTTTCTTGTTCCCAGTGCAAAGCATTACATTCCGTGCATTCACGATTCATCGATCCCAAATCGTGAAGATCTGGGATTTGATCATGATAGCGGGCTATGCCTCCAGCGGTAATTGGCTGTTGAGGCTGTCCAGCTCGAACCGGGAAGACCACGTCTCGCGCAGCAGCCAATCGAGCATCGCGTTGCTGTGGGGCTTCGAGAGCTCTCCGCCGCGCCTGCCTGGCTGACTGAGCCGCTAGGCGTACCTGGCTCTCCTCAGCTGTTTCGTTCTGTCGAAGCAATGCCATTCGGTTACTGTTTGCAGCACGGCGCGCCTGGGTCTGTTCTTGCGTCTCTAGCGCTCTTCGTTGCGTCATGAGCTGAGTGTTTGTCTGACGGCGCGCCTGGATCTGAGCCTGCGTCTCTTGCGCTCTGTGTTGTGACATGTGCTGCGTGTTTTTCTGGCGACGCGCCTGGCTCTGTTCGACGGTCTCACGTCTCCGAGCTTGCGCCATAATCAACGCATTTTGCTGACGTCGAATTTGCGCCAAGTCTTGCACCCCATCTTGGCTAGATTCCGACCTGCTGCCATTAATGGCTCCCTCTCTCACGCCTTGCTTTTTGATCCTTTTCTGGGAATGACCATGACGGTAATTGGTTGTTTCTTCATTTGGCTGTTCTGTGGCTTCGGATAGCGCTGTATGTGTCAGATTCTCATGGGTCCGTTTCTTGTAATTACGCGCTTGGCTTAATCGCTGATCTGTTTGCTCTGGGGTTTCACGTGCCCTCAGGTTTCTTTGTTTTTCCTTTTTGGACAACTTGCGAATGCGTGTGGATGGCCCCGGAATCTCAGGATCGCTAAACTCCATTTCCTCCACTGCATCTGTCAGTGTTGTGCCGGGAAGAGATAGGTCTAGATTTTGCGACTGATCCAGGTTAGATGATCCACCCCCTATGTCGGTATTGTTAGAGCTCATTCCAAAGATTCGGGATCCCCCTCTGCCATTATTTTCTGGGTCTTGGACTTCTCCCTGTCGGAATGATCCGCCACCTGTTTCGCCATAAGGGTACCTCCCATCCAGGTCGACGTGCGCCGGGGTCGTGAATACAGATATAGGAATGGGGGCGAGGAATGGGGGGTCGTTGACGTGGCATCCGTCCGTCCTGGAGTCGTCCGGCGGCTCCGGGTCCATCGCGGCGGCGAGCAGCAGGCCGAGGCAGACGAAGAGGGCCTTCAGCTTGCGGGTAGTCGATGACTATACATATCAATGTATCGCCCTCGTTCATTTTATATCGTCATACACATGCTTATCACGGTCGACTTCCGAATGCAAATGTTCCTTGTGCTAGGTTCGGAAGGAAATCACGTAAAGTGTGACAATAACCGTAGTCATGTTCCTATGGTCCGTATCGTGCTGGAGAAAAATTTATCCTCCCATCCCCGTTAACAGGCAAGCACCAAAAAGTTTCATAGCCACCTGGCAGACCACCCCGGACCGGATTAACTCTCGCGAAGATTTTCAAACGCACCCATCGCAGTAACGGCATAGGGAAAAACCGGCCAAAACCCTGGCGCAATATGCAAATAGCCCACAAAGTTGCGGGGGGGGGAGTTAGAGAATTTCACAAAAAAACCTGATTTTAACAGCGAAAATGGCAATTTTTGAAAATCCTCCGCGTCTTTTGAACACTCTTCAACTGGGACCTGTGAAAGTTTTTGATTTGCATGCTTCTCTCCAACTCCGAAACGGAAAAAAATGAAAACGCCCCCTCTTCGCCTTTATATAGGCTATTTCCACTTCCGGCGTAGGCTAATTGCCCCTAACAAAGCGGGTTTTACAAAAACCTATTTTTAATAGCGAAAACCACAATTTTTCAAAATTTTTATGTGTGTGCAGTCGATTCCGGACCATTCTAAACCCATTGTCGCTTCTTCCCTATCCAAAAAACCCTTCCGCGAGGCTTTAGGAGCGGAACATCCTAACGGAAGTGCATGCAAATATACACACACACACACACAAACACTATTTTTTTATATATAGTAGGATTTGTTTTTTCTTCTCTTATTCATTCTATGTTTAGCAATTTGAGAAAATTAGCTAAAAAATGTTTCTCTCCCAATTCGGGCCCAGTCGTTTCAAAATTTGGTAATGTTCCGATGAAATGAGATTCGTATAATCATAGCAAAACCCGCCGGATTCTGCGGAAACTAAAATTATCCAAAATCTATCAGCCTAAAAAATCTAGGTAACGAGACGAAGCGAATTTTTTAAAATATTTTATTTATCCTTTATATTTAGCTATTTTCCGTGAGTTTTGCTTTTATCCATGAACCTTAATCCACTCCAAAACAGCCAAAATCCCTGGAAAAAAAAACGGAAAAATTCGAAAGTCCATTTCGTTCAAGTCCGTTTTCTAAAAAAGTCCAAAAACCTGAGGAAACTCCGTCTTTTCTTATTTTATCTATATATTTCTTTTTTCTTTTTCTTGGCATGGCGTGGCAGCGGCCAAAAAAAATGTTCCTATCCAAATTCGCGTCTAGCCACTGAAAATTTGAACAACTTAGGCTTGCTTTTCTTGGATCGTATATTCTGACGGGAAAAAACTCAGTAGAAGGCCAGAAACTAAAAACAAATGCGGTAATCGCGTTTTGCGGGGTTTTTAGGAAAAAAGGTTTTTATCCCGGCCAAAGAATCGATAGTTTTTTTCCGAATTAAGCATCTTTTTCTTTTCTGTTCTAAATCTTCGCGACTTTCGTAAATTTTTGCTCCCTTTCCTCGCCTATAAACATGGCATTTTTTTCTATACATTATCAACATTGCCGGACAATGAAAAATTAAAATTACTGAAAAAATGTTTCTTTCCAAGCCCTCGTCTAAAAGGATCCGGTTTGAGCAATCGAGCTGTTTTTTCCTCGGCAATCTCATAATCCCTATAAAACTCGTCGAAATTTTTAGAAAACCGGCAAAATACGAAAGGTAATTCTCTAAAATGTCTTTAAAACAAGGAGAACGCTTTTTGTTTACTTATTTTCTTCTTCCTTTCCCTTTTCCTTTCTAATTTCTCCTTATATTTCTGCCTATTTATTTTCGCGCCAAAATCCCTCACCCCCGTGGTCATCGGCGGCGTGGGGTGAATGGAGAGCCGTTGTGGTGTTGTGGGTGGTGGCCGATGTGATGGGAGGCCGACCGGTGAGTGGCGCCTGAAAAGGGACCAATAAAAAATAAATAAAAATCATCGGAACGATTTAAAAGGCAGAAAGAGCCGGCGTTTATCATGAAAACAAGAAAACAATCGTCACCAGGCCAGAGACAATGGAAAATAGACAAAACGCTCGGTAAAACGAAAATTTCATCCAATTTTTTTGAGTTTTGCAGACTAATAAATTGGGCTTTACACCCTAGAACGGTCAGGTCGTGGAAAACATTGCTATAACCGAGAAAACAGTTCTAGGAGCTTTTCAAAAGTTTATAGAGCTATAAATTAGATTCTCGCAAGCCGAAAATTGTTGAAAATTCACTTTTTACAACTTCCGAATCCAGTTTTTGTCTAGCTACGGCCTCGTACAGAAGAATAAAATCTCTAGAAAGATATAGCACGGTAAATCTGGCTTTGCAGAACCTCCAGAATCTTGCAAACCCAACAAAAACCGATTTTCTCAGAATTTTTAAAGTTTTTAACGCTGAAATGCAGCTTTTTCTAGCTGAAAAAGTTAGCTGATGAATTGCACAGCTCAAGCAAAGCACGTCCAGGAAGGCAAAGCGCGATAATCTAGCTTTTTCCGACGTTTCTAGACCCTAAAATCTTCAAAACGTGAAAAACAAGCCTTGAAACGTTCCAAAAAGTTACCCACATCAGCGATTGCCCGCTTTTCCCAGCCAATTGCAAAACGCCCCAAAAATTCGATGGATTCAATAGCGCGAAATGTGTGAACAGGGGCAGGGAGAAGCGGCGGTGTGGCGAATAAATATAATGGGTTGGTTGTGCCCATTTCGGGGGGATGGGGCAGCAGGGCGTGGATCGGGTGCTGGCAACGAGAAGAGCAGAGGGAAAAGCCCCCCGCGAAACGTGGCGGCCGATCGACGATCGAGATGTCCGGGCGGGATAAGCCCTCAGAGCCAAGTTCCGAGTTCAAAAGCTTCGCGCGGCATCAGGGAAGTGTTCTAAAGCAAAACCGGAAGCTGCAGAAGTTTTCCAAGCCCTCCTTTTTTGCGAAAGATTTTCTAGAGTGGGAAAATCCGCGCAATTTCGAAAGCTTGAACTGCGCAAAAATAAACTTTCTGCGCTACCCGATGGCCTGAAACATGGATTTTCAACCTGTAAACGAATGTTCTGAATTTAAAAACGATTTCTAGCGACTTCGAGAGCTCGAAACGACGAATCTAGGAGGGTTTAAATTGACTAGCGAGAGTTGCAAAAAGCTTCACGAGCTCTTCGAATAAGCGAATCGCCGAAAAATCCGAAAACTATACTGGAAGATCCAGGGAGCTATTGATGTTGGGGGGCATCTTTTTTTGGCGCCCAGTCTTAGGCTTCGGCTTAGCTTTAACTTAACGTTTGGCTTATACTTAGCTTAGGCTTGGTTTTGGCTTAGCTTAGGCTTAGTCTAGGCCTAGCTTAGGCTTGTTCTAGACTTAGCTTAGGATTGGGCTTAAGCCTAGGCTTGGCTTAGTTTATGCTTAGGCTGGGCTTGGCTTGGTTAGCTTAGACTTGGAGACAAGCTTAGGCCGGAAAAAACCTCCAAAAAAAGATGCCCCCCCCCCCCCAACATCAATAGCTCCAGATCGAGAAGAGTGGTTATCGAGCAAAAATCAACTATTCTACCTACCTGTCAGCTCGAAACATGCAATTTTTGAAACTGGAAACAACTTTACAAGCCTAAAAACGATTTCTAGCAACTTCTAGAGCTCAAAATCGGCAAATCTAGCGCGTTTTCGCTAAGAAAAACTCATTAACGTTAGCTTCAGAAGCCTCACGAGCGCTTATAATCGGCCAAACGCCTCGAATTCTGAAAATTTAGCATTATCCAGTCAACACGAAGGACGTATTGAGCAAAAATAAACTATCAAAACTACGCTCAAGACCGAAACATAGATTTTTAAGCCTGAAAGCAACTTTTCTAAAGTTCAAAACGATTTCCAGCAACTTTCGACCTCAAAAAAGGCACTCTAATGAATTTTCGAAACCAGAAAACGAGCGACGAGGGCTTCTGCGGCTCAAACTCACTTCTAGCAGGCGAAAAAAGTTAAATTTTCAGCGAGTTATACTAGAACAGACGATCGAAGCACGGAATTCCATGGAATAAACTATCAAAACAGCCCTATCGCCTGAAACATAGAATTTTTGAACCTCAAAACTCCGAAAAAAACAACAAAATCACCACGATAAATAAAACTATCCAACTATTACAAACCCTAGAGCGCAAAATCGACAACCCGGGGCCAATTTTCGCTAGCTAAATGGGTTTACGAGAGTTGTAGAAGCTTCACGAGCATTTTTTAATCAGGGAAACACCTCAAATCCTTGAAAAGTTATACTGATTCGACGCGAACGAAGGAGCTATTGAGGAAAAAGAAACCATCGAAACTACCTTTTAGTCGGAAACACAGAATTATAAGCCAAAAAGCAACTTTTCTAAAGTTAAAAACTATTTCCAGCAACTTTCGCCCTCAAAAAAGGCACTCTAATGAATTTTCGAAACCAGAAAACGAGCAACGATAGCTTCGGCGGCTCAAAATCACTTCTAGCAGGCTAAATAAGTTAAATTTTTCAGCGAGTTATGCTTGAAAAGACGATCGCCTGAAACAGAGAATTTTTGAACCTCAAAACTCCGAAAAAATGTACAAAATCACCACGATAAATCAAACTATCCAACTGTTACAAATTATAGAGCTCAAAATCGACAAACCGGGGCCAGTTTTCGCTAGTTAAAATGGTTTACAAGAGCTGCAGAATCTAGAAGCTTCACGAGCTCTCCTAATAAGCGAAACGCCTCAAATCCTGAAAAATTATACTGATACGACGCGAATGAAGGAGCTATTGAGGAAAAAGAAACCATGGAAACTACCTTTTAGTTGGAAACACAGATTTTTAAGCCTGAAAGCAACTTTTCTAAAGTTAAAGACCGTCAGAACGATGAAACATCGTTTAAAGCAAGAAAGTTGCGCACCGGGCGGGGGTCGAACCCGCGTTGGTTCGCTTTACAGTCCGACGCGCTAGCCACTATACCACAGTGCCAAGTGGGGAAGGGAGTCAGAGGTGCCCCAAACCCCAGAGGGTCTCTGCCCAATACGGGACACTACTAATGACGACCCTCTCTGCGCGTTCTTGGGGGCAGCACCCTCGGGGTGACAGTGCGCGTTCCATCGTTCTGGTAGTCTTTAAAAACGATTTCCAGCAACTTCCGGCCTCAAAAAAAGGCACTCTAATGAATTTTCGAAACCAGAAAACGCGCAACGATAGCTTCGGCGGCTCAAAATCACTTCTAGCAGGCTAAAAAAGTTAAATTTTCAGCGAGTTATACTAGAACAGACAATTCTCAAGGAATTCTATAGAAATAAACTATCAGAACAGCCCTATTACCTGAAACATAGAATTTTTGAACCTCAAAACTCCGAAAAAACTACAAAATCACCACGATAAATCAAACTATCCAACTATTACAAATTATAGAGCTCAAAATCGACAAACCGGGGCCAGTTTTCGCTAGCTAATGGGTTTACGAGAGTTGTAGAAGCTTCACGAGCATTTTTAATCAGGGAAACGCCTCAAATCCGAAAATTTATACTGAACTAACCCGAGAGGAAAATTAATTGAGCCTAAAGAATCTTTCTGCGCCACCTGTGAGCTTGAAACATAGAATTTTGAGCCTGAAAAAACATTCTAACCAAACGATTGTAAGCTAAAAACGATTTCTAGCAACTTCTAGGGCTCAAAATCGACAAATGGAATCAGTTTTCCCGCACAAAAATCGAATGGCGATATTTTCTAATGCCTGAAAGCGCTTCCTGAGAACGAAAAAGCCAAATTGATAATTCGAAAAGAAAGAAACGGGTATTCCGGAAAGTTACAATATCAAAACTGCGCTATAGCCTGAAACATAGATTTTTCAATCCCAAAAATTCGAAAATCACCACGACAATTAGTAATTAAAAACTCCAGATACTAAAAATATCGTAGCGTCGCTCTGTAGAAACGTATTTTAATCAAAAACCAAATTAGTTTTTTTACACATTTATCATGAAAATCGGCGCGCGTGTGTCTGAAATCGACAAAAATCACAAATAGCAAAAACAACGAAAGGACAAGAGGGTGAAAATCGACAATTTTGGGGCAACGGGATTTTTTTAGGGTTGGAAAATTCAAGTGAAAAGCTAGGGAAAGAATTGTGGATTTTTAGTAGAATAAAATAAGCTTTAAAAAACAGGGAAAAGAGTGGATTTTATAAAGCAAAAAAAATCCGCATTATTTGACGTATTTGTCCATGAATTTCCGGTGGAACTCGGAGCGGATGGCGTCGTTGATGAACGTCGACTCCTTCTTGCGCTCGTCGAGGCCTGAAAAAGATAGAAATGGATAACGAAATTTTGTCTATTAGATAGAGCTTTCAATTCTCAACAAACTAGTGCTTTTAAAAAGTATAAAAATAACGTGAAAATCGCGAAAAATTACTTAAAATGAAATTTTTCACAAGAAAAAATATATTTTTCAAGTTTTCCTGGCCTTTTTCTAGTTTTTAAAAGTCATAATTCATGCAGAATTTCTTCTCTATCCTTTGCAACAACATACGGGTTTTTTTTAAAGCGGAAAAACAAGAAAAATCGATAAATGTTCAGAATTTTCTGCTCTATCTTCCTAAACATATTCCAGAGACCGTAGATCGAAACGTAGAAAACGAAAAATCTATTTTTAAAAACCAAAAAAAATCCATTTTTCTGGGGTTTATTAACTTTTAAAAGGATTTCCACGATCCTTGATCAGAATTTCTCTTCTATCTTTCTAAAGCAACAAGATAAAGCTCTAGAAAGTAGAAAAAGACACGGAAAATCGAGAACAAAAAACAGATTTTCTCGGCCTCCCAAAAAGATGTTTCTCGATTTTGCCTCTTTTTTGTCTATTTTTCAAAATCAATATGTTATCCAAATTATCTGCCATATATTTCCATACATATCCGATTTAAAACGTAGAAAAGGCTAATAAAAACTGAAAAACAGATTTTTCTCTAAAACTCTAAAAGCCATATTTTTTCGATTTTCTTAACTTTCAAAACTTTAAAAAAGTTATGACTTTTTCAGAATTTTCTGTTCTATCTTTCGAAAGCAACAAGATAAAGCTTTAAAGATCGGAAAAGACAAGAAAAATCGAGAAACCCATTTTTAAAAACTAAAAAATTATTTTTTTCGATTTCTTGACTTTCTAAACTTTAAAAAAGTCATGACTTGTTCAGAATTTTCTGTTCTATCTTTCAAAACAAATTAGAGCGTTTTAAAACGTAGAAAAAGACACGAAAAATCTAGAAAAACAGATTTACTCAGCTTCCCAAAATGATGTTTCTCGGTTTTGCCACATCATTTTCCACTTTTAAAAATCAATGAGTTGGTAGACTTTTTGTTTATCAAATCAGCTATAGAAATAAAGCTCAACCTCAATACCTTTAGCGCAGTTCTTAAAAACGACATCATCGTCCCAGCGCCGCCGCACCTTGAAGCCCTCCTCGCCCTGCTCCTTATCAAAGTTCAGCAGCGGGTTCCCGTGCAGCACGTTGTCCATGCGGATTTTTTCCTGAAAAAGTGGATAAAATCGAGGGCAGGCTAGCAGGGATTTTTGAGAAGTAGAGGGCAGGCTAGCCGAGACTCTTTGCGGAATTTGAGGGGAAGGTTAGCAGAGAAAATTTGCAGCAGCGCGAAACCATCAATTATAACAAATCCCAATAACTTCTGGTCCCGATTTTTTCAAACATTTAATTTTTGGACAAATAGCAGGGGTCTTTGAGGAAGGCAGGGGCAGGCTAGCAGAGATTTTTTGAGGAATTTCGAAATTTGGTTCTTTGGCATTATCGGGGGGCAACTTTTTCTCTAACGATCCAATTTTTTAACTATAAATGGCGGCAGAGCTCCTAAATGTTTTTTTATTATTATTAAACGTAAAAACTTACAAATTTTATTAAAAAAAAACACAAAGAAAATCGAGTTTTCGACCAAAAATGGCCGTTTTTTGACCAAGATTTCAAGTTTTAGATAGTTTTTCCAGTTAAAAATAGTTTATTTTACTACAAACACTATTTAATCAACTTGCTATTACAACATTCTATTATTCGCATTTTTCCTGCTTATATGGAAAAAAATTTTTCAAAACAAACCTCCAAAACCCCAGAAAAAAATTCTTAGGTGAAATTTTGATCGAAAAATCGATATTTTTGTATTTCGTAAACAATTTTGTAAAGTTTTCTACGTTTAGGGATAGTAAACAAACAGTTTAGATACACTTCCGCCATCTAATTTGAAAAATTAGAAAAATCCCCCTCGATAATGCAAAAGAACAGCATTAATTTTATTCACCTGTTCCTCCTTTTCCTTGTCTTCTTTTGCCTCCCTCTCGACAGCCCTCTCCTTCTTGATCCTCGCCAGCTCCTCCATCAACGCGGCCGTGTCATCATCATCAGAATCATCATCCGAGTCGTTGACCTCCTCGAGCGGCTCGTCGGCGTCGATATCCTTCGTCGAGGCGGCAATCTCCTCGAAACGCGGCTTCTTCGAAGAGGAGCTCGAGCCGCCCTCGCGTCCAGCGCGCTTCTCCCGCGCTGCCGAGCGCTCCTTGTCCTCGAGCTCGCGGCGCAGGTCCTGAAATGCAAAAATAAAAGTAAAAATAGATTTGTTCGAATATTTTTGCCAATTTTCAAGCTTGAAAAATTGTTTTGACGTTGTATCGGGTTCAGAATTTCTATTTTCTACCGAAACGGCACTGTTTCTCGGCGACAAACGAAAAACTCCTAGAAAACCTCGCTGAAAGAGTAAAATATAGGTTCTTCAGTTTTCTTTCAGGGGAAAAAAAATACTTTCTAGGCCATCGGAATTTTGCGCTCTATAGGATTGGCGCTTTTTCTCTTCAAATAAACCGCAAAACCATGCACGAGACTCCAAAAAAACGGACCCTCTTCCTGAGCTCGTCGCTGGTGCCCTGGCCCTGCTGGCGGTACTTGATCTTGGTGTGCGAGGGCATGTCCTTGCTCGAGTATTGGGCCGACAGCTTCGACAGGTCACCCTCCGACCTAAAACAGCAAAAATAAACAAAAACTATACTTTTTAATTACCTGTCATTGCCTCCGCGGGCCGGGTTGAACGTCGGTCGATGGGCGGTCGTCATCGCTGAAAGAAGAGCATTTAAAATCGTTAAAATCGTTTAAAAATCGTTGAAATTCACCAAAGCATGGAAAAACATAAAAACCACAGTTTAAATCATGAAAAAAAACCCCAAAAACTAAAGATAATGTTCCCCAAATCTTTCTAAAAAGTCTAAATCAAATCATAACGCCTTCTTTTTCTGTTTGTATTCGGTTTTTGACCATATTAAAGCTCTAAAAACCAAGAAACCTCCTAAAATCGGAACGGAATTTCGGATTTCTCGCCGGAACAAAACTGTGAAAAAGATACTTTTAAAACGGTTAAAAATCGTGAGATCCGCTACAAAGAAGCATAGAAAAACATAAAAACAACAGTTTAAATCATTAAAAACCTCAAAAACGAGACAAAGCGCCCCAATTTCGGTCTAAAAGATGAAATTTTATAACAACGCCTTCTTTTCCAGTTGATGTTCGATATCCAAAGAGTTGCTGTCATTAAAGCTCTCAAAAACCTCGAAAACTCCCAAAAATTTGAAACATTTCAAAGGAAAGTTTTCCAGAAAAAGATTTTGGGTGCTCCGTACGACACTAAATTACGAAAACCGTACAGGGGTGCGGAGCGGAACGGAATTTCGGATTTTCGGTGGTACCGAAAATCCAAAAATCTTTAGTTTTCTTAGATTTTAGCGCTGCTAAAAACGTTATTCACGTTTTTCAATGTTCCAAAACATAGAGAAAAGTCTATTACACCCAAAACCACCTTTACAACCGATCAAACCTTGTTTAACACGTTTTAAAGCTCAAAAACTATAAAAGCGTTAAAATCGAAATGGAAAGTAAAGTTAAAGCCCCATTTTCCAATTCCGAATTGGCCAATGGCTGCCTTCTTGCAGCTGGTGGCCCGTTTCAGCTACATCGCCATCCAAATGACGGGTGTCAGGGCCCGCGACGCGGCTTGGACGCGTCGCGTGCCCGGCCCAGGGCGGGATGATGGTTGGGGCTGGCGCCCCGGGAAAGGGAAGAGCGGAGAGAGAGAGACAGAGAGGAGATTAGAGACAGGGCGGTGGCTATAAAAATGGATCGATATCTTACTGTATACCTTAAATAGCTGCCAGATACCTTAGACACACTAAAATCATACTTTAAAAGGTATTTTATACCTTAGAAATTGTTAAATAACGTTATACAACGGCTGGTACGTCACAGAGGCTAGAGAACAGGGCGAGGGGAGAGACGCAGAGCGGGCAGAGGGCTAGAGGGAGGCGAGAGACGCAGAGATTGGGGTAGAGGGCCGAGGCCCCCGCCGCCCAGCCCCGGTCCCCCTCCAATCTAACCTCCCAAATACCGCCCTCGGCTTTTAATGAAAGATTTGTTTATTACGGGTATTATCGATTGATTTTATCAGGTCGTAATCAATTAGGGGTATCGATTTGCGGCTTATTTTGGATGATAGAGCTCTGAAAATCGTTGAAATTTGCCGTTTTTCGCTGAATTTTCCCCAGGCCGTTTTCGGAAGCTTTTAATGAAGTTTTACTTAATATAAACGCTATTTGATAAGATTTTGATATCGTAATCAATTGGGGCTATCGATTATCGACGTTTTTAGCGAATTTTTGAGTGAGAAACCCTCGAAATCCCTTGAAAATTGCCGTGCGATTGCCGGGCTGTTTTTGGTAGCTTTTGGAACGGATTTTGCTTATTATAAAGGTGGCAAATCAGTAATAGAATGTCGTAATTGATTATATCGATCGATGATCACCTTATTTTGGATGATAAAGCCCTGAAAAACGGTGAAATTTGACGTTTTCCATCGACTCTTCCCCGGTCTATTTTTCGAAGCTTTTGGAGTGGATTTTAGCTGTTAAAAATATTATTTATTGGCGTTATCATGTCGTAATTGTTGAAAGTTGAAAAACGAGACCTCCTCATGCCATCGGAATCATGGGAAAACCCCGCAAAACATCGTTGGTAGACTGCCGAAATGTTTTGGACAAGCAGCCCGGTATCCAGATTGACAAAACCCCGAGCAGCCTAGGGCGCTTTTGTTTTGAAACATTATTTTTTTCCTGGGTGAATGAAAAGATCGATACGGGTCCGAGATTTCCTCACTAATCTCTGCTAGTCTGCCTCTCAGGTAGTAGATTTTAGAAATTACAAACTTATTCAGATGCCCTGGTAGCCCGCCAAATTTCTGGTATAGCCCTGAAGAGCAAAAATTGAACACAACGAAAGCAGCCTCAAGCGGTCTTGTTTTGAAACATTATTTTTTTAATTTTAGCGCGAATTTAACGATCGACCCGCGATTTCCTCAATCATCACTGCTACTGCCTTTTAGGTAGTGGATTTTATAAATTAAAAAAATTGAGAAAATTTCCGCAAAGTATCACTGCTAGCTGGCCGAATTTCACACCACGACTCGACCTAGAATTGCCCAAAACCAAAACCTCCTCATGCCACTTTGTTTTGAAACATTCTTTTTCCGGGTCGACGGAAAAGATCGATACGGGTCCGAGATTTCCTCAATGATCTCTGCTAGCCTGCCTTTTCAAATTACAGATTTTAGAAATTAAAGGATCCAGCCAATTCCTCCAAGGATCGCTGCTAGCCTGCCGAGTTTTTGTCCCAGTACTCCGCAATAGTTATTGATGAAACTTAAAACACCCAAAATTTAGATTGTTTTGAAACATTATTCCCCCCCATTGATCGTAGGTTGAATGGAACGATCGGCTTATCATTTCCTCAATAACCTCTGCTAGACTGCCTTGGGCTCTAGATGCGAAAAAATAGAAAATTCAGGAAATCCGCAAAGCGTCACTGCTAGTTTACCGAAATGTTTTTGGAAGCGACAAAGATCCCCGGATTGACAAAAACTAAAACATCCGCAGCCGTTTTGCTTTTGAAACATTATTTTTTTTAATGCAGGGCCAATGGCGCGATACGGGGTCGCCATTTCCCCAAAAATCCCTGCTAGCCTGCCTTTTAAATTTATAGATTTCAGAAATTAAAGTATTCAGCGGGTTCTGCAAAGTGTTTCAGGGAATAATGCCCGACCCATTGGCAAAAACTAAAACATCCGCAGCCGCTTTGCTTTTAAAACATTATTTTTTGATTGTGGGTTGCTCCCGATTTCCTCAACAATCTCTGCTAGTCTGCCTTCTAGGTAACAGATTTTAGAACGTAAAAAATTATACGACTCCCTCAAAAATCGCTGCTGGTTTGCCTTGGGAATTTTGTCATGAGGGATTCGTCATTGATGAGAGCCAAAAACCTTCGCCACCCTTTTTCCACGAAACATTTTTTTGTTAGAAGGTTTTTTAGCGGTTTTTTAGTGACCTGACAATCGACTCAACCAGGTTTCAGCCAATTTCCTCAATAGTCTCTGCTAGCCTGCCTTTTCAAGTTATAGGTTTTAGAAACTAAAGAATTTAAGAAAAATTCGGCAAAATCAATGTAAATCAGTAAAACATCCTCGCGCCACATTGTTTTTAAACAGATTTTCTAGAATTGATTAATTTATATATTTAACTACCAGCTCACAATTTCCTCAATAAATCCTGCTCGTCTGCCTTTACAAGCTATAGCGGCTTTAGAAATCAAAAATTAGCCAAATTCCTCAAAGAATCCTGGCTAGCTTGCCATAGGAAAGTGGCGACAGATGATTGATCAGAACCAAAACCTTCGCCACACCATTTTTTGCTGAAACATTTTTCCTGTGTCGTGTTTTGCAGTTGTTTTGTGACCTGAAAATCGGCCGCCATTGACCCAGATTTACAGCCAATTTCCTCAATAATTTCTGCTAATCTGCCTTTTCAAGTTCTAGATTTTAGAAATTTCGGATTAAGGAAATTCCTCAATAATCTTCGCTAGCCTGCCTCTAGTAGCAATGGATTTTTGGGCCGGGATTATCGATTATTCGCCCTATTTGTATTCCGAGCCAAGCATAGAATGTATTATCTAAAACCAAAACAGCCGGGCTTCTTTTTGTTATGAAACATTTTCTTTTTTTCTTGACTTTTATGGTTTTCTTTTTTAAAACTTTACCTCTAATTTATATAGGTTATTTATTTAAAAGCCTGCCTGATCGCTGCCAGCTTGTCTATTTGTATTCTCGACTCGCCAAAAGCCTTTTATCGATCAAAACAAAAACAGCCGGGCTTCTTTTTGTTATGAAACATTTTATTTTTTTTCTCGGTTTTTCGACATTTTTCCAAATTTCGACAACTGATTTATATACATTATTTATTAAGACACCTGCAATTCCTCAATAATCTCTGCTAGCCTGCCTTTAGAAAATTGCATGCCTAAAAAAAGCTTGAAAAATATGAAATTTGAACAGAAACACCGCCTTGCATTCCCCTGCAAAAACTTTGCGATCGACCATTTTTTGCTGAAACTTTTTTTTTATTGGTGACTTAAATCGAGCGAAATTTCCTAAAAATCTCTGCTAGCCTGCCTCTAGTAGCAATGGAATTTTGGGCCGGAATTATCGATTACTCGACCTATTTGGATTAACAAATCAAAAAGACGAAACGATCAAAATTGATTAAAACGAAACCCGCCGGGATTCTCTTTGTTTCGAAACATGTTATTTTTCGATTGACCATTTTTTGCTGAAACTTTTTTTTATTGGTGACGTAAATCGAGCGAAATTTCCTAAAAAATCTCTGCTAGCTTGCCTTTTTCGGGTTTTACTGGAGTCTTGAAATTACAGAATTAGCGAAATTCCGCAGTGTCGCTGCTAGTTTGCCCTATTTTTACTGGTCTTCGTCGTCCATCAATACAATGGAGAAAACAAAAACCTTCGGGGTTCTTTTTGTGTTGAAACATTTTATTGTTTCTCGATTTTGTTGTCGTTTTTGGATTTGTATTGCTAATTTATATCCGTTATTTATTAAGCAACGCGCAATTTCCTCAATGATCTCTGCTAGCCTGCTTGTCGAAAACTCAATGACTTTGATGTAAGCTGATCAAACGTCTCGCATACATTAACCGAGAAATTTTTTCCGACAAGCAGTAATGTGTTGAAACATTTTTTTTTAATCATGGCGTTTGTACCATTTTTAGCTAAATACTCTCTGCTAGCCCGCCTTTCGGGTCATCAATTTTTTTTGTTAATTTTGCTGCTTTAAACGTATATTTTTATTCAGAATTTTACCCCCTATCCAACCCACTAAATTTTGTTCCAATTCTTCCACAAATAATCCCTGCTAGCCCGCCCAGAAGCATAGAAAACTGCGATTTCCTTGGCCTTTCGCGCTTTTTCTAGACTACCATAGCCTATTTTGGGTTTTTGAAAGCATATTTCTTTTCAGAATGTTTTGCTCTATCATATACCCTAACTTCCGCATCAATATTTCCTCAAAGAATAGCTGCTACTTTGCGTTGGGGAAGTTATGGAAACTACGTAGAAGCCACAGGATTGACTGGAACCCGGCCTTTGCAGACCCAATTTTTTGGTGAAACATTTTTTTGTGAAATATTTTTGCGTTGTTTTTTGGTGCTCGAAAAATGGCCTGATGACTTACTCAAGAATCTCTGCTGCTTCCCAAAAGGGGGTTTTTGGCCCCCCCCCCCTCCTTTTTTCCTTTTTTTTTTTTTCCCCCCCCCCCCCCCCCCCCCCCTAACCCAAAACCAACGCCCCCCCCCCCCTTTTTTTTTTTTTTTTTTTTTTTTTTCCCCCCCCCCCCACCCCCCCCCCCCCCCCCCCCTTTCTTAAAAAAAAAAAAATAATTTTTATTTTTTTTTTAATTAAAAAATTTTAAGGTTTTTTTTTTTTTTTTTTTTTTTTTTTTTTTTTTAAAAAAACATAATAAATTTTTTATTAGAAATCCCCCGCCCCCCGTCGGGGGAGGGTTGTTTGTGGCCCCCCCCCCCCCCCCCTCCCTTCCCCCCTCCCCCAAAAGAAAAAAAAAAAAAAAGAAAAGGAATTTAAATTTTTTATTTTTTATTTTAACTTTCTTAGTCAAATTTTGGACTACCATGGCCGTTTTGTGGGTTTTTTAAAAGCAGCATTGTGCTCAGAATTTTACGCTCTTTCCAATTTCCAATTTTCGTATATTTTTTTCCGGAAAAATTCCTGCTAGCCTGCCCAAAAGTTCCAAAACTGGGCATTTCTCTAGAATTTTTCGATTTTTCGACTCCCGGACCATATTTTTAAATTTGTTGACACATATTTTGATGGGACATTTTTCGCTCTATCCGGTCCGCTAAATTCCACATCAATATTTCCGCAAAGAATCCCTGCTAGCCTGCCAAAAAAGTCTGAAATCATTCGAAATCAGCCATTTCTCTGCGCCCTCTCAATTCCCACACTCTCTCCCCCAACGTCCGTTCCCCCGGCCTCGCGGAAATTGAAATTTTTGGACCGGTCGTTTTGGGGGGAGGGCAGCACAAAACCCGGGGCGAATGGCTCTCGTATTTTCATATTTCCGCTTTGCCGCCGGGTGATTGATTGAATTTTTGGGGTTCCGGGATCGGATCAGATCAAATTCCGCAAAAATCGCTGCTAACCTGCCTGGATTCTTCAAATTTTCTCTGCTAGCTTGCCATTAGCCGATCTGGCTGCCAGTTCGACGATTTCTATTTCCTAAATAATCTCTGCTAGCTTCGCCATGAATTCCTCAAAGAATCACTGCTAGCCTGCCTTTTTTGAGAAAATTCTTAAAAACGAAAGGTTTCATAAATTTTAAAAATACGATACCTCTTTGATTTGTTTAATGCTTTCATCATGTGTCGTGAAAATTCGTAATTCAACGCTTTCGATTTTCCTAAAAATATGCTGGCCTGCCCCACCAAAAAATTTGATGAAAAATAAAGCGTTTCAAAAAACCGTGGCGATGAAATCCACAGATTTGGGATATTAGATCGAGTTGCCGGCCTCGAATTTCCTCAAATACTCTTCGCTAGTCTGCCATCATCTTAACTGGCAGCCAGTTTATCGATTTCTACTTCCCACATTGTCTTTGCTAGTCTGCCTGACTCAAATTTTTCCAAGATCTTTGCTAGCTTGCCCTACCCTAATTTCCAAAAAGGAAAATGTTTCAAAAATTTGGGATTAGAAGCGGCTAGAATTTAGTGCAGTGTCCAATGTGTATCGATTTCATTTCCGCAAATCCTCTATGGTAGCGGGCCGTCAACCTATGTGGCGGCCAGTTTGTCGATTTCTACTTCCTAAATGATTTTTGCTAGGTTGTCCATCTCAAATTCCGCAAAGAATCTCTGCTAGCCTGCCCGCGGCCTAAAGATCTCAAAAATTGCAATGTTTCAAAAATTTGTGATTAGAAGAGGCTAGGTTTTGGCGGAATCGACGTTCGCTGATGATCTCTGCTATTTTACACTTACCCAATTTTTTTAAGATTAATTTCCGCAAAGAACCTCTGCTAGCTTGCCCGCCACGGCAAAAATGCGTTAAAACTACAAGTTTCATTATTTTTTGTAGAATTTATAAAAATTGAATTTTTGATGATGCGGTGTCGCCCGTTTTCTTCTTTTCGCTAAATTTTTTCTTTTTCTCTTCCAATTCCGCAAAGAATCTCTACTGGCTTGCGCAAGAAAAAACCACGCCAAAAATTAACGTGTTTCAGCAATCTGGGACTAAAATCGAACCAATTTCGGTGTAGTCCGAATCCCATAATTCGTTTTGCGAACCAATTTCCTAGATTTTCTTTGCTAATTTTCCCTTGAATTTGCAAATTGTCACTGCTAGATTGCCTTTTTCCTCAAAGAATCTCTGCTAGCCTGCCATTATCTTAACTGGCTGCCAGATTATCGATTTCTACGTCCTAAATGATGTTTGCTAGCCTTCCCCGCCGCAACAAAAATGCGTCAAAATTACAAGTTTCATAAATTTTAGCATTTACAAAAGTTTAAATTTTGATAATGCCTTGTCGCTCCTTTTGTTCTTTTCGCTAAATTTTTTCGTTTTCTCTTCCAATTCCGCAAAGAATCTCTGCTGGCTTGCCGTAAAAGAATCCACCCGCCAAAAATTAACATGTTTCAGCAATCTGGGACTAAAATCGAATGAATTTCGGTGTAGTCCGAATCCCATAATTCGTTTTGCGAACCAATTTCCTAGATTTTCTTTGCTAGTTCGACATTGAATTTGCCAATTGTCACTGCTAGATTGCCTTATTTTTCGCAAAGAATCTCTGCTAGCTTGCCATTATCTTAACTGGCTGCCAGATTATCGATTTTCACTTCCTAAATGATCTTTGCTAGCCTGCCCGTCTCAAATTCCGCAAAGAATCTCCGCTAGCCTGCCATTATCTTGACTGGCAACCAGTTTATCGATTTTTAAATCCTTAATGGCCTTTGCTAGGTTCCCTCGCGAAATCTCCAATAATCTCTGCTATATCACCTTTTTCCGCCAAGAATCTCGGCTAAATCGCCTTATTTTCCGCAAATGCTCTTTGCTAGCCTGCCATTATATTGGCTGGCTGCCAGTTTATCGATTTTCACCTCCTAAATGGTATCTGGTATGCCTCCCAGTTTTGAAGAAGCTTATTTCAAAAGTCTGGGACGGCAAAAGGCTGATATTTGAGCTAGTTTGGCGTTTTCCATAGTGCGAATCGTTATTTCGTAAATAATCTCTGCTAGCCTGCCATTAGCTCAGCTGGCAGCCAGTCTATCGATTTCTAACTACTAAATTTTCTCTGCTAGCCTGCCCATCCCAAATTCCTCAGGGAATCTCGGCTATATGGCCTTTTCCTTAAATAATCTCTGCAAGCCTGCCCTAAATTTCCTCAAAGAATTTCTGCTAGCCTGCCATTATGTTATCTGGATGCCAGTTTATTGATTTCTACTTCCTAAATAACCTCCGCTAGCCTGCCCATCGCAAATTCCTCAAAGAATCTCTGCTATATCGCCTTTTTCCTCAAAGTATCGCTGCTATTTATCTTGATTTTCCGCAAATGCTCTCTGCTAGCCGGCCTATCGATTTTTGCGGCGTTTCCTATGCATTTTATGATGCCCCGTTCTCTTCGGTGGTGATATGCCTAATCTGGGCCATCCGCCCTCGTTTTTCTCTCGTCTCTCTCCATTTTCGCACTCTCTCGCCCTCTAGCCACCCAAAATTTTGAACGCCAGGTTAATCCAATCTTCCGGTATTTTCTCTGATTTTCCCGTTATGAATTGGCAATTATCGATCGATTTTTCCGCGAAAAATTAAAAATTAGGGTTTGTTTTTTGAAAATTAAATGTTACACACAAAAATTAAGAGATTTTGAAGGCCGCTTAATCCAATTTTTGCGATGTTTAGAATCTTTGAATTTTGCAAATTTTTTTTGCTTTCCTTCCCAATTCTAATTTTTAAAAAAGTGTTCATCAAAAAAGCATAAAAATTCGGCTTTTCGGTAAATAATTTCACGTTGAAAGCTTCGTCAAAATCTTGAACAAAATAGGTAATTCCTTCTCACGTCCGTTTGCTTTAAATTTTAATAATAATTTCAAAAATTAAAATAATTATCTAATTAATTAATGTCATTTAATTTTAATGCGCTCGAGTCGCCTTGTTTTTGCTATTAAAACTACATGTTATTGCCATTAAAATAAAAAATGCAAAAACCAAAAATTCCTAAATTGATAAAAAAAATTGTGTTGCACCTAAAACTTGGGGTAATTTCTCTTTTTGAAAACCAATGTGAGATCGCAGCGATTCCAAAAAAATTATGCAATTTTTGCCGCTGCAGTAACAATCCCATTTCTCCAGTATTTTTGCTGATTTTCCACCTCGAGAATTCGCAATTATCCATGTTTTTTTCTATATGCAAAAAGGGAAACAACAATTAATTTTTATGATAAAAATTCTGTGTTTCATCAAAAAAATTAGGCTATTTCGGATTTCTGGGAATTAATAACAACAACAGCAGATATCGATTGATTTTCACCAGTAAAATAAAAAAATCAGAATCAATCTTTGCGAAAAATTATGTGCTTCATCAAAAAATTAGGCTATTTGGGATTTTCGGTCATTAATACACTCTTTGTGAGTGACGCGACAAATCGATCGCTATTTTACCAAATTTTTAATGTTTTCCAATTATCGATCGATCGCTTTTAACGTAGAAAGAATAAAATACGTTATTAATTTTAAAACCTGCAATTATCGATCGATTTCACGAGAAAGAAAGTACAAAATAAAGATAAATTTTCTGTAAAAAATTCGGTGTTTCATCTAAAACATTAGGCTATTTAGATTTTTTGGGAATTAATATATCGTTTTTTTGGGCGCAAACCGATCGATAATTTTGCCAGGTTTCCAGCGTTTTCCAATTATCGATCGATCGTTTTAACGTAAAAATAATAAAATTGAGCATTAAATTAAAAAAATCACGATAAAGATAATACAAAATAAAGATCAATTTTCTGCAAAAAAATTCGGTGTTTCATCAAAAAATTAGGCCATTTGGGATTTTCGGTAATTAATACCCTTTTGAGTCGTGATGCAACAAATCGATCGATAATTTCCCAAATTTTTAGTGTTTTCCATTATCGATCGATCGGTTTTAACGTAAAAAGGATAAAATACGTTATTAATTTGAAAAGCTGCAATTGCCGATCGATTTTCACAAGAAAGAAAAATAAAAATAAGTGCATTTTGTGATCCAAAATATCGTGTTTCATCAAAGCAATTAGGCCAGTTTGGACTGCTGGGCATTAATCGTCGTTTTATTCCTCCTCAAATCGATCGTTATTTTGCCATATTCCGGATCCGGTTTTCCAGTTATCGATCGATCCTTTTAACGTAAAAAATGCTTAGCGTCTTGTGCGGTTTCTACATTTCATCGTTTTAATAATGCCCCTTTTCAAATTCTTCATTTTCTCTAATTTTTGAAACATTCCTTTGCAGACTAATTTTTATCGATTTTTGCAAATTACGATGGCGTTTCCGAATTACCACTTTTCAAATTTGTTGTTTTTCAAGAAATTTTGAAACATGTTTTTTATTCCGGTTTTATCGATTTTTTTGCAGATATCGACCCTCGGTCACTTCGGGTCGATAGTTTCAACAACAACCGCGACAAAACAAAGGAAAACATGCCAGATAACGGTAGGCCACGCCCACTTACTGGCTTCGATGGGCCTTTAACCGCTGAAAATCGATTTTAAAGGGATTGCGAAGTCAGAATCCAAAGCCACGCCCACTTTTTGGCTTCAATGGTCCTTTAAAAGATCGAAAATCTAGTTTAACGGGATAGGGAACTTAGAATCCAAAGCCACGCCCACTTTTTGGCTTCAATGGGCCTTTAAAAGAGAAAATCCACTTCTAAAGGGATTGGGACGTCCAAATCTATCGGTCCGCCCCAAATTTGTGGCTTCAATGGGCCTTTAGACGCTGGAAAACTGATTTTAACGGGGTTTGGGAAAGCCGGCTCCACAGGCAGACCCATTCTCACTTTCCTTTTCTCGAGGTGAACCAAGTCGATGATTAACAAGGCGAAAAAAATGGCGCTCCTCAGAAAAGTTGAAACCTGAAAATTTTCAACAAAAATTTTCAAAAATTGAAAAATGATGTTATCATTGTCCAATCCCTTTAAAATTACTAAATTTGGGCCTTGAAATTGTATTTTAATTTAATGAACCGAATTCATCTAATTTTTTTCAGAAAAAGCAGCCCAACTGCTGGCCGCCGGCCCGCACGGTCATCAGGTGCCGCCGCCGAGGACACAGGTGATTTTTTAGGCTTGGGCTTAGGCTTAGGCGTAGCCTAACAGAGGTCGACCATGGAAAACGGCCATATCGATAGGCTTAGGCTTGGCTTAGGCTTAGGCTTGGCTTAGGCTTAGGCTTAGGCTTAGGCTTAGGCTTAGGCTTAGGCTTAGGCTTAGGCTTGGCTTAAGCTTAGGCTTAGGCCTAGGCTTAGGCTTAGGCTTAGGCTTAGGCTTAGGCTTAGGCTTAGGCTTAGGCTTAGGCTTAGGCTTAGGCTTGGCTTAGGCTTAGGCTTAGGCTGAGGCTTAGGCTTAGGCTTAGGCTTAGGCTTAGCCAGAAACGTTTTATTTTAAAGGCGGAGTGTCAGTTCGTCTTTTCAGGGTGCCGCGACGGGAGGAGTGCAACTCTCCGCCACAGCCAATCAGTTTGTCGACAAGATTGACCCGTTCTCGAAGAGGGGCACGTCGCGACGGCGGCGGATCGTCAACAGCAGCCGATATCATCCGGAAAATGAGCCCGAGCTCACCGCACTTCCGCTCATCAAGGGTAGGCTTTGTTGCCTTCACTGGTCCTTCAAAAGTTATGGATTCTATTTTAAAGGTGTTGGAAAGACAAACTGGCCAGCAGAGAGCATTTTGGAATTTCCGCAAAGAAGTTTGCTGCTTGCCACGTCACTGATTCCGTTTTACCGGAAACGCTGAATCCAGAACCTTCCTTGCCTTCAATGGCCCTTTAAAAGTCCTGCATTCCGTTTTAAAGGACTTGTAGAGTCAAACTGGCTAGCAGATAGCACTTTGGAGTATCACAAACTACCGGTTTTGCCTTCAATGCCCCTTTAAAACCCGAAAATTTCGCTGAAAGGGACCGTGACGCCCAGGGCAATCTAGCAGAGATCATTTACATTTTCCAGACACGGCCCCAGCCGAGCAGACGCCTCTCGTCATCCAGAAACTGATCCAGTGCCAGCGCATCTTCGACTTCTACGACCCGGTCGCCCAGCTCAAGTCCAAGGAGGTCAGCACCGAAATTCCGCAAATTTCCTATGCTTGCCTGCCCCTATATTATTGATTTTTTCAGATCAAACGCGCCGCCCTCAACGAGTTGATCGATCACATTACGACAGTTAAAGGCGCCATCGTCGAGGGGATCTATCCGGAGGTGAGGCTCCGCCCCTTTTTGCCTTCAATGGCCCTTTAAAATCGCGAATTCTTTTTAAAACATTCGTCTAGACCAATTTTTCACGCTGATTCCGAATCTGGGGTCCGTTTTAACCCTAGACTTTTGGTTTTCGAGAAAAATCAGAATTTTGAATTTTTAGACAAAAGAACGCGTGATATCTCGAGAATGATCAATTCATATGAAAAACCAAGTACAGCTTCGGAATTTGCGAAAGAATTGGGACCGGAAAATGGTCTCATATGCTAGAAAAATCAGGAAATCAGATTTTAAAGGGACCTGGAAGCCAAAAAACCATCTGCTAGAGTTGCGTTTTTGCCTTCAATGGCCCTTTAAAATATTCTTATTTTTTGCAGGTGATCAAGATGGTGTCGAAGAACATCTTCCGCGTCCTGCCACCGTCAGACAATTCTGAGTTCGACCCCGAGGAGGACGAGCCGACCCTCGAAGTCTCCTGGCCGCATTTGCAGGTTTGAATTTTAATATATTAATTTAAAATAAATAATTAAATTCGAATTAAAATAGCAACTAAAAAATAACAAAATTATCGATTGCAGTACCATTCCGAATTTTGATTTTCCCGGAATTTTAACATTTTTTGAAACTTTATTTTTCAAAATATTTTCAATTTTTTTGTAGTTTTGAAATCTTTGAGATGAAATTTGACTGGATTATACTTCCATTTTATGTATAATTTTAGAAAATATGCAACAATCGACATTTTTCGAGAATTACGAAAAATGGCAATAATTAACATTTGCTAAAGGACCCATTAAATGGTACAAAAATGCAGCTAACCTGACCATTTGGTAAAACACATGTTTGCGCAGAAATTTTCGGTTGATTTGAAAATCTAATTTTATCAAAAAAAAACTAAAATCACCGTTATCCGATCAAAAATTATTTACACTAATTTGGATGCCGAATTAATTCTAGAAAACCTTAGCCTGTTTGTGAATTTTATGCAACTTATTTTTTTAAGAAATCTTTACCAACGGTTTTCCGAGATGAGGTGTTCAAGAAAAACATGCAAAAATCCCCATCGACCAAATTGGCAGTGCTGTAGATTTTATGAAACTTCAATTTTTCCTTAAAGTGTCATATTAAAATTAGCGTAATTTCGTAACAAAACCGTGTCTTCTGGAAAACACTAAAATTACCGTAATTTAAATAAAAATTCTTTTTGAGATCCGGATGAGATTGAGATGATGAATTTTACGCAACCTATTTTTTTTCAGAAAAACTAGAAAATACGAAAATAATTAAACCGTAATTCAAAAATCATTCTACTAGGCGCCAATAGCCAATAGCCGTGAAAACAATGATCCAAGCTGCAAATTTTATGAAACATACAATTTTTTCAAAAATATGCAGACTTTATTTTTGACCACAAAAAACCTAAACTACCGTGTCGAGTGGAGGCATTTGAGAACATTCAGCGAGTAACTAGCCACGACAAATTTCACCTAGGCCACAAATTGGTTGAAACATAAATTTTTCAAAAAGCTCGATAAACTCTATTTCTTTTGATATTTTCTGAAAGCATTAAAATTAGCGTAGTTTTGTTAAAAAGGATGTTGACTAAAAATACGAAAAATGGGGCAATTGAGATCAAAAGTATTTTTCGGGAAAAAGCCCTGGAAATTAATTCCAAAAAAGCTTAGCTGGCCTTTGAATTTTATGAAACATAATTTTTCGAAAAATCGATGAACTCGTTTTTTGATCTGATATTTTCTACAAAACCCTAAAAATACGGTAATATTGTTAAAAAAATATTTTTCTAAAACGACGAAAATTACCGTAATTTAGATTAAGATTATTTTCGAACATCGCGACGCGCAGTTACTCTGCAAAAGTTTAGCTAGGGTGTGAATTTTGTGCAACCTCATTTTTTATTTTTATTTTACTTCGCAGATCAGACGCACATTTTAATTAGCTGGCAAAATGTCTATGCAACCTAGAAATTCTTTGAAACATAAATTTTTCAAAAGTCAATAAGCTCGTTTTTTATACGATTGTTTTTCCACAAAAAGATGGAAATTAGCGTAATTTTGTTCGAAAACGATGCACATCGATAAACACCAAAAATGCAATAATTTCGATTATTATTCAACCCACAACTAAATTAGAACAATCCCAGGCGGGATCTCAATTTTCTGAAACATCAAGTTTTCGAAAATTAGGGTGCTTTTGGAAAAACTGAAAGCTATACAGGGTGTCCCAAACTCTTTAAAATTTAAAATTTTTTGAAACAGCTTTTTAATATTCGCATTTTTCAAATTTTTATCGGGAAAAATCGTCGGGCTTTCCAAAATGATCTTTGCTAGCCAGTTTGACTTTAAAAGACCTTTACAATTGTACTCATGGCTTTTAAAGGGCCACTGAAGGCAAAATGGCTATGGATTTTGGCTCGTCAAATTAAATCTGGGTTTGAAATTCATGTATCTAAATATTCAGTAGGTAAATCTTATTTTGGAACATCGAGACCTTCAATTAATAAATTCAATAGCGCTTGGAAATCTATAGATTGCGAAACACCGCTTTTTTCATAGAGCTTAAAATATTGTTTTCCATTTAATTAATCGTTTTTCTATCGATTTTCCACTCAAAATAGAGGCAAATTCAAGAAAATTTTCTGCATTTATATCAATTTAAATTATTGATGGTCTATTTTTATGAATATCATTTGGTAAGTCGTCTACGATCGGATTAGCCGGCTCAAATTCGCGGTGACCACCCAGTTTCGTGCAACATATTTTTTTGACAATGTTTTATATGCATTTCAAAATCGATAATTCATAATAAAATAATCATTTTATTTACATATTAAAAATAAAAAACCGTTTGCATTAAATTGAAGCCCAAGTGGCGGATTTATAAAGATTAAATTTCTTTTTCCTTTTTCCCCCTTTTCTACCAAATTTTCCCTATTTGCTGGCATCTTTTTTCTCAAAACTAGATCGAATTTAAAGGGCATTATCGAAAAAAACGTGTGGAATCAATCGTCAAAATTTATATCATTATACAATTTTATTTATTTGTGTAATTCGTAGCTGCTGAGAGAGGACTAATGGCTGAAAAGTTGTGGCAAACTGGAACTTTTTTAAAACACTTTTTAGAAATTTTAGATATATTCCTAATTGTTTTTATTTATTTACTAATTATTCATAATTATTTAATTTTTATAAATTTATTTTATTATTACTGTACCAGCCGGTTTGATTCCGCAACAAAAATTTTCGAGATCCTGTAAATTTTATGAATCATTATTTTTTCAAATATTTGAAATCTTTAGAAATGTGTATTAACTATTCTACTATAAATTTAATTGTTCCGCTTTGCAGTTGGTGTACGAGCTGTTCCTGCGTTTCCTCGAGTCGCCCGACTTTGCCGCATCGATCGGCAAGAAGTACATCGATCAGCGATTCGTGCTCAATGTAAGTCATACTGTAGGAGGGGCAGGCTAGCAGAGACCGTTTGGGAGGTGGGAATCGATAAACTGGCTGCCAGATAAGTTATTGGGAAAATAGCAGAGATCATTTGATCGCGTAATCGATTCCAAAGGCGGTTTTTTTCGGAATTTCATGCCGTAATCGAATCCAAAAAGATTCTGGCAGGCTAGCAGAGCTAATTTGCAGCTAATCCAATTTTTCCAGCTGCTCGACCTGTTCGACTCGGAGGATCCGCGTGAGCGCGACTTCCTGAAGACGGTCCTCCACCGTATCTACGGGAAATTCCTCGGCCTGCGCGCCTTCATCCGAAAACACATCAACAACATGTTCCTATCGTCGGTTTTATTTTTATATATTTTTAGGCTTGTTTTAATGCTAATTTAAATTAAAAGAAAAAAAAAGAGCTAAATCAACAGTTTTCGAAATTGCGAATTCCCACAAATTTTCGAAACATAGTTTTTCAATTTTTTTTTTGAAAATTTGGAGACTCGGGATCCTACCATTCTAATTCCGATCCAAAAAAATTTAAATAATACCAAAAACCATTGAAAACGGGAACACTTGAAAGACAGAAACTAAATGTTTTGAAAATGCGGAATCCCACACATTTTCGAAACCTTAATTTTGCCGATTGCTTTTGTTCAAAAATTTGGAGACCCGAGATCCTAAGATTCTAATTTAAAATCAAAAAACGAGTTCAAAATTATAAAACTACAAAAACTAATGAAAAACGGAGTTACTTCTAAAAAAGAGAAATTAAATGTTTTGCAAAATTTGAATTCCCGTAAATTTCGAAAAATAATTTTTCAACTTTTTTGAATATTTGGTGACTCGGGATCCTACAATTCTAATTTAAATTACAAAATCTATTGAGAATTTTAAAAATACAAAATCCATTTGATCCTATACAAAAAAAAAAATCGAGAATTTTATAAAACTAGACTCGCCAAAACAAAATTATTCCGCCCAAAACTGAGCGCGTACGAAGATTATTTGAAACACCCATTTTACCTGCAGATCTTTTGAAAAATTTTGCTTCCAGAAAAATTCCATTTTTTTGCCTTCAATGGCCTTTTAAAATTTGACAATTTTATTTAGAGGGAATTGCGGGGCCAAAATAAATAGCTTTCGTTAAGAAATGATCCTGCACAATGCTTTGAATGGACTCCAAAAAAACGCGGTCTCCCACAAACTTTTCGAAACATTGATTTTCCTATTATTCTTTTTGGGAAGTGTCGAGCTTCATAAATTAAACCTTTTTGCCTTCTGTGGCCCTTTAAAATATCAAAATTCTGATTTTAAAGGGCTGCCGACGGCATGTGTCGATCCCCCCCCCATCAACAAATTGGCAAGTAGCCAACAGGGCAGAGAGCGCGCCCAGGGGGGAGGCGCAGAGACATTTTCTTTCCCGCGCGTAATCGATTGCATTATGCCGCCCCTATCCCTTTAAAGGCGTTCTGACGGGCAGAATCCATAGCCTCGATTCTTTTCGAAAAAATAACTACAAGTGACCTTCTCCATACTAGCCTCCACTATAAACGCCAATTCCCAATATCTTTCGAAACATTGATTTTCCGTTTATTTTTTTGGGAAATGTCGAGCGTCATAAAAACTGTTCTTGCCTTCTATGGGCCTTTAAAACGCATAAGCAAACCATTTAAAGATCTAAGCAGGGTCGTTAACCGAGCCGGCTATCACTGGGCTGTACAACCAAAAACAGAAGAAAATACATTCAGCCAAAAGCGCGAGTCCCCGTAACTTTTTGAAACATTAAATTTTCCAATATTTTTGGGAAAGATTGAGCCTTATGACGGCTTTTTTGCCTTCAATGGCCCTTTAAAATATTGAAATCCAAATTTTAAAGGCGCTCTGACGGGCAGAATCCATAGCCTCGATTCTTTTCGAAAAAAATAACCACATGTGCCTGCGCCAAACTGGCCTCCACTCTAAACGCGAATTCCCAATATCTTTCGAAACATTGATTTTTCCATTATTTTTTTTGGAAAATATTGTGCCTATAAAAACTATTTTTTCCTTCTGTGGGCCTTTAAAATAACTAAAACGAGATTTTAAAGGGACCCGGAAGGCAGAATCTATGCAAGAAATCGATCCAGTCGCCCATTTATGAAGAAAATTACGTGATTTGGTTGAATTGAATACGGCCAAGAAAGCGGATACCCACAAATTTTTCGAAACATTGATTTTTCAATTTTCTTTGTGGCAAATTGGCTTGCGATTTTGGGATCCTTTTGCCTTCTGTGGGCCTTTAAAAAGCATAAAACACGGTGTTAAAGGGGCCAGGAAGGCAGAATCCATAGCCGCGATTTCTTTTCGGGAAAATAGCTAATCGTGACTGGAACTGATTAGACCCCCGATAAAAACGCGGTCTCCCATAAACTTTTCGAAACATTGATTTCCTATTAATTTTTTTTGGGAACTGTCGGGCGGCATACAAACTCTGCTTGCCTTCTGTCCACCTTTAAAATATCGCAATCCGGGTTTTAAAGGGCCCCGGAAGGCAGAATCGATGCATAAATCGGAGAAGCATTTTTTAAAAAATAGCTTGGTATGCGTGAAACCAGGACATTGAATATCACGAAAAACACGGATATCCACAATGTTTTGAAACATTGCTTTTTTTGCAAAAATTGCTTTCCCGCAATTTTTTTAATGTATTTAAATTCTCAAAAAATGACGCAGTTGGTTTCAAAGCTGCCAAAGAAAAACAAGGCAAATTAATAAATACGCAAAACCCGCAAATTTGCATTTCTTTGAAACAACAAATTTTCAAAATTTTTACAGGAATCTGATTTTTTGCCTTCAAGGGCCCTTTAAAATCTAGAAATTTTTTTTGATTTTGAAAGGTTCCTTGATAGAAAAGAAAACGTCAATAAACCTGTTTTAGAAAGAGCACATCAGAATGAACCCAAGCAGAAATTAATCCTCCAAACAATACTTATACACACAACTCTTCAAAACATTAATTTTCGAAAAAATTTGTGTGCAGAATATACTTAATTTTAACATTTTTACAGTCTTCTAAACGAGATTTCGTTATATTAACAAAATCATAAAACCCATAAATGAAAATTACAGTAATTTTTTGCAGGTTCGTCTACGAGACCGAGTCGTTCAACGGGGTCGGCGAGTTGCTCGAGATTTTGGGAAGGTGAGTGGTGGACTTGGTTGTATTTTGTAGTCTGGCTGCCAATTTAGCCATTCCAATCGGAAAATCTATCTAAAATTCAAAAAGCAAAAAGTTAACGGTGGCCGGGACTCGAACCTGGGTCGTTCGCCTAGTGGCTTTCTATAGTCTGTAGCCTGAAACTAAAAGTTGTAGTTTGTAGTTTGGCTGCCAGTTTAGGAATTCCATCGAAAAATCCATCTAAAATTCAAAAAAGCAAAAGTTAACGGTGGCCGGGACTCGAACCTGGGTCGTTCGCCTAGTGGCTTGTTGTAGTCTGTAGCCCTGATTTAAAGGTTGTATTTTGTAGTCTGGCTGTCAGTTTATCCATTCCAATCAAAATATCTGAATTTCAGCATCATCAACGGGTTCGCACTCCCTCTGAAGGCCGAGCACAAGCAATTCCTGGTGAAGGTGCTGCTCCCGCTGCACAAACCCCGGTGTCTCTCACTCTATCATGCTCAGGTAAGCGAGCAGAGGCCATTGGAGAATGGGGCAGGCTAGCAGAGACCATTTGCCGCTTCAAAACCCGGTATTCAATCGATTACGACAGGAAAATCAACTAGAAAACAGGTATTCGGGCAAATGGTCACTGCTAGCTTGCCCCAACTTTATTTTTTTAACGGCAACCGATTATCTGGGTGCCAGTTGGACTAATGGCAAGCTAGCAGAGACCATTTGAATCGATTACGACACGAAAATCCTTAAAACTCGGAATTTTTACCTCAATATCTGGTACCCGGCAAATGATCACGGCTAGCTTGCCCCGGCTTATTTTTAATGACAATCGATTAGCGAGATGTCAGTTTGACGATTCCGCGCGTTTTTCAGCAAAATTAAAAAAAAGAAAAATGACAAATACCCCCTTTTTCAGCTGGCCTACTGCGTGGTGCAATTCATCGAAAAGGACTCGACGTTGACGCCGCAGGTTTTCGATGCCCTGCTCAAGTTCTGGCCCCGCACGTGCTCCAGCAAGGTCGGTGGCTTTTTGCCTTCAATGGGCCTTTAAAGCGACGACAAGTTTATTTAAGGTTTTCACTTATTTTATTTTAATTGTGATTTAATTTTTTAACGGTTTGTTTTTGGCAAAAACCCGCGAACAAGGCAAAATCCATAATGCGACCCATTTTTGCCTTTACTCGTCCTTTAAAAGCGCAATTTTGACGACTTTTAGAAGATTAGGAAGGGGAGTAATTAGAAAGTGCCGGTCGCAAAAAAAAACCAAGAAAAGGAAAGAAATTGAAGGCAAATCCGCGAAAAAGAGCGTGTCCCTGATTAACGAAATCGCAACCAAGAGCATTCCCTGAAAATTTTGAAACATCTCTTTCTGCTGTCAATTCTTCAATTTAATTTATTCAATGTCACTTTTATTTTGAGGATTTTATAAATTTTGAGTTTTTGCTCTTTCCAATTAATCCGCCGTTTCCTAATCTCGTAAAATTTGTAAAAAAAATGCCGTTTTAAAGGACCATTGAAGGCAAAAATGAGTCGGCTATGGATTTTGCCTTGTTCGCGGATTTCCAATATTAAATTCCCCAATTAAATGGACGTTTAAATCAAATGAAACGAAAGTTATCTAAATTCATGAATTTGCCTCTTTTATGAAAAAGCTTTCATGTTTCACCGCAATAGCTAGAGCCGAAATTTTTGACCTAATTGTTATTCCGCTCACCATTGATTAGTAAATCTTTTTAAAGCAATTTTTTAAGCAATAATTAATCTGAAATATTGAAAGACTTTTTTAGAAAACGATTTTTTCATATTTTTATAGTCCCGTATTTAATTTATATTCCTTTCAGGAGGTGATGTTCCTTGGCGAAGTCGAAGAGATCCTGGACATCATCGAGCCCGAGCAGTTCAAGAAGATCATCGACCCACTCTTCAAGCAGCTCGCCAAATGCGTCAGCAGCCCCCATTTCCAGGCAAGCTAGCTGGGGGAATTTGGGAATCAGAAATTTTAAGACTACGTCTAAAAAATATGTTTCGAAAAATTATCGAATTAAACTCTCGAAAATCAGGGGATTATGTGGTAGGTCCTCTGAACCTTTTTTGATTTTCCCTCTCAGGAAGCAGAGGCAATTTGGGGAATTTCCAATTGACCAGTATGACGTATGATAGAGCCGGAAATTCTGAACGAATTATTCCTTTCAAAAACAAAGATAAATATTACGGTAACTGAGAAAAATCGATAGATACGCCTCGAATTTCCGAAATTCTTATTTTTTTTGGTTTGAAAGTGATTTTTTCGATTACAGTAGCCGATTTTTCATTTTTAAAAGCGAGGTGCGAATCAGATTTTATTTTGGTCTGTTTAATGAAATATTTCTCGTGCTTTTAAAAATTAATGTTTCGAGAAATTTCCGGCTTACCGTGCGAAAAATGATGTTAGTCAACGGTAGTCGTTTTGTCATTGTCAAAAGCGACGTTTTATTCATTTTTTTTCGTGTTCTGTTTGATGAAACATTTTCCATGATCTTGTGAAATTAATGTTTCGAAAAATCGAGCTAACAAGGGAACCTCACGCGGACAGGGTGGAATTTCGAAAAACGCTCGCGGCTACCCCTAGGTAATCGACCATTGCGATCACGATGCGCTTGTCAGATTTTTCTGAACGCACCTGTGGACAGAGATACAGCACTTCCGGAAAATGATGATTTGCATGCGAAAAATTAGCATGGAGGGATGGTTTATTAGGCTCTCCCATCACTATGGAATCACCAGTTGAGTGGCCAAGTGGTAAGCGACTCGCTTGATAAGAAACTGACGAGGGTTCGAATCTGCTCACGATTTTTTTATTTTGCTTTTTGGCCAGAAATTTTTGCACAAGTCCAGACCAGTTAATGTATCAGACCCAAATCTTTACATGTCGATTTTTGCACGAGCCAGGGGTGCTTCTAGCATTTTCTGGTGCAGTCGATCAGACAAGGATTCTTAAAAAACAGCCAAAATTTTTTTGTTCTCTAGCGTGCCAAAGGATGCATGGCCGTCCGCATCGATGTCGGGACTATATTTTTCGAAAAAAATTTCGTAACAGCAAGGGGATCAATTTTGGCGATGTTCTGGACTTCTGCCAAAAATCGCTGGCCAAAAAGCAAAACCGAAAAACCGTGAGCGGGTCCGTACCCCTGGTCATAATCCTATCAAGCGAGTCGCTTACCACTCGGCCATTCAACTGGTGATTCCATAGTGATGGGAGAGCCTCATAAACCATTCAGCTATGCTAATCTTTTGCATGTAAATCAGTATTTTCCGGAAGTGCTGTATCTCTGTCCACAGGTGCGTTCAGAAAAATCTGACAAGCGCATCGTGATCGCAATGGTCGATTACCTGGGGGTAGCCGCGAGCGTTTTTCGAAATTCCACCCTGTCCGCGTGAGGTTCCCTTGTAAGCAGGGCAACACTATCACGGTAATAGTTTCCCCCATTCCGTTGCGTAATTTCAAATTAGCATGGATCCTTGAGGAATTTGGATCCTATAGGTCAATTTTCTAAGCATATCCTTTGAAAAACAAGCCAATTAAACCCCACAGAATCATCATATTCATTTGATTACCATTTGCACCCATTTTTTAGTAAATATTTGTCTATTTCAAGTTTCTAAAGTTTGTAGCCTCGATTTAAGGGGTGTACCTTGTAGTCTGGCTGTCAGTTAACCCATCCCAATCCAAAAATCCACAAAATTTTCAAAAAGCAAAAAGCTTGCCGCGGACGGGGGTCGAACCCGGGTCGTTCACCTTATAGCGTTTCTCTAGTTTGTAACGCAGATTTAAGGGTTGCACTTTGTAGTATGGCATCCAGTTTAGCAATCTCAGTCGAAAAGTCAGCTCAAATTTCAAAAAGCAAAAAATTTTGCCGCGGGCGGGGGTCGAACCCGGGTCGTTCACCTAATAAAATTTCTCGAGTTTGTAGCCTCATTCTAAAGGTTGTATTTTGTAGTCTGGCTACCAGTTTAGCTATTCAAAAGCCTGGGCAAGCTAGCAGAGGCCATTTAATCCCCATTTTTGTTCAGGTAGCGGAACGGGCGCTGTACTTCTGGAACAACGAGTACATTCTGTCGTTGATAGAGGAGACGAGTGCCCACGTGATGCCGATTATGTTCCCCGCACTCTACAGGATCTCCAAGGAACACTGGAATCAGGTAAAAACTACAAACGACAAACTACAAAACGCGAAAATTTCCAAAAATTGTTTGCAAAAATGAAAATTTATTTTGCAAAAAAACTAAATCAGCTCCAAAACAAATATTGCGTGCTTTCTAGCGCAAGAACAATTTAAAAAAAAAAACAACAAAATAATTATTAAAACGTGAATTTAACAAATTCCCGAAAAGAGCACAGATAAAAAAAGCGAATACGGCCGATAAATTTTTTTTTGCATTTGAAAATGACCTGAAACACTTATCTTCAAAACCGGAAATTTGAAAAGCAAAAAAACGCGCCTTCAGTCAAATTTTTCAAAACACTAAATCCAAATAAAAACGGCAAAAAAGGCCGAACAAAAAAATAAAAAAAATTACAATGAATCTTCGAAATAACTTGAAACATGAATTTTCCAGATACATTCTAAAGGCTTTAAAAATTTCAAAAAATTGATGAATTAGAAATTAAGGTAACTCGAAGACTAAGAAGATCTATTACCACCAATAAATTTCTCTGGATATTTAAAATTTTCTGAAACATTTATCTTCAAACCTGGAAATTGGAAATTACACAATTATCGTCTCTTTCAACCTGATTTTATACATACCAAATCCGACTAAAAACGCCCAAAAACCCGATTTTTGAAGGAGCGACAAAAGTGATAATAAATCCCAGAAATAAATTTTGGCCTTAAGGGTTGATGAAACATGCATTTTCCTGGGTCTTAGAAGGGTTCATTCTCTTTTAAAAAAAAAAACAAAAATAAAACAATGAAAGCCAAATTTTAATTAGAAACGCCTAAAAAATTCGATCACTCGTGTTTTTATTCCTTCAATGTGGTTTAATAAGTTTTCACCAATTTCCGTGTTTTTAAGATTTTTTGAAACATCTTTTTTCAAAAACCCAAACCACATTTTTTTCAGACGATCGTCGCCCTGGTCTACAACGTGCTGAAGACGTTCATGGAGATGAATGGCAAGCTGTTCGACGAGTTGACGAGCACGTATAAGATGGAACGCCAGAAGTCAGACTTATGGATTATTGGCTTACCAATCCCTTTAAAATCTATTTGCCGATTCGGCAAGCCAGCAGAGATCCTTGAGGAAACTCCGAAATGGTCTTTGCTAGCCAGCTTGGCTTATCAGCGCTTTAAGAACCGAAACTGCAGCTTTTAAAGGACCGTTGAAGGCAAAAACCTGGCGAATTTGACTGGCTGATCCCTTTAAATTCGGTTTCACTAACCCGGCAAGCTAGCAGGGATCCTTGAGGAAATTCGAAAATGGTCTCTGCTAGCCAGTTTGATTTTCCAATGCCATTAAAGTCTAGATTTCGGCTTTTAAAGGGCCATTAAAGGGAAAAGAGGGCTTAACATTATGGAGTTTTTGACTTGCAGGGCCCTTTAAAATTTCAAAAATGACAATTGTATTGCCAGGGAGCGGAAACGGGAAAAGGATCGCGAAGAACTGTGGAAACGACTCGAAGCTATTGAGCTGGCCGGCGGAGAGGAAGCCGACGGAAAATTGTTACTCACCGGACCCCCGCTCACCTCTTTCATCGGCAACAAGGTACGGTATTTTAATTTTTCAAAAAAGTTTACGGCTTGCCATTAGATAGAGCGCAAAATTCTCCACAACATGGCGTTTTTAAAAGTTTAAATTGGGTTACTATAGCCGGAGAAAAATTTGTCGAAAAATTAAAAGTTTCATGTTTTTATAAAGTTTTTATTTTGCGAGGAAAATTAGTAGAGACAAATTGAAAATTATGAATCATTAAACTGACAGCCAGTTGAAAGATTGGCAAGCTAGCAGAGGCAATTTGCCTTTGGAGCGGCGAGCTGGCAGTGATTCTTTGATCCCCCGAGTGCGGAACATCGGGAACCTCGGCAAATGATCTCTGCTAGCCGGCCCTCGAAATTTTTTCATGTTGTATTGGATAGTTTGGGTGACAGTTTAGGAAATGGCAAGATTAGCAGAAATTTCGAGGAAATGGCAAGCTAGCAGAGACCAATTGATCCTAGGCGTCGGTAAGATCAGACAATCAGGCAATTGGCCTCTGCTAGCTTGCCCTGTGAAATATTTTGATGTCGTAATCGGGAGCCCGGCTGACAGTTTACAGAATGGGCAGGCTAGCAGGGATTTCTAGGGAATAGCCAGCTAGCAGAGACCATTTAATCTCAAATTTCCAGACCTCCGAGGTGACGGGCGGCGACAAGAGCCCGGGCGCCGTCAAGAAGACGTCCTCCTCAAGCGGTGGAGCCCCACCCGCTACCAAGAAATAGAAACCGCAATTTTCCACTTTTAAAGGACCATTGAAGCCAAGAATCCATGACTTCAACGGCCCTTTAAAAGCTCCGTTTTTTGGCTGCTGACAGGCCCATTTCGTGTATTTTGTAACTCCGCGTAGTCGCCCTCGAATTTGCGTGTGTGTATTTATCAATATTTTCGTGTGTTTTTTGTAATTTTTACAGTAAGAAAAGGCAAAAAGTCTCAAAAAATCTATTTTTTATAAAAATCGAAAAATTATTTTTTGTATTTTTTACTGTAAAAAATGCCGCCATTTTTTGCTCCCCGTATAGCTACAGTGACCCCCCGTTATTAGAAAAGCTAAGGAAAAAGTACAGTAAGGCGGAAAAATTCGTTTTTTTTACGTTTGCGGGAAACTGTAATTTTTTTTACATACAGTAGTCTACAGTAGTCTACAGTAACCCGCGATACCGTAACCCCGGCCCTGCCATTCGCCCAACATTCGTTTTTCTCTTCTATTTGTCATTTTTTATTTTTTCCCGGCCCTCCCCCCCCACTATTATGGTTCACATGTTCAGCTCATTTTTGTATTGGTTTTCCTTATTTTTTCGTTTTACAAGCCACGCCCCCTTTCCGGAAGCCACGCCCCTTGTTGGAGGCTAGCAGAGAAAATTTTGTTTTGTTTGTTTTGTTTCAAGTTTTGACAAAAACCAAAAATTGCGACAGCGTTAATCGAAATTTTTCGGCGTGCTGGTAATTTTTTATTTTTTCGGCTTAAATTACGGTAATTTTCGGAAAATTAGAAAAAAATTACGGTAGATAAAAAGCGGAAAAAATTGTTTCCGAAAAATTGATAAAAAATGGGTTTCAGCTTTTTTGGAAATTCAGAACGATTTGGCAGCAGCAATTTAATTTTCTTAAGTTCCTCGCTCTGAATTTACGAAAAATGACAATTGGCGTATCGTAAATTCAAAAATTAACTTCTAAAAATGGCAAGTTGCAATTCTTAAAAAAACCCCAAAAAGCCGAAAGCTACAAAAACCGGTTCCGGAAAAAATGTTTCAAATTTACACAAAGCACGGAAAATTGGGATTTACCTTAGTGTCGCACTTTTTCTTTATTCTACTTTTTAGTGTTAAAAAGACTAGAGTTATCGTATCAAAAAAAGCAAAAATTGGCAACAAAAAATTACAAGTTTCATCGATTTTGCAATTTCGCCAATTTTTTGGAACCTTAATTTTTTCTTGCTTTGAAATGAAGTCGGTACTTTTTATCTTAAAAACGATAATTACCGCACCCAAAAAGATCAAAATAATCGCGCGCGAAGATTTAAAAAATGAGTTTCACCCAATTTCCATTTTCCAAAATTTTTCAGCCTTTCAATTTTCCACAAATAGAAGGATACCGTACTTTTTATCCTGAAAAACCACAACTCCCGTATCGAAAAATTGAGTTTCATCCATTTTCCAATTTAAAAATTTTATCTGTAATTTTTTAAAACAACTAAAAAGTCATGAACCGGAAAGGGGCGTGGCCTTAAAAGCTGTACTACTGTATAATTTAGATCTGCTTTTTTCTGGTTTTTTATATTTTTATTTTCCCCGAATTTCCAAGACACATCCCCCATCAAAAAACACACAGCTACCGTAACCCCGAATTTCTGGTAATTTCCATATTTTGATTTTTCACATTTTCTGTTTTTCCGGAATTCCGCCCGATTCCGCCGGAATACGGTGGTATACTGTAATTTGTAATTTTTAACGGCTCGTTAAATATATAGTGACTCGATTCCCCCAAGTTCCCATTATTTCTATTGTATTTTTTTGAATGGGAATAAAGTGACAGAGTTTTGGAGCCGGGCTACAAACTACAAAGGGCTATAACTTTTTGTTTAAGGCGTTTCAAGTCTGGCCTTTGAGCTAATTGGCTGAACTGGCAGCCAGACTAGAGACTACAAGATTTATGTCGAGGCTACAAACTACAGGAAACCTACCCGGACAACGATGCGGGTTCGACCCCGCCCGCGTCCAACCTTTTTGCTTTTTGAATTTTTCGTGAATTTTTCGACTGGCATACCCAAACTGGAAACCAGACTACAGAATGCAACTTTTAGATCGAGGCTAGAAACTACAGAAACCTTACTAGGCGAACGACCCGGGTTCGAGTCCCCTCCCGGGCGAATTTTTGCTTTTTGAAAATTGGATGGTTTTTACGTTTCTAATGGCTAAAGCCAAGCCAGACTAGAGACTAGAGACTACAAAATAAGTCGCCAAAACATTCCCAAAGAATAAATCTAAATATGATGAGAAGGAACAATTAACCCGAGCCCTTTTTTTACAATTTTTGAAAAATTTATTTTTTTTTGGGTTGTAGCAAGAAAATGCAATCTTTAATGAGTGAGTGGCCCTCATGATTTTCTTATTATCCGAATAACGTAATGGAGAATATACTATGACCGGAAAATCCGACAAGCAAACAGCGCGAAAAAATTAAAGCCAAAAACTGAGACACGGCTTACGAAGACGCATTGACGAATCGGGAATTTCCGGGATTTTGTCGTTTTTTGAAACATAAGAAATCTGAGCTCCGAGGGCCACCGTTGGCATCTTGTATAGTGCCAGCCGCTTCTAGCGGCTTCGCCGCTGCAAGCGGGCTAAACTGACATCCAGACTACAGACTACAAGCTACAAAAGGGCCAAAACTGTGGGATATTAGCATTTTCTGCAATTACAGAATACAGACCACAAAAAGTTTGATATTTTTGAGTTTTCTGATTTTTTGAAACATTAATTCTGAGAAACCGGAAACATGAAGACGGGTATTGCATCAAGGAGTGACAAATTCTACTACCACAGGTTAAACATCATTATTTTTAACATTGTTTGAAACACGAATTTTTTTCTTGACGCAAATTTGTGCCTACACGGATGAGGTAAATACTTGCTGTGCCGAATTTTCGCTGTGCCGATTTACAGTATGCCGATTATTGGTATACCGAATTTTCACTATGCCGAATTTTGGAGGTCTTCCTTCAAGACATAATGGCTCTGGAAGTTATGAGCTAAACCCCCAATTTCAGCACGAAAAAATGAGGCAAATCGTGATCTGCATCCAAAATTCTGCATAAATCGGTTCACTTCCGCTCGGTTTCTCGCCTGAAATCCGATTTTTTTTCCTCAAATGCCAACCATCTAGCTGCAGCCCGATTCGCCGACCCGAAGACGATCATTGGCGGCGAGTCGTGCACCAAGGTCAACGTCTCCAACTCCAACACGAAGCACGCCTCCAAGTCGCGGTACGCCTGAATTTTTCTCTTGGGCAGCGGCCGGCTAGCAGAGACAATTTCGGCATTCCCTAAATGGTCTCTGCTAGCCAGCTGGACTCCAGAGCTTTTAAAGGGCCCCTGAAGGCATGCAAGGGGGGCGCTTAAAGGGACCGTGACAGCAACTAGGCCATGGCCCTTTTTAGCTCCGGCAGCGGCACGAAGAGCGGATCATCCAAGAAGAAGCGGGTCTCGCTTGTGTTGCCGACAACCACCGCCTGCGCCAAGTCCGTGTCGAAGACGTCGGGCCGCCGGTGGGCACGGGGCAGACTAGCAGAGACAATTTAAGGAATCCCTAAATGGTCTCTGCTGGCCAGCTAGACTTGCAAGAGCCTTTAAAATAGATCCTCTCGTTCTAAAGGACCATTGAAGGCAAAAAGAGCCCTGAATTCGACGATTTTTCCGGTTTAAAGGTACAGCGACAGCAACTGGATCCTTTTTCAGGTCCACCGCCTCAACCTCGATGCGAAAGAGTGGCAGCAAGAAGAGCGTGAGCCAGAAGAGCTGCATCAAGAAGAAGAAGGAGCTCGAGAAAAAGAAGCCGACCGAATCCAACAATAGGTGGGGCAGACGAGCAGTGGCGATTTGTGAAAATTTAAAACGCTCGCTTCTGGCCAGTTTGACTTCCTTCGGCGTAGCACCCAAAAATATCCATAAATTTTATAGGGCGCTTGAAGGCAAAAAGCGCCACGAATTCGGCTTTTTCCAGTTGAAAAGGGCAGTGACAGCAACTAGACCACGCCCCCCTTTTTAGTTCCTCGAAGAAGAAGAAGAAGGAAAAGGGCGGCTCAACTCGTTCCTCGAATGCAACCTCTACCAAGTCGTCCAAATCGACGCACACGCAGCGCTCGTTGATGGCCACCCCGCCGTCGTCGCAGGTAGCTTTTGGGCTAGTTGTTCGCGTTCTGTAGTCTGTAGCCTAGGGTTAGTGACTGTAGTTTGTAGTCTGGCTGCTAGTGTAGTGATCCCATCAAAAAATTGGCAAAAAATTCCAAAAGCAAAAAGTTTTGCCGCGGCCGGGGGTCGAACCCGAGAGACTCGCCTAGTGGCGTTTTTGTAGTTTTTAGCTTGTTCTAATGGTTGGAGTTTGTAGTTTGGATGTCAGTTTAGCGTTTGAAATAGAGAAATTTTTTAAAAATTCAAAAAGCAAAAAGTTCGGCGCCGACGGGGGTCGAATCCGGATAGATAGCCTAGTAGGGTTTTTGTAGTTTGTAGCCCAGTTCCGGAAATTGTAGTTTGTAGCCTGCTTGCCAGTTAAGCCATTACAAAAACAATTGAAGCTCTAAGTCTAAACCGGACAGAAATTTCGCTTCAGATGTCGCTGATGTCGGCCACGCAGAAGATCTCGCTGGCGGAGGAGACGAACAACAACAAGAACATGGCCAGCAGCAGCAGAAGCACCGCGTCGACCACGAGCAGCAACAAGAACATGGCCAGCAGCAGCAGCAGCACCGCGTCGACCACGAGCAGCAACAAGAACATGGCCAGCAGCAGCACCAGCACTGCCTCCAAGACGAGCAGCAGCAAGCCCTCCAAGGGCAACAAGCCCAGGGCGACTCGGTACGCCCTGATTTTGGCCCCTGTCACCGTCCCTTTAAATTGGATTTTCTCATGCGGCAAACTAGCAGTGATCATTTTCGAAATTCCAAAATGTTGTCTGCCAGGCAATTTGTCTTACCGGGGTCTTTAAAATTTCTGAAAATAGATTTTGGAGCCATTTGGAAGCATTTTCTGCTGTCACTGCCCCTTTAAAATGGATTCCAGGGAGGGCAAGGTTGCAGTGATCATTTGGGAAATTCCAAAATGGTCTATGCTAGCCAGTTTGACTTGAGAGGGCCTTTAAAAATGGAATCTTTTAAATGGAATCGATACTTTTTAAAGGACCATTGAAGGTTGAGTCTTTGCTGCCAGTTTAAAGGAGCAGCGACACCCGCTAGGCCACGCCCCTTTTTCAGCGCCACTGCGAAACGCCCGAAAAGCCCGAAGAGCCCGAAAAGCCTGAAGAGCCCGAAGAAGAACAAGAAAGCCGCGGCCCCCCTCGACGTCGGAGCGACCCAAGCCGATGGCGGCGCCGAGGAGAAGGAGCAGGAAAAGGAGAAGAGGTGGGGCAGGGCAGGCTAGCAGAGACCATTTGAGGATGGGAATGCCTAACATGGTTGCCAGTTTAGCGATTTGAAAAGAATTAGCGTTCTAGTTACAAACTACGAAAAGTGAGCGCAATTCCAAATCGGCAAACCCAATGTGTGCACATTTTCCGCTCCTTTCCTATGTACAGACTGGGGTACAGCAATTGGATTTTGTAGTCTGCGTGTCAGTTCAGCGACTCAGAAGCCGAATTAGCCTTCTAGCTACAAACTACGAAAACTCGACCACTTGAAAACCCGAAAACGCGGTTGTGGCGATTTTCCGAACCTGTCCTATTGACGCCAGGGGTACGGTGGCTGATTTTTTTGCGGTTGTATTTTGTAGTCTGTCGGCCAGAATAGCCATTTCCGTCAAAAAAGATGAAGTGTTGCGTATTAAAGGGGGAGTGACAACAGCCAAGCCAGGAATGGGCAGGCCAGCATGGATTCTTGTGGAAACGTGAAAATTCCCCGATTTTGCAGTGAGGCGGAGACGCCGATCCCGGTGGTGCCCGACGACCCGCTAAAGGAATACGTGCCCCCGTCCGAGACGACCGCCCCGCCTACCTCCCCGGAGGCCGACGAGGAGGCTAGTTTTGGGGTTCTACTAGCGGATTTCGCCAAATAGAGAAAAAGCAAACACGTGGCGTGGCGGAGACTTAACTTACTAGGGAAGTATCTGAACTTGCCATCGAACTTTGAGAAGTCAGATACACCATTCGATGCGCCGTGACAAGAGGATTCCAAATATGTAATAAAATCAACGGGAGCGCATAACGGTAAAAAGTTATGAGCATTTTAAGTTTTACATTGAAATACGCCGCCGCGAGAAGAGCCCCTCCCAGCGCACCCTGATCATCGGTCTCGTGGCCTAGTGGTTTGCGCATGGGTCTCTGGGCTGTATGACCAGGGTTCGGATCCCCTCACGATTTTTATTTTTTGCTTTTTGACCGGTTCCTACTTTTGCATGTCCAAACTCGGGAATAAGTTTTTCTTTACTGTGTGACCCCTAAAAAGCACCAGCGATGAAAAAATAACCCCGGCAACAAAACTAGGATCGGACGCTCTCTATATCAAAGTTGGCAAAATCGTCTGAAACCGCCCTTTTAAGGCTCTGTGCGAATTCGAAGAATTTAATTTGTCAAAAAATGGAACAGTACATCTCGATCAGCAGAAAATTCCCTTCGAATGAGCTATCTTACCTGCGCTTTACGCCAAATTCTCGAAAAGTCTTTGGCTAGCTGGCCATACCCTGCCCTTACCCTGCATTCCAAAAATATTTTTTTGCGGAAATTTTTGGCAGCCGTATGTAATATAGCTCATTTGAAAGAGCTTTCTTTGTTGAACAAGGAGCACTAATTAGTTTAGACTAAATTCCATTCCGCGCGATGATACAGGGCCTCAAAGATGCTGTTTTTCGTCATTTTGCCGACTTTGAAGCCTCATAACTTTTTACCGTTATGCGCTCCCGTTGATTTTATTACATATTTGGAATCCTCTTGTCACGGCGCGTCGAATGGTGTATCTGACTTCTCAAAGTTCGATGGCAAGTTCAGATACTTCCCTAGTTAGTTCTAGCTTAGGATTAGCTTAGGCTTAGCTTTGGCTTTGGCTGTGGCTTGACTTAGGTTTAGGTCTAGGCCTAGCTTGGTCTCAGCTTTGGCTTGGCTGCCTCAGTTGCTCAAAAAACATTTCTGGCACTCCCTGTGAAGAATTTCCTTTACAGGCTGGCCGCGACGTGCTGTGAACGACAGGCCGCCCGGATCGACCAGCGCTGACTAATTAAAAACACACCCCCGCCCCTATATTTCGCTGTGCATTTATTGTTCGATTGTGATCAGAAATACTGTCGTCGTGCTTCCTGGGATAAACTGTTAAAAAAAAGCACGAAAAAGCCCTGAACTCACAGCATCTGATGGAAAAAGCAAAGAGCCCGACCAGGGGGACGGGGGGGTCGAACCCGGGCCTTGCGCGCCGTGGCAACCCTGATTAGCCAATTCAGCAATTTCCGATGTTCCTCGCGGCACGAAACATGCGATTTTTATGGCAATTTTTGTGCCCGTCCCCGCACTGCCGCTGCTGTTTTGCCCTGGCTTGGGTGAGCCTTGGCATACGGTAGCCCGTGCCATGCGGCTCTTGAGATTCCCCAAGAATCTCTGCTCGCCTGCCCAAACAAACTATGCCAACACAGCTTGACTTCAAATTGGCCTCCCGGAAAAACGACCGATAGCCTAAATACCGCGAAACATGCAATTTTTAGCGAGGATTTTTCTCGTTCGGAACCGAAGCCGATCGCTGTCTAGATTTTCCTATGAAAATTATGATGCCTTTTTAACATAATTTACAAATTCGATTACAGCTATTTACGACAGACCCACTGGATTATTCCCTGCCGAAAATCGCCAATCTTGGCCGTTTTTTGAAACAGTCATTTTTTATTTTTCGACTTTCACATTAAATATTTATTAAATCTACAAGCTACAAACTACAAAAATCACATTAAAATTGGTGCAAATTAAAAGCATTTTTTGAATTAAAATTGGATAAATTCGGGCGGCTCGCCGCCGGAATTCAGGTGGCGCTTCATGTGGAGCTGGAGATGATCACTCCGTCCGAATGTTCGGCCACAGCTCGGGCATCTGAAAGGGAAACGCTTAACTGGCGGTCAGACTACAAAATACAACATATATTTTGGGGCTGTAAACCACAAAACTACTACCAGGCGAACGACCCGGGTTCGACCCCCGCCCGCGGCTAACTTTTTGTTTTTTGATTTTTATACCAACCTTTCGATAGAGCAATGGCTAAATCGGCGGCCAGACTACAAACTACAACCTCCAGTTTCAGGCTACAGGCTAGAAAAAGCTGCCAGTTGCACGACCCGGGTTCGACCCCCGTCCGCGGTAAGCTTTTTGCGTTTTGAATTTTGTGCTAGTTTTTCGATGGGGTTAGCCAAACTGGCAGCCAGACTACGAAATATAAGCCTCGTTTTCAATTTACATCAGTTTAATCACGAAATACAGTGGTACCTGAACGGCTTGGCGCCGGTGTGCTTCCTGTAGTGCCGCGTCAACTCATCCGATCGGGCAAACGAGCAGTGACACACTGGCCATTGGCACACGTAGGGGCGCTCGCCTGAAAAGTATATTGATTAAAATCGTGATTTAAATAAAGCCTTCGATTTTAAAAACCAGGATTTCGAAGTTAAAAATCAATGTTTCAGAAACTTTTGAAAGACCTAAAATTTCAGCGTCAAATAATAGCACCCTGTTTGTACAAATAAAAGTAAAAATTAGCAACTTTTCCCTGATTATCTTTAGGCTTCTGAGAAGTAAATTTAAAAAGGAGAATGAAAATTTGGGTGTTTCAGAAAAATTACAGTATCCGCAAATTTTGAAGGAAGGAATACTTCAAGGCAGCCACGGGCTAATATTAAAAACCACAGCCCCCTTATAGGTAAAAAAAACGAAGATCTAAGTTGCAGCTACTTCAATTTAAGTTATTAAGCTACAGTACGATTCTCCGAGAGAGCCCCTAAGATCATTTCAAAAATTTTTGAAAAACCAATGTTTCAAAAAATTTTTAAAAGGCGTAATTTTCATTTTGGATAATGCTCGTCAAAAAATGGCCAAAATCCGGAATCGCCTTGATTTAAATTAAGTTATTAGCGTACAGGAAGCTAGGTAAGTTCTGCCTGACGAGCCAAAATTCAATTCCGGCTTTTTAAAAATCAATGTTTCTACAAAACTTAAAACGTTATGAATTTTTTGTTGGGCATTCCGGTTTCTTCATCATTGATTCAAACATTCAGCAAAAATTCCACATCATTATCGGTTGTTTAAAAATAAAATAAAACAGTCCAATAAACTCACCAAAAATTATGAAAATCGAAAGTCAATTCTCCAAAAAAATTTCTAAATAAATCGAATACGCAGCACCATGTTTCAGAAAATTCACATTAGGGTCGGGGTTTCGCCCCGCTAATTGGTTGCGCTCTCTTTGGTCCCAGTCCTACTATTCTCCCCGCAAAGCGAAACATTTTTACGCAAATTTTTATTTTTATTTTTTTCCCTGCTTTATTAAGTTTTCTTAATTGATAATTATTAAATATAATTGAAGCTGCAGTAATTTCCCTCCATGTGGTTATTTATTTCTTAATTAATTAATTAATTTAACTTTCTAGGAAAATAAATGTTCCAGAAAACTTACAGTAAACGAACAATTTTTGGCAAGCAATATTGGCAGGTATCCGTTTCAAAAAAAAAATATCGAATAGAAAATATAGAAGCCCATTTTAAAAATTACAAAACATGGAGCTTTTTTAAAAAATATGTTTCTCAAAATTGGGGGGATTATGGCGAATTTTTCTAGGATAATCCTTCCATTGGATGATTTAGGACAACATTTGAAATGAAATTTAAATCGACATGATTAATTTCTCCTAATTGGTGGTTAGTATAGATAAAACCTAAGCTACAGTAAGCACCGTCCTTACGGTCCGTTAATTTTACCGAGTTTTTAATCAATAAAAAGGGTTAACTGAATTAGTTTTAAGTGTAAATAAAAAAGTGTTTCACGAAATTCAGAGGAAACGAATAATTTTTGGCCAGCAATTTCCTGAAGTGTAAATTCCAGAAAAACCTATCCTCAGTTTAAAAAATCAAAAAAAATTCGATTTTTTAAAAAATATGTTTCTAAAAATTCGGGGATTATGGCGGGTTTTCCACATTCATTGGGCCTTCCATTGGATTGTTGAAAATCGATTGCTTGCAATTAAAGCAAGCCGTATTAATTAGCTGTTAATTTAGCTAATTTTATTTCGATTTTTAATGGTGATCCCGCGCTAAAATAATCCAATCGGGAAATATACTCAAAATTCAAAAAGCAAAAAGTTAGCCCCCGGGTGAGGTCGAGCGCGGGTTTCAAAGATTGTATCTTGTAGTCTGGGTGCCAGTTTAGCCATTCGCATCAAAAACCGGTGGTCCCTATTCCGTTTGGCTACTGTATCCACTCACTCAAGACTAGCCGCGGTACCCCCAGGGCAAAACAGATGCATATCTCGAGATGGTCCAAATATTTGTCTCTCTCTCTCTCTCTCTCTCTCTCTCTCTCTCTCTCTCTCTCTTCCCACTACAAGATACGACTGTTTACAGCCGTTTGCACTTCCAATTATCCGCCCTCTCACCCCCCGGCCGGTCACTTCAAAGCGGGTGTCATTTGGCGCATACCGGAAATAGGGAGGTCACCTGGGGGGTACGGTAAATGGAGGGTTTAGCACGTCCTAAATGATCTCTGTTAGCTTGCCCTGACTTGGACTCTATAGCTTCAATTAATCGAAAATTAAAAGTATCGAAGGAAAGACGTACGCCCATTGCCGACACTAAAAAGGCGCGATCTGGTTTGTGAGACGAAACAGATTTTTTCAAAATTTTACGATGTTTCGCAAACTGCCTCTGCAAACCTGCCCAATTAAAAAACACAAACATTAAGAAGGGAGATTCGGGGGAATTAAACAGAGAATTTCAATGGTTTACAAGGAAAACCAACTGATTGTCCATTGACTGCTCAAAAAATGTGCGTTTACCTTCGTACATCGAAACATTTTTTTTAAACCTGATTTTTGCCATCGTCTCGTCTAGCCTGCCCTGTATTCAGAATACGCGAAATTTATAAGGTTTTCATTCCTTCGGGATTGTTGTCGCAAAAATATAGCAATCACTTATTCCCCCCGAAACATAAATTTTCAAAAAAATTACGGCAAATGGGCCTTGCTAGCTTGCCCTGGCCGCCTCAGGAATCCTCAATTTCCTAAGGAATCTCTGCTAGCCTAGCCTCGCCGAAATTGATAAGACTCGCTTCATACCCATTAATGATTATCAAGGTGAAAAATTCGGGATTACTTTTCCGACTCGAAACATTAAAATTTAATTCCAAAATTTTCGATTTTTCCGAACAGTTGCTTCAGGATTATTGTCGCAAAGAACCGGGTGATCACTTATTGACCCGAAACACATAAGTTTCTAAAATTTTCTGATTTTCAACATCCGCAAATTGTCTCCGCTAGCCTGCCCTGAATCGCCCGGTCGCTTATTGCAACGAAACATTAATTTTCAAAAAAAGGAATTTCCGCAAATGGCCCTTGCTAGCTTGCCCCGGCCGCATGAGGAATCCTCAATTTCCTAAAGGATCTCTGCCAGCCCGCCAGCCCCTGAAATTCCCTAAGAATTGCTGCTAGCCTGCGCTTTCAAAAGTCGGCGCGAAAAAAAGGGTGAATTAGCCGGTAGAAACATGGCCGTTTCCCTCCATAAAACAAAACAAAGTATTTCAAAAATTGTGCTCATTTCGGCAAATGGTTTCTGCTAGCCTGCCCTTCTCCCGGAAATGCAGCTAATTTAACAATTAATTAACGAACTTCCAGCATGACCATTGCCAACTCAAAAATTGCCTTATAGTATTTCCGACATGAAACACAATTTTTCACCAAAAATTTTCGATTTCCCCGAAATGGTCTCTGCTAGCCTGCCCTGCCCTCGGAAATAAAGAGAACTCAAATAATTCAGAGATTCAAGAACTCTGGCACCGCGAAGGTTTTATTGCCGACTCAAAAAAATACCGTCAATGGTCTTGGGTTGAAACATAAAGTTTGAAAAAAATGTCGATTTCCCAAATTGTTTCTGCCCGATTGCCCTGCGATTTATTAAAGTGCGCCAGCTGCCATTAAATAAGCAATTTTTTTTATTCAAAACCAAAAGTAAAATGCAGAGGAGCCGTGCCCAAACACATTAATCCCGTAAAAAAATTTCCGATAGGCTTCTTGGAATGAAACATAAAACTCTTCCCCCGAAATTCAGCCATTTTGCACATTGTCTCGGCGATACTACACAATTGAAAATTCCCCAAGGATCTCTGCTAGCTTGCCGGGAAAATGGTTACTGCATTACTCCCCCTGACCAATCTGCATTGGCCAATCGAAAAACGCCTAATTACCTTTCCGACACGAAACATAAAATTTTGAAATATATCGATTTCCGCAAATGGTCTCTGCTAGCTTGCCCTGGTCATGAAAATACGGAGACTACGGTAATTGTCGAATTTTGGAGACTAATAATCTCTGCTAGCCTGCCCGGCGTGAATTTGCGTCACAGCCATCTGTCTACCACAAATTAGCCCCGCAGAAAATTGCAATTTGGCATCCAGAAATGAAACCTACATTTTTCACGTAAAATTCGGGAATTTACAAATTGTCTCGGCTCAACCGCCCCCGCTAAATTTCCTCCAAAAATCTCTGCTAACTTGCTTAGAAACCGGATGCCTGCGTGCATTGGCCAATCCAGAAACGGCCAATTCCCTGTTCGACACGAAACATAACATTTTGAAAATATTTTTCCGATTTCCCAAATTGCGTTTCCTAGCTCGCCCTGAGCCGCTAGCTGGCAAAAAACGGAGATTACGGTAATTGTCGTAGTTCGGAGGCTAAGCATCTCTGCTAGTCTGCCCGGCTTGAATTTTCCGAAAAAGGACTGGTTGTTTAGGGGATCGGTTTTATGCTGACCATTAGGCCCGAAAAAAATCCCGGGTTAAGTTCTGAAGATGAAACATAAAATTCTTATCCAAAAATTCAGCATTTTGCAAATTGTCTAGGCCAGGCTCTTCCTGCGAAAATTCCTTAAAATATCTACGATCTTTCCCGATTGGAAAACATGAGCCGTCAGACGATTGGCCACTCCAAAAATGCCCGATTACCTTTTCTACACGAAACACAAAATTTTCAAAAATTTTTCGATTTTCCCAAATTCTCTTTGAAATTTTCAGTTTTAAATTCCCAAAAATCGCAGATTTGGTTTTTGAGGTGAAACACACCATTTTAACCCGAAAAAGTTCTTGGAAAATCGCCAAAGATCGCTGCTATCCGGCCCCTTTTCGGGCTTTTTTGCCCTTTGTGCCCCGAGGGCATATCCGGGCTGTCAAGTGGGCCCCAATCAATCACACCGTTCTCTCTCTCCCTCTCTCTCCCCCCCTCTCTCTCTCTCTCTCTCTCTCTGCCCGAAAGAGACAACAGTAGCCGGCGTCGCCTAGGGGTGAAATACGATACCGTACCCACTCGAGTACCCCTGAATACGCGCGGCTACCTAAAGACGCTATCCGCAAAAGACCCGCCAAAGACCTGTAAATAACTGCCAAATAGCCGCAAGGCACTTCACACACAAAGCGATGAGTGTTTGGCAGGCTCGCAGAAGTGCTTGCGGAATTTTCCGTTTTTTACGTGTTTTTGTCCGAATTCGATGGCGTAATCGATTAGGCAAACCAGCAAAGACGATTTAGGATCAGAGAATCGCTAGCCTGGCAGCCAGTTAGGCAAATGGCAGGCTAGCAGAGAGCATTTGCGGAATTTTATCTCTTTAGTTACAAACTAAACAGATTTTTAACCAGTTTTTGTATGGATTTGATGGCGTAATCGATTAGCGAGGCTAGCAGAGACCATTTAGGATGTGAGAATCGCTAGTCTGGCAGCCAGTTGGGCAAATGGCAGGCTAGCAAAGACCATTGGTGGAATTCTCACCGGTATGCAACCGCTGGTGGGCCCTCAGATGGGAGCTTTTCGTGTAGATCTTGTCGCAACCTAAACATCCGATTTTAAAGGACTATCGAGGGCAAAAAGGGGCGTGGCCTAGGCGGCTCACCTGGATATTGGCAAAGATGAGTCCGTTTCCGTCTAATTTCCCGTCCTTTCCGAGGAATTCGTTCTTTCAGTTTTGGGCACTGGGCGGAGGGCGGGTAGAACACCTGAAATTATGTAATTGGAATGAAGAAGGAAACAATGATCATTAAAAAATTTTAAAAGCTAAAAACTAAATTTTTGTGATCTAAATTTTTTTTTGTTTAGAAATTCTATTTGTTTTTTCTTTTCAAACGGACCGACGGTTGCCTAATAATTTCGATCAACAAAACTGAAACATTAAATTTTATTGAAACATTAAAAGTGGTTTGTCAAACTGAAATTGATTTTTATATTTTAGCCTTGTTTTTATGCTGAAATTTAATTCAGATTAATTAAATGCTAGTCTTTTCGGCTCATCGCTCCAATCCGTGTAATTATGTAGAAAAATAAAACGACGATATGATTCTTTTTTTGAAACATCAAAAATCAATTTTTTGAATCGAAAACCCGTTTTCCAAATATTTCTATTATTGTCCATTTAATCAATTAGAGGAACAAAAATTGGACATCAATTTTTTTGAAGCTGGAGTTTTCCAAAAATCGCGTTTTCTATATATTTTTAATTCATACATTTTTTACGTTTTTTTTACAGTTTTGCAGTCGAATCTATCGACCAAAATCAAAATAAAAAAATATTTTATAGAATTCGAGCTTGCAAAAATTTGCCATTATCAAGACCAATTGCAATATTCAAGCAAGGTTTGGAAAAGACCTGCAGCTGAAACATCAAAAACCGGAATTTTTTAAACTGGTTTTTGTATTTAAATGCAATTGAAATGGTTCATAATTAATTAATAATTAATTTAAAACCTTGCTCTCAATATCCGGTGGCAGGCGAGTGACGAAATCGAACTCGTCGTCGATGGATGAGGAGGAGCAGCTTGGGGAGGAGGAGGAGATCGTCGCTGTCTAAAAATAATGGCTAAAAAGTCAATATGCTGAAAAATAATAAAATGATGATGCTCTAAAAATAACTTTAAAACCTAAACATTTTGAAAATTCAAAAATTCTTTATGTGAAAAGAAAACTGGCGTTTCATAAAAACAATGAAAATTTTGAACGGTTCGGAAAATGGATGTTTCAAAAAAACGGCTGTGCTCGCAAAAATAGCCATCATTAATTGATGTTCGTAGCATCATTTGAAACCGGTAATTCCCCCATTTTTAATCGAATTTTAATTGTCAAAAATACCGTCTGTATATCGATCGTTGCCGAATATCATATATAGATATCCAGTGAATATAATAACAGAAACACTAAAAATCGAAACACGAGTAAATCAGGGATTTTCGGAAATTTTTCATTGCAAAAATATGTTCCTTGAAAGTTACGCTAGCTGAAAATTTTTATTTGGGTAATCGACGGAGCAATGCAATTAGTTTTAAATTTTGAATTAAAAACGCCTAGTATATCGAAATAACCGAATATTGCTTGGTTTAGGATTCAGCTTCGGCTTAGGCTTAGACTTAGGCTTAGGCTTAGGCTTAGGCTTAGGCTTAGACTTAGGCTTAGGCTTAGGCTTAGGCTTAGGCTTAGGCTTAGGCTTAGGCTTAGACTTAGGCTTAGGCTTGGGCTTAGGCTTAGACTTAGGCTTAGGCTTAGGCTTAGGCTTAGGCTTAGGCTTAGGCTTAGGCTTAGGCTTAGACTTAGGCTTAGGCTTGGGCTTAGGCTTAGACTTAGGCTTAGGCTTAGGCTTAGGCTTAGGCTTAGGCTTAGGCTTAGGCTTAGGCTTAGGCTTGGCTTAGGCTTAGGCTTAGCTTCGGCTTAGGCTTATAATCTATTACGCCTTTAAAACGCATAAAACCAGCGTTTAAAAAATCTAAAAATTGTAAAAAAAGAAGTTTCAAAAAATTCCAGGATCCGACAGGTAAGGACCGTTATTAGTCAGCGGTCGTCATGCCTTTTGAAACCGGCAATCCCATGCTTTTTAAGAGAATTTGCACTACCAAAAAAACCGTATATAGATCGTATTATTCTTACTGTAACTTTCTTTAATTCCACAAAAATCGGGCTAATAAAAAAGTGTTACAAAAAATTCCAAAGACAAGCAAAGAGTATGGAAGAGATGCATATGTATTTCAAACTAGACCGGATCTTCCAGCCTTTTATCCAGAACTTTTTAACTTTATAAAAGCTACACATTTCTTGTGGGCAGGCTAGCAGAGATCGCTTGGGAAAACGAGCGAATTTTAGAAAACGTTTGAATTTCCTGTATCCAAATATGTCAGAAAGACTATGTTTCAAAAAAGTTACTGTAGCCGCAAAAATGGCTGTTGTTAATGGATGAGTCTGAGCGACTTGAAACCGACAATCCCATGCTTTTTAATATAATTTAAATTATTAAAAAAATACTGTAGGTATATCGTAATTTTTCATACTGAACCTTCTTCAAATCCACGAAAGTTTGGCTAAGAAAAAATGACGTTACAAAAAATTCCAAAGACAGGCAAAGGTTAGGAAATTCAATGCGCCGATGGGTTTATTCAGGATCAGACTTCCAGCATTCGTCACGTCGAACCAGCTTTTTTCCCAAAGAAAAGCCCTAGATGTTTCAAGTAAATCGGACTATCCACAAAATTTCGCTTTGGCAATCAATTGAGCTCCGCTTTCAAGAAAAATCCTTTTTTTTGCGAAAAATCGAGCGTGTAAAATTAAAAACTGACTAATTAATAGGGTATATAAAAGCTGAAGCTATACAAAAGATGCCGTAGTGTCCCACCGTAAGATAGTGGCTCTAAAATTCCAGTGGAAAATCATGTTTCGAAAAAATGTATCGACACTTAAAATGATAGGCTTTAATTTGTCAAAAAACTGCCAGCGCAAAAATCGAAATTTCTAGAAAATTAGTTTTGACAATTTTTTATTGGTTTTAAAAATCTATCCTTAACCTTGTAACATAAGTTTTAAGCTGATTTCAATGGTTCGAAATCGTAACCTCAAAAGTCTTCTGGGAGGTAAATGTTTCAAAAAATTGGGACTATCGGCAAAAGTTCGCTTTGTCAATTACAAGGCCTTATCATGCGCAAACTCCGTTTTTGCGAAAAAATTTTAAACTTTAAAATTAAAATTTAAAACCTACCGTAACCTGGTGCTCATACTGCCAGCAATGATTTTGAGCGGGAGCTGGCTGGAGGGAGGATTGAGGCGGAATGGCAGGAGGAGGAGCAGCAGCAGGAAAATACTGGTGGCCATCTAAAAAGATTGATGAAATGCATTTTAAAGGGCCAGGCAAGTCAGAATCTACTTGGCACCGCCCCTTTTAGCCTTCAATGGGCCTTTAAAAGCTCGAAATTCGTTTTTAAAGGGACCGGAAAGCCCGGATCCATAACTCCAAGCAATTATTTTGCCTTCAATGGCCCTTTAAGTGCGACACAATGGATTTTAAAGGGACCGGCAAGTCAGAATCCAGAAGCCATCCCCCTTTTTGTCTTTAGTGCCCTTTAAAGATTAAAAAATTCCTTCTAAAGCCCCGCAAGTGAGAATCCCTCTGGCTCCGCCCCTTTTTGCCTTCAATGGTCCTTTAAAAGCCAGAAATTCTATGGTAAAGGGCCCGGCGAGTCAGAATCCGGAAGCCCCGCCCTCTTTTTGACTTCAACGGCCCTTTAAAAGCTAGAAATTCTATGCTAAAGGGGTCGGCAAGCCACAACCCAGAAGCCACGCCCTCTTTTGAGTTCAATGGCCCTATAAAAATTTGTAGAGATTATGCGTCCATTCAAGACGGCTAATTGTGGCGTAAAAATTTGGCCGGAATACCTCTTTCGGTGCAACACATTTTTTTCTGGCAAATTCCGCAAATTCGAAAATTTGATTTTCTCGGTAATTATTGTAAAATCGAATTTCCGCGTTTTAAAGGTCACCTGAAGGCAAAATCGAGTTTTCACAAAAACGGGCCAAAGAAAGAATTTTTAATAAAAGTAATTGGAATATGAATTATTAAATTAACCTCAATTAAATCGATTTAAATCAGATTCGTTGAATCTTAAATTAAAATAAATTTAATTTAGCCACCATAAATTCAATAATATTAATTAAATATCGAATCTAATAATTTCAATTATTTAATTAAATTAAAACGTACCCTGGCTACCGTAATCCTGATATTGCTGCTGCTGTGGCGGTTGATTTAGCAGATATGGATCTCCCAAATATTCCTCGACGACAGTTTGTGAAAATCGCCGATGACCGTAACCCTGAAAAAAAACTTGAAAGAACGTTGTTAAATCTTAAATTTTATTTTTTTGAGAATTTTTATGTTTCGAGTTTTTACCTAGCCAACTTGGGAATTATTGGGATTAATTTGGACCAGCAAGTGTATAGATAAAATTTGTGAAATTAGTGCAAAAAACAATAGAGTTAAAAAATTATATTAAACAAAAAGTACTATATGGTTAAATAAATTAAAATTTTAGCGATTCTCTAAACATTAATAAAATCAACAAAAAATTTGGAAAATTCTCATGTTTCGAAGTTTTGCCTAGGTCGGCTGAAAATTTTTGGGTTAATCCGCGGTGCATTAGGTACATAAATTTTAAAATTCAAACAACGCCAGCCATTGAAACAATTCAATGCAAAAATAAAAATGATTTAAGAATGCAAAACTACCAAAGACATCGTTAAATAAAAAAGGACAAAAATTAAAAATTAAATTATTAAATTCAAAAATTCCCAAATTTACCTCGACAGGCTGGAGCTGGGGCTCGAAATGGGGGGTAGAACATCCTGAAAATCCATCAGATTTTAGTACAGAGAACGGCAAGCTAGCAGAGCGAATTTGCGGAAAAAATGAATCAAAAACCTAGCAGCTAGCAGCGATTTTTGAGGAATTTTTGAAAAAGTCTGGATAGCAGTCAACATTTGCTTATTGCAAAACCCGGCAAAGCGTAATTGCTGGAAAATGACGAAACACACGATTTTTCGCCAGTTCTCGAAAAAGGCAAGCTAGCAGGGATCATTTAGGCAGTGTGAATCTTTAGGCTGGCAGCCAGTTTAGCGATTGGCAATCTGGCAGCGGTTATTGAGGAAGTCAACCGCGACAATTCTACTGATTACAAACTTTAGGAGCGCCTAATTACTCAAAAGCTACGAAACACACGATTTTTTTCAATGTGAAAAATCAAGGTTTTTGAATCTTTGCAAAAAAGCAAGCTAGCAGAAACCATCTAGGAAGTGTGAATCGTTAGACTGACTGCCAGTTGAGGTATTGGCAAGCTGGCAGGGTTTATTGAGGAAGTAATCGCAACAGAATACACCACGGAATTACAAACTTTCGGAACGCCTAATTACTGAAAAGCTATGAAACACACGATTTTCAACTTTCAAATCTCGAGATTTTTTAGAATTTTTTCCAAAAAAGCAAGCTAGCAGGGATCATTTCGGAATTGTGAATCTTTAGGCTGGCAGCCAGTTTAGCGATTGGCAAGCTGGCAGAGATTATTGAGGAAAGGACAGTCTTGATGTCCAATTAACAATTTCCTAAACATGAATATGCTGTAAAAAGTCGAAACACACCCTTTTTCACCGCTCACCAGAAAAGGCAGGCTAGCAGAGAGTATTTAGAAAAGGGAATCCGTAGAGTGTCTGCCAGCTTAGCTACTGGCAAACTGGTATGTAGGGAATGTTGAATACTCAATCGGACACTCATGGAAATGGATTACAATTTCCTGAACGCGACTTTGCTGTGAAATAGACGAAACACACCACTTTTCCCAATTTTTTGAAACAGCAAGCTAGCAGAGGGCATTTCGGAATTTCGAATCGTTCGACTGGATGTCAGTTTAGGTAATGGGCAGGCTAGCAGACATCTTTGTGGAGGCCCGAGATCAAGACGATTAAATACTTCATTTAGATGCGCCGTGCCCTCAAAGAAAAGTTACTGCAAAAATCGGCGGAGCACAATTACTGCAAAATGACGAAACACACGATTTATCGCCATTTTTTGTGAAAAAGCAAGCCTTTGGAGAGCATTCAGGAATTGTGACGCTTTAGACTGAAAACCAAAATTCATCAAGGATTGTCAAACTTTACGAACGCCTACTTACTGAGAAACGACGAAACACACGATTTTCAACTTTCAAATTTTGTGATTTTTCTAGAATTTTTCCAAAAAAGCAAGCTAGCAGGGATCATTTAAGAAGTCTGAATCTTTAGGCTGGTAGTCAGTTTAGCGATTGGCAAGCTGGCAGAGGTTATTGAGGAAGTAAACAGCGATAATTCTACCGGGAATTACAAACTTTAGGGACGCCTAATTACTAAAAAAAACGAAACGCACGATTTTCAAATGCTTTCAAATTTGCGATTTTTTAGAATTTTTTTAAAAAAGCAAGCTAGCAGGGATCATTTAGGAAGCCTGAATCTTTAGGCCGGCAGCCAGTGTAGGTATTGGCAAGCTGGCAGAGATTATTGAGGAAAGACTGATGACCAATTAACAATTTCCTAAACATGAATCTGCTGTAAAAAGTCGAAACACACCCTTTTTCACCGTTCACCAGAAAAGGCAGGCTAGCAGAGAGTATTTAGAACACCGGAACGGATTTCCAGTTGAGACATTTTTCTCCAAAATTTTACCTATACATGCAAAAAGCAAAAAGTGAGGGGAGGCTGGGGTCGAACCCGGGATGTTTATCCTGAAAGCTGAGAAACGCAGCAGGCGAACAGAGAGCACTTAAGAGTTCTGAATCGACGTACTGCATGCCAGTTTAGTTATTGGTAAACTGGCAGTGATTGTATGTATATGAACATATGAAACTGGCTGGAACTGCGTTTCGAAGACTAATTCCCAATTTCCCACACGTTTCTTTGCTGTAAAAAGACGAAACACACGATTTTTCACCATTTTTTCTGAAAATTGGCAGGTTAGCTGAGGGCATTTAGGAAGTGTATGGGAATTTAGCAAAATAATATAGCTTAACTGGGTGCCAGTTTAGGCGTTTTTATTACAATTTTTAGTTCAGTCGCAAAAAAAAATTCTTAAAAAAAATTCTTAAAAAAAATTCCTAATTCGATCATTTAGGAGTTCTTAATCGACATACTGCCTGCCAGCTTAGCTATTGGCAAACTGGCAGTGATTATTGGGCAAATGGCTCGAAACGGAAGGATAATTACAAAGTTCTGAATCCCGACATTGCCGTAAAAAGGCGAAACAGACCATTTTTCGCCGTTTGTTCTAAAAATCAGGCTAGCAGAGAGCATTCAGGAATCGTGAATCTGAGACTGGACGTCAGTTTGTCGAATGGGCATGCTAGCAGAAAGGATTTGAGAATCCAAGACAAGCTAGCAGCGATGCTTTGCCCAAAAATCGAGCCAAATCAGGAGTTCGGCAAATAGTCTCTGCTAGCTTGCCCAGAACTGTTTCAAAAGTGCCATTCGATAGTCTGGCAGTCAGTTTAGCCATCGGCAGGCTAGCAGAGAAAATTTGAGCCCAAAAATCCCCAGAATCCAAGGCGGAAGCGGAACCGGCAGGGGGGCCCGTCATCGCCTTGGCGGGCTGGAGCAGAGGGTGAGTGGTGCTCGCGGCCAGGGGATTAGACTGTGCTTCTCTCTCTCTCTCTCTCTCTCTCTCTCTCTCTCCCCACAGCCCCAAACAAACAAATACAACCCTCCCAAATATGGGACACTACGCGACTGGCCGAGTGACGCCCCCTTTCCCCCTACCGTATCTTTCCTAGGCCCCGCCCCCTTTTGGGGGGCATGGCAATGGCTAACTGGCAAGCAGTGAATATTTGGGAATTGTGATAATCCGAAAAGAGGGTTAGCTAGCAGAGATTCTCTAGGAAATGCCAGAACCAAGTTAAGGGGCCAGCTAGCAGCGATTTTTGAGGAAATTGAGGGGATAGGGAACGGATTTTTTAGGTCGACTAGCTAAACTGCTACCCAGACTACAAAGTTCGATCCTTAGATGCAGACTACAGACTACAGAAGGCTACCAATCCAAGGGTCCGGGTTCGAACCCCGCCGACAAAAGCTTGTTTGGCCATTTCATGGGATCACTATTGACACCAGTTTACAAACGACAACCCGGCTAGAAGCTGACTACGCAAAAGCTATTAGGCGAGCAACCCGGGTTCGATTCCTACCGAGGTAAAAACTTTTTGCTTTTTGGATTTTAGGTCAATTTTTCGATAGGAATGACTAAAATGACACCCAGTTCAGCTATTTAAATTTCCCAAATGGTTTCTGCTTGCCTGCCCGCCCCAAAATAGCGTTGTTTTCCCTTTCGCGCACCCGGATCTCCTCGGAAATCGGATCGATGCTTGTGATAAATGGGATCACGGGGTGGCTGATGATCTGTTTCTCTCTTTCTCTCTCTCTCTCTCTCTCTCTCTCCACCCATTTGATAGAGTCGATTTATTGCCACAAAAAACCGGGAGGCAACCGCGGGCCCCAAAATGGCACCCCACACACTTACACAATCTTGTCACATCGGTTTTGGCGTTCCGATTTTCTCAAGGATCTTTGCTAGCTTGCCTATTGCACGACAACAGCACGATTCGTACTTAAAACCGACTGGGCAGAGCAAAGGCCATTTTCCGAGCCACCTACTTTTGGCTCAAATTCGAGTTGCCCAGATTCCAAAGAACTCTAACTTGCCCTATCGCTAAACTGACAAGCAGTCTATCGATTCCAAACATCAAAAAATTGACGTGGGCAAGCGAGCAGAGACCGTTTGCCCGTATAGCAGATTTGGCTCGATTTTTGGGGAAAGAATCGCTGCTCGCTCGCCATCGTCCCTCAAATTTTCTCTGCTAGCCTGCCCATTGGTCAAACTGGCTGCCAGTTTCTTGCATTCCACTTCCCAAATGCTCTCTGCTAGCTTCTCGTTTTCAAAAAAAATTGCAAAAATCCGCTTTTCAGCCAGAAAACCCGATTTTTGTATGGAAAAGTCGATTATTTTGGTATTTTTCGTGCTGTTGGCGTTTTGCCAAGTTTTCCACGCCCGGCCGCCGTTGACGCAGGATGAGATAAAGGAGGTAAGTTGTGAAAAAATCCCAATAAAAATGACAAAAAATTTAAAAATTCGTAAAAAATAAAAAATGCCTACAACCAACATTTTAAAAATGACAAATGTATTTTTTTAGTTTAATGAAATTTAAATAACTTACTTACCTTCTATTTTCCGGGAAAATTTTGGATAGAAAATCGAAGAAAATGCTCTGCACAATCATAAAATTGGATTTTTCAGGGAATCGCCTAATTGAGCAGAAAAATGAAACAATATTTTTCGAAAAAAGAAAGATAGAATTTTATAAAAAAGGTAAAAACTCGACATTTTGTAAAAAAATCAAATTTTTAAACTACCGAAAAAATCGATATTTTCATATTTATTGAATAGAGATTTGTACGTTTTTTAAGTTTATGAATTGTTAAAAAAAAACTTTAAAAACATTTCCGTTATTTTTACTGGAAAAATTGTATTTAGAAAAACCCCCCCCGATAATGCAAAAGCGCCCCAGAATATGGATACACAAAATTCGTTTCGACTGCAGAAGTGAGGCGCTCTCGTCACTTCTTTCTGAGACGAAACATTCTTTTCCAAAAAATTCTATTTTTTCCAAATTTTTTATTTTTATTGAATTTGATTAAATTTAGATAACTTACAAAACTTCCATTTTTCAGGAAATAGAACTCGAAAAGAAAATCGCAAAATCACAACTTGAGATTAGATTTTTCAAAAACGGCCGCGTTGGGCAGAAAAATGAAACATTATTTTGCTAAAAAGTGACAAGCTAAACCGAAAAGAAAAATAATTTTAACAAATTGACAAGCTAAAAGAAAAGCCTAAAAAAATGAAAATTTGTTCGGAAATCGATATTATTGTATTTTTTTTCAGAAAACTTATAAAGTTGCGACGCTAATAAATAGTAAAATACACTTCAATAACACTTCCTCTATTTATAGCAAAAAAATTGGATATTTAGTGAAAACATGCCCCCCCCCCCCGATAATGCAAAAGCACCCCAAGATACAGATATGCTAAATTCGGTTATACTGCAGAAGTGAAAATACAACCATCTTTTTAAAAACTGGCTGTCTTTGGCGATCAAATGAAACATTATTTTTCAAAGAATTCTAGTTTTTTGAAAAGTTTGTATTTTTAGATAATTGAATTCGTTTAATTAAATTGAAAAAATCTACATAATTTGCCTTGTTCATGAAAATTTGACATAGAAAGTCGTGAAATTATGCTCCTGGGCAATCACATCTTGAAATTAGAGTTATCAAAAATGCTTAAATTTGGCCGAAAATGAAACATTATTTTCGCAAAAAAACTGATTTTAGATTTGCACATTTTTTTCAGGCGCCCTACGTGGACTATTTCGACGAGTTGTCGCTGAATTGGCTGGACAGCGCCTCGTTTAAGGTACGCCCAGTTTTAATATAAACAAAATTTTTTATATTAAAAAGACTTTATTGAATCCAGGGCGTAGCCAGTCGATCATTAAAAAACACAATTTGGGAGGTTGTCCCGAAAATTGGTATATTTTTCCAGAAAAACTCAAAAAATGTAACGAAAAAACAGGCCGCAGGAAAAAAATTTTGGAAAAAAGGCAAAATAGCTCTATAAATAGCAGTAAAAACGTAAAAATAGCGCCGTTAGGCAGCAAAATTTTTGAGTAAATAAAAATCTTTTTATAAGGTTTTCCCCTTATTGGAAATTTTCGTGGCCCCGGCCGATTTCGGGGGGGGCACCGGGCCCAGGGGGCCCACCTTACGCTACGTCCCTGATGGAATCACACTTCCCTGACGGATCATTAAAAAACACAATTTGGACTCAGCATTGCTAAAAGTTGAAACATTCATTTTTTTACCAAAAAAAAATATTAAAACAAGTGTGGATAAATACGCAAGAAAACGTAGGGAAAATTAAACTTAGATTAGCCATCCGAAAAAAGTGCGTTTTTTCGCCTAAGGTATGCCGTATTTTATTCAACAATTTCTTCGATTTTTTTATATTGAATTTTTAAGTTGGAAATTTTGGTTTTTTGGTTGGGGAGCTTTTTGGGTTTTTTTTTTTTGGGGGGTTTTCCCAAGTTTTTGAAATGATCCGGAAACGGCTGAAATATTTTGGTTGGAATTTTTTTTTCCTCCGGGGGGGCCAAGGGGGGCTAAAAATAACTTATCACCAATGGACAACTGATTAAAATCAGCACCTTGAACTCAAGACTGCCAAAAATTGAAAAATTGATTTTGAACTTAAAAAATGTCCTTTTTCAAATAGGTTTAAATGTAAAAAGCAAAAAAATAATTAATTAGCAAAAAATTAAATTGGAAATAGCATCGATCGTTCATCCATTAAAATCCCCCGATTCTTACCAGATATTGCTAAAATTTGAAACATTTACAATTTTTGTAAAATAATTCATTTACAAAAATTTTTCGATTCTTCTGATTTTAGAAACACCCAGAAAAAAGCGTTCGTAATGTTCAAATTCAGGTGAAAAAATCACAGAAACAGCGCCACAGGCGACGGTTTTTATGGACAACGGACGCTCTAACGGAAAACCAGCACCGCCGGCGAAAAACTTCGGAAAATAGGCTTTATTGAAGTAAAAACTGTCTTAAAAACAGTGACAAACAGCGCCGCAGACAAATTTTTTATAAAAAAACCATAAGGGCACAGATAAGCTGATTATCAACGCATTAATAACTAGGATTTCGTCGCCATGGCACCCATCTGCGTAACATTTTTTTCATAACGAAAAATTGTCTAGCGTTTTTACTGATTTTGCAATCCAAAAAAATCCACAAGAATTCCTGCTAGCTTGCCAGAAAAATTTGAAAGTTCGGCTATTACTAGGATTTGCTTTTAGCATGAATTAAATAAGGTCCTTACATCGAACAATTGAAGCACGCAAAGTTTCCCAAACATTACTAATTTACGAAACACATTTTTTACAAAAAAAATATTTTATTTTTGGTGATTTTCGAAGGATTTAAGCAATTTTTCCGCAATAATCCCTGCTAGTTTGTCTATAAAAACCGTGAATTTTACGCAAAATCATTTACCACGGCTTACGAGCGCGCATTAAATACTAAGATTTCGCCACCACGGCACCCATTTGCGTAACATTTTTTCAATCCGAAATATTATTGTCTAGGGTTTTTACTGATTTTGCAATCCAAAAAATTCCACAAGAATCCCTGCTAGCTTGCCCGTAAAATCGGGGACGGTGTTGTGACTAATTTTAAATTTTTCTAGAGTCTAGTTCTAGAATTTGGACGAACGTCGTGGGACTTAATTAAAGTATTTAAAGTCTGCCAAACAAGACCAATTTATGAAACACATTTTTTCCAAAAATATGTCTATGTACAATGATTTTCGAAAGATTTAAGAAATTTTCCTCAAAAAACCTTTTTTTCTTTTCTAAAAAAATTTTTTTTTTTTTTGTTGGGGTTTTTTTTTCATGAAGGATCAAAAAAAAAAGTGTATTTTTTTTGTTGGGCCGATTTGGTTAAAAAATATTTTTTTATTGAAAAAAAAATTTTGTGGGGGTGTTTGTAATATTGTAACAAAAAAACTTAAAAAAAATTTTTTCTATTTTCCAAAAAAAAAAAGTATTTTATTATTTTTTGGGAGTGGGGGGAAAAAAAATGGGTTGGTTGTTGTGGGTGTTGAGGAGGAAAATTGTATAAAAAAATATTAATTAAAGGGAAAAAAAAAATTTTTAAAATTTTTATAATTTTGGAAAAAAAAAAAATATAAAAAATTTTTTTAAATATAAAAAAATTTAAAAAAAAAGAAAGGAGGGGCAAAGGAAAAAAAAAAAAAAAAGAAAAAAAAAAAAAAGAAAAGGTGGATATAAAAAAGAAAAAAAAAAAAAAAAAAAAAAAAAAATTTATAAAATATAAAATTTTTTTTATTTTAAAAAATTTTTTTTTTTTGGGAATTTTTTTAAGGAGGTTGGTCACCGGGAGGATTGTAAATTTTTTAGATATTTCAAGATTTAAGTTTCGAACGTCTAGGAAAATTGCCCCAATTCTTTCTAATTTAAAATTTAAAATTTTAACTTTTTCCAATATTTTCTGCTTCAAAGAGATCATAAAGCGAAATTTAGAAAAAATAAAAGTTAGATCTAAGAATCTGATGGAATTGAAACCGTTCACAACGCACAATTATGGTGGCCAAAAGCGAGCTCACGTTACCAAATTCTGAAACATTTTTTTGAAATCTTAAAATCGAAAATCTCCTCAAAAATTTCTGCTAGTTTGCCTATAAAATTGGCCGAACCGCTGGAAGTTGGCGAATTTTAAATGAATTAAAGTCGATAAAAGTACACTAATTTTTAATTGGAAAGCGAAGCGGGGCTTTTCTTCCAATATTATAAGATTCAAGACACGCCCGAAATTGCTCATTTATCAACATAATTTTTTTCAGGAAAATGTCCAAGTTTTGTTACTTGGGAAAATGGCTAAATGCCAATTTATGTAAACCCTGTTTCCAATAAAAAAAATTTGCTTTACGTTCTTCCAATATTTTTTGATTTTAAAGGACTATAAGATAAAATTAGAAATTTAAAAATCACGGGAAAGAAAAATTTCAGAAAACTAGGGATATTAGAGATAGAAATCGGATCGGACGACCAATTATTGTGGCGAAAAGCGGACTAGTGTTCCGAAACACTAAAACATTTTTTTGAAATCTTATCATCGAAAATTTCCTCAAAAATCTCTGCTAGTTTGCCGATAAAATTGGCCAAACCGCTAGAAGATGACGAATTTTAATTAATTGGAAACTATCAAATAGATATCAAATAAAATATATAAGATATAAAAATTATTTTTGAATTTAAAATTAAACCCATGGTTGCCGGTTTATTTTCATTATAACATCCCAGTCACGCCAGGCATTGCTCATTTATGAAACATAAATTTTTTTAGAAAAAAATTTTTTCAGTTTTTTTACTTGAGAAAATGGCTAATTGCCAATTTTTTGACACGCCTTTAAAAACGATAATTTTTATTTCGTCCAATCTTTCTAGTTATAAACGCAATTAATGCAAAATTAAAAAAAAACTAGCAGTGATTTGTGGAAATTAGAAATGTATTCCGAGGTCCAATTATAGTCAATTTAACGAGGGACAATTATTACAGCAAACACCGGCTCTGGGTTTTCAAATTCTGAAACATTTTTTTGTGAATTTTGAAATTTAAAAATTTAAAATTTCCTGAAAAATCGCTGCTGGCTTGCCCAAAAAGAGAATCAGACATTAGGTAATTTGTTAATAGAAAACATTTAAATTTTATATACAATTTATCTAACACATTTTTTTCAGGAAAACCTGCGCGCCGAAAAGCAGAAATACCTGCTGTCGATCGCCCAACGACGCCGGGCAATGATGGCGAAACGCTTTAAAATGGCCTAATCGATTGGAATTAATAAATTCGCAAAAAACTATTTTTTATCAAGAAAAATTTTTACTTTGATGTTTTACGTTTTTAGGTAGTCCACTGGATTCGAAATTCTATTAATCTGTCCGCCGTTGTCATTCGAGGCCTTCTAAAAAATTTAATTGAAGAGTTCTAAACGATATTATTGCCGAATTTTACAAATTCCCCAATAATCCCTGCTAGCTTGCCCTGATTTTTGGTGCCAAAAAAATTAAGTGGCGTTTTGTTAAAATTCACAAAAAGAGGCTTCTGGGATTGCAAGTTGCTCGTAAAATTTCGATGTTATTATAAATTCCAAATATTAAATTCCAAAGATTTTTGTTGGTTTGAATTTGGATTTCGCACAAGCGCCAACAGCCCAAGAATCGAGAAAAACCGGGCCAAGAATCGATTACGCTAGGAAATTATTTTTGCTAGTCTACCAGTAATCAACCTGCCCACCAGTTTATCGATTTCCGGTTCCCAAAGGATCACTGCTAGCCTCCCCCGTCTTTCTCAGAATCGATTAGGCACCAAAAAAACCCACAAAATTGGAAAAACCGTTCTTGCCATACGATTACGCGATCAAATGGTCTCTGCTAGCTTATCATACGCTTAGCTGGCTGCCAGTCTATCGATTTCCGGTTCCCAGATAATCCCTGCTAGCTTGCCTGATTCTTAGGAATCGATTCGGCACCCAGAACCACCGAAAATCGAGGAAATCCGGACTTGAAAATCGATTACGCGATCAAATGGTCTCTGCTAGCCTGCCATTCACCTAGCTGGCTGCCTGTCTATTGATTTCCAATTCCCAAAAAGTCTCTGCTAGCTTGCCCCAATTTCTATTCGCATTTTTTTGGGTTCAAAGAACACCAAAAATCCGCCGATTTCCTCATTTTAGCCGTATTTTCCGGGTGACACCTCTAGACAGCAGGGGGGCCATTGTCTCCTCGAGCAGAAAATAGACATAATAAAAATAATAGAAGGCGAGATCCGGCCCCAAAAACACCGGTTAGAAAATATGAGCTCCCATTCAACAAGGGAGGGGCTGGTATTTGAACCGGAAATGCCAGAAAATATATATAAATGCAGATAAATAGCAAAAATGGGCTTTATAGGGCGCTCCGGGCTACCGTAAGCCTTAATTTTAATGTTTTGACTCCCGATTACTGTATCCTAAAGTTTTTCTGCTAGCTTGCCTGCCTTCCGGGGGCCTTTAAACGTACTAGTTTGCCTACAATGGTCCTTTAAAACAATAAAAATTGAGTGTAAAGGAACCGGCAAGTCAGAATCAGTTACACCACGCCCCCTTTTTTGCCTTCAATGCCTTTTAAAAGCTGTAAATTCGATTTTAAAGGGATTGGCAAGACAGAATCAGCTAGGCCCCGCCCCCTTTTGCCTTCAATGGCCCTTAAAAAGCTGTAAATTCTAGTTTAAAAGGATCGGCGGGTCAAAATCCATCGCCCCGGCCCCTTATTGGCGTATATGGGCCTTTAAAAACTTAAAAACCGATTATAAAGGGTTCGGCAAATCAGCATCAGCTAGGCCCAGCCCCCTTTGCCTTCAAGGGCCCTTTAAAACCTGATAAATCAATTTTAAAGGAATCGACAAGTCAAAAATGGTTCTCGCCGACACACTACTCTGCGTCAATTCCATCATTGGCTATTTCTGCAATGGTATCCTGGTGTACTGTATCCTGGCCACGCCCAATTCCAGGATGGGCACTTATCGGTAATTTTGCGTTTTTCTAGCTGTCACTGCCCCTTTAAAGGGCCGGGGAAGGCAAAATCCGTAGCGTTTTTGCCTTGAATGGCCCTTTAAAACGTGAAAATCGATTTTAAAGGCACCGGGAAGGCAAAATCCACATCGATCCAGGCGGCTTTTTGCCTTGCCAATCCCTTTAAAACGACAGTAACCCGATTTTTAGGTACCTAATCCTGGTGCTCGCCTATTTTAACATCGTCTACTCTACGGCGCATCTTTTGGTCATTCCGGTGGGTACGGTAGGATACGGTAGGCTACGCCAGCGTACGGTAGCGTACTGGCGTACTATGGCGTACAATAGGGTGCTTTAGCGTCCTTTTGCGTACGGTAAGCTACGCAAGTGTACGGTAGCGTACTTTGCGCTACGCTAGAGTACGGTAGGCTAGCGTACATTGCACTGCTCTAAAGGACGCATCAATACGCAACCATACGCCATGCTACTCTAGTTCACGCTAGCGTACGCAAGAGTACGGTAAGCTACGTAACAGTACGCTACAGTACACTACCGTACGCAATTTTCAGGTGACGTACATTCGCGATTTTTATGTGATTTTCTACTCCTCGTCCTACTTGGGGCAATGCGGGCTTGGTGAGCGGCTGAGGCACCAGATTCGGCTTATTTTCGGCTTTAAAGGGGGTGAGACAGGAAAATATCAATTAAAAATGTTTCATTATTTTATGATTTTTAGTATATGGTTTTGTAGAGTTTTTGACGGGCTTCCAAACGCTATACAAATCATTACGCCAGCTAATTCCTAAGCAAAGTTATGGCGAGTCAAACTTTGCGCCCCAGACTACAAACTACAATCGACCGTATCCCGGCGTAGCAACGTTCGATTCCCATGATTTTTAGCTCATTTTGAAGCGCTTTTCAAGCTCTTTTTAATAGCACATGATTGGAAATTTAAAAGCACATTTTCAGTGGGTTATCTGGCCCTTTTGGCGTACTGCTCGCTGTTCGCCCAATCCAACATGCTGCTCGCCTTCCACTTTATCTATCGCTATATATACATTTGCAGGTATGAAAGCAAAAATATAGGCCATAAAAATAAAAAATAAAAATTAAATAATTAAATTAAAAAGCCAGAAAATTTATTGAATTTTTAGATTTTTTAGTTTTTAATTTTCAAAATCTTTCATGTCAATTTGGCTTTTATTTTTGAGCTGTGGATTTTTTAATTTACTTTTAAAAATTAAACAAGGCTAAAAAATGACAATTAAAAGTTACAAAATTTTGAATTTTTCGATTTTTCTATTTTCTATTTTTTTTAGTTTTTGTGCTTCTTTTGGTTTTTTCGATTTCGTTTTTGGCTTCGCCGCTCCTTTAGAACGGAACTGCTGCAGTTCCTGAACGAGCCGGTGATGCTGCTGCCGGTGATCGTGGCCTACATGTTCTACACGTGGCTCTGGATCATCTCCGTCCATCTGTTTATGGGTATTTTAGAGAGGGGCAGGCTAGCAGAGGCCATTTGGGAGTTCAGAACTTCTAAACTGGCAGACAGACTATCGATTCCGGCTTTAAAAATAAATCTGGGCATGCAAGCAGAGACGATTTGCCCGGGTCTGGGATTTTGCTCCGTTGCCGGGCAAAGGATCCCTGCTAGCTTTCCTAGCTAGCGACAAATCGTATCTGCTAGCTTGCCATCGGCTAAACCGACATCCAGGCTACCGATTCCCGCTTTAAAAATTTATCTAGGCGTGCTAGCAGAGAAC